>CM063510.1:49848094-50033094 GCA_032207245.1 Pardosa pseudoannulata | reverse complement strand
TGCAAATTAGTTATTTTTCGAATATTCTGTTTGGTTATAAAAGCTGATACCCACTAGTTGTAGTGAACATGTTGCCATGTTAGAGACAAATAAATTCTTACTTGTTCTTTTGTCAAACTCCCATATATAACAGAACTCCCAGGCAGTTCTCTAACAACTGCATCCTGTGATCCTGTTGTAGGGAACTTCTCGATCTTGTAAAGTTGCGAGTTGCTACTTTGCTTCAATAAATTCGTCTGCTAGAATAAACGGTGTGTTCATTCGAATCCTCGTGACAATATATATATATATATATATATATATATATATATATATATATATATATATATATACACATAAATGTGCATACACGTATACATACATGCATATAATTTTTTATTAATTTATACTATATTTACACACACACGCATATATGTATATCAATCAATATGATAGATATGAACAGTCCAATGTTAGTTCTATGGAAAGTTTTAAGACATGGAAGGTTCTGTGTTCCTTTAAAGTAAAAACTCAGACGAAGTAAATAAAATCGCTTTTACAATAAAAGATTTTCACGTTCTAAACGGCACGTTTTTGAATAAAAAAAAAGTGCACTAAAATAGCACATTTTTTTCAAAAACATCCTTTAATGATAGGAACGTGTATTTAGAGACTTCATTTGCAAAATGTGGGATTTGTTTAGTTGAAAAGATACGACCAAAACATCACGCTGAAAAGAATTTTCCATTCAGAACGAACTGCATTAAAATATCCATATATATTTAAGTTCCACCAAGATTTTGACAAACCGGTTTTCTAAATTTAAAAAGTCATTAGTACCAGCAAGAAAGGATTTAAAGTATTTTGCATGAAAGCTCGCTGTCTATTGAGTTTGTGTTGAAATATGCCATTGGTAAAGATATAAACACCCTTTTCTGTGTGGGATGGCATAAGTCTGAATAAAAAATTACCTCCCTTGGTGGTAAAGATTTGAGGGTTTTCTATGACAAATACATGTGGGATGAAACGAAGAAAAAGATATAAGAAAATTCTGGAATTTTTCTTATATATACTCACTTATATATCCTGCAATATTGAATTTCTTTAGCTCCATATTGACTTAAAAAAATAAATTGGACAAGCTTTTAAAGATTTCTTTAACTTCATAAAGGCCCCATTATGATGGAAGTTTTAGAAGTAATATTTATTTATTAAAATTTCAAGTAAATCCAATTACTAAAACTCTATTAAAAGAAATTTCGCCGAATGATTGTCCGATTGGTTAGGGTGTTGGCCTTCGGTAACGGAGTTCGTGGGTTCGAATCAAACTGTGGCATGGATGTTCGTAGCCGTTCGGAATCGGCTTTTAACTGCAGATCCCGGTCTCATTAGCCCTTGTACTGCAAAAAAGTAGACCGTAGCACTTCAAACCAAACCAAACCTAAAAGAAATTTCGAAAAAAGATTTCTTGGCTTGTTTTCCTATATTGGAACTCTGGTGCATTAGACTAAAAAAAATTACACGTATTCTTGTAATGGAGCATGTTAATGTCCCTATTGTATACATTCAGATTTGTTTCCTTAAAAAAACATTTTTGTATTCATATTCATTTCTAACTTTTTATCATTGAAATGAAAGTTTATGATACAAGTATACGTTACAAGGTGTGTCCCAAAAGTTATAAGACAAATTTGCTGTGTTTTTCTGGTAATTCACCAAAGAAAACAGGGGGTCAGAAATGTTTACTGTAATGTTAGACACATATTCCGACTAATTTCCAGGCTCGTAATTCCCAGAGCATGCGCAGTGGCATAGCTTGTTATGCTTAATATGCAGCTATCTATTCAGCTACGCTATGCCGAGAGTTTTGCGTTACACTCGGTAAAAGTAGAAATTAAATAATAAAATGAATAAATATGTGTGTGTGCGTATGTATATGTATGTATATATGTTGTAGCGTACTGGGGCTCTAAGTGAGCCCGAAAAAGGATAGCAGAGGCCTACGTACAGACTATGATATTTATTTAGAAACACAATGTTGAAGTTATGATATATACAGATGAAACGATGAATATCTACAAATGAAAATGATGATCGATGCAGGAATCAGCTTCCTAAAAAAAGGGGGGAGAGGACACTCAGTCGCTCCCTCGTCGTTCTGGGCCGATGAGTTCACAGGAGACTCGATCGGTCAAAAATCCTCTCTGGGCCTCTAACTCTGCTCTTTTATATCTTCATCTGACCGCAAATTGTCCATCTCCGCTGATCGGACAGCTAGTTGATGACGTGGTGGGGAAAGCGCTTTTAGACTCTCTCGCAGGTGCCAGGGAAGTTGCAGTAATCGGGAGCAATCTTGCTGATCATTAATCGATGTCCCTGGACAAACCCTTGGAGGAAAGTATTGCTGCTTCCCTTACAATATAGAGGATTGCCGTCGTGTGGAAGTCTTTCTTCGGGATGCCATTGAAACGAACACTGGAAACACTTTGTTAGCATCCCAATGAATTTCTCAGACAGAATGATTGAGATGGTCGTCGGTGTTGAGAATCCTTTATTCAGCATCCTATTCTGCTCGAAACAACGTCCTTTCACTATGTAAAGAAGATCTCAGTTCAAATGCTCACAAAAGGCACGTTTGCTATTCTTCTACGTTAGGCTGATTTTTCTCACTTTCGTAGATCAGTCTGTATCTCTAAATTTAATGTAACGCGAATACGTTACAATGTGTGTGTGCGTGTGTATGTGTGTTTGTAACTCGGCGGAAATTTATCCGCCGGCCCCACCTATGTAAGCTCCTATTGTATTTACTTTCCCGGTCTTGCTGAGCAAGAAGATGCCTAATTAATCTAGCATTGGTGGCACCATGAAGAGAAGCACACAAGTTCGAGTCGACCTTAAATTTTATTCAACAGTTGCTAAAAAAGAGATGTCAACGACAGATGATGGAATGAGCTTCGAAATGTGTGCTGGAACATGGTTGGACCCTACAGAAAGAGACGTATAGAATTTTCCCAAGGGACGGGCAACTTAGTCTGCGAGCTTAACAATAAAAAAGTAACTTAGATAGGAAGGCTAAGCCATTTGCCAGAGACAGCTGGAAAATGCGGTGAGTGAACAGAAAATTTGCATCTATTGCAGAGATACCTTTGGGAAATGGGTTGGAAGAATGTTAAGTCGAAGACACTCCTTTAATTAAGACATTTTGTGGCTGGAAAAACAGATTTGAAGGAATAAGAATGGGAAGAGGGGAATTTTTATGTGATATTAAAGTAAAATAATTATGATATATTACATATATATATATATATATATTTATATGTGTGTATGTAACAGGACGAAATTATACTCGCCAAATTACACAATATTTAGCCCCTATTATTTTAAATTGCCCGGGCTTACTGGGCAGTGAGGACCTAAGTAAATTTCGGTCGTTACTCCATTAAAAAGAAACTGCGAAATCCAACATAGTAGAACTTTGTAGTTCCTTTAGCCTAAACATGAACGTCTTTACAGGACAAGGGCTTTTCTTCGAATGCTTTCGACTACTCACTTCTTTCACTAATTTTAATCAGCATCGAGTGATTACATGAATTACATTACCTTGACCAACAGCTTAATCAGCATTATTATCAGTCAGAAATGAAATTTCATCAATGGGTTAGCTCTGAAATGTAGCCAGTGAACAGAAAATTAGAATTTATTCTAGCGTTAGTTTTAGAGGAAGAGTAAAAAGAATTTAAGTCGGCCACCAATCCTTTAAATCTAAGATTTTGTGTCTGGGAAATTATGTATGAAAGAATGAGAAGGAGAAAATTTAAAAATTTTGATAGATATTATAGGTGTAATATTTTGATATATTATGACACACAGAATATTATATAGAATATTTATATTTTTACGCTTTAAATTCCATAAAATTTTCCTCTCTCCCATCTTATTCAAATCTATTTTCCCAAATTTTTTTTTTTTTTTTTTTTTTTTGGTCTTGTGGGGAGGCAGGGGAAAAATAAATAAATAATTGGCATTTGAAAGCTATTATTCTTTTTCTCTGGTAGTATAAACGTTTAATATAATATAACTATATAAATATACAAAATTATATCAAATTCCATAAATTTTCCCTCTCTCCCATTCTTATTTCTTCAAATCTATTTTCCCAGCTACATTTTTTTTTTTTTTATTGGTCTTGTGGGGAGGCAGGGGAAAAATAAATAAATAATTGGCATTTGAAAGCTATTATTCTTTTTCTCTGGTAGTATAAACTATAACATGTTTAACCCTATAAGTATATACAACTTCTATAAATCAAACTCAAAAGCTTCAGTCCCACTTAAAATCTAAAACCAGATTAAAATCTACATTTAACTCAGTTTCACTTGTCAAAGTTAAGAGAATTATTATGCCTCGAGAAACAGCAGAAATTAATTTTTTTTAGTGTCTAATTCTATAGAATATTTTAACCAACAAAAGTTTAAAACCTAGCTTTTATAAATTGTGCATCGAATAAAATAATTTCTACAATGTATCTTTTCAAAAGAACCAACTTTTCTGGAAACATTAGGAATGGTGGCGCCATCTATACAAAGATTGATTTATTATAAATTATGAGGAAATTTAAAGATAAAATTCAACTCTTTTATTTATTTAAATTTTAAAATTGTTAAATCCTAATTGAATTATGAAAACAGTTTCCTTTTCAAAAATCCTTTGAGTTTTACATAGAATATAGAACAGTTTGAATTCAATAATCAAATCAAATCAACGAAATCCAAATATTTTACAACTGTATTTAAAGTGTAAAAATAATCATATGCATTCACTGGTAATTTAATTGGGTATAAAACAAAATATGGTGATTTTCAAGATATTTCATATCTTATTAACATTCCGTCTTGTCAAAAAATTTTCTTTGATTTGTTAATAATGAAAAACTCTGTCTCATATAATTTAATTTATTCTACTATCTTACCTGTGTAGGCATATTCATCATGTGAGAATTAATTTTAACTTAGTATAAAGTTCATAAAAATTCTGCATTTGTATAAAAGTATTGAAGTACCTTATGCATATTATTCACTACCTAATAACGTAAAAATAAAGTTATCGGATGCTTGTTAACAGAATTTCTGAGATCTTTCAAATGAAATTCAATTACGATACATTTTAATTAATCATAAACTTAATTTTTGATATATACACCTAAAATGTATTCTGTATATTAAATTATTAATTATTTAGAAATCAAAAAAATCTCGCAAAAGTTACAAATTTTTAGTAACTCCCGTATTTTACTACAGCATTTTTCTGTTTCTTTTACTCTTAGCCATTTTTTTTGTCTCATTTCCTGGAAAAACGTGAGTAAAAAAACAGGCAGAATATGTCAACAAAATCTAGTATTTTTGTACATCTATCCACTTTTGCTAGTGTAATACGAGTTAAGATTGTAATTGGTTTTCTATTTGTTAATTTATTCTGAAGTATCGCATAAAAATGTTCAGTACTACAATTTTTAAATTCCCCTAACATGAATTTGCTTCATCTTATAACTTCATCAAAGCATATTTGAATAATTTCATTGGACTTCAAACAGACATAAAATATTTATAAATACTGAATTCTTTCCAAAGTATAACATCATGCAAAAATCTTTTACTTTATTTTTTATAACAAAACCTGAATTTATTTTTACCTTGCTCTAATTTATTCTACGAATGACATCTCTTCTCAAGGAGTAACTATGAAATTCAATTAGAAATCTCTTTCCAATAACTTCAGCGAAAATTCCAACATACATTTATTCACATATTTATTTGCAGAAATCATCGTTAGTTTCCAGAAAAGTTTGTTTTGATTTAACGTTTGGACTAAAATATTTTATTATAGTTAATTTTTTTTCATAGATTTTGACTAAAAATCGTCTTTTACTATTCTGGTTGTTTGAGTATTTCAAATTAAACCACTTGGTGAATTAACCCAGCATTATATGGGCAGGCTATCCAGGACCGCAACTAAGTCCTTTAGCGCCCGTGGCAAAAAAAATGATCTGCTCCCCAGCACCCAATATAATGACAATATATATATATATATATATATATATATATATATATATATATATATATATATATATATATGTATATATATATATATATATATTCTAAATCATATATTTAGAATGAACTCAAAATATTTTGTTATTGCTTAAAATGCTTCTAGTATATTAATTTTTACTTTTTTTCTGCACTTTATTAATACTTAAAAATATTTTCGAACACTCTAGGGGTATTATTTTGCTGATAAACTGAATATTTATTTGAGAGGAACATTTTTTTTTAATTTGTACGGTGAATTTTTATAAAAAATTGATAATTTTCAAAATATAAATTTGGTTTTAATAACTTTAATAAATTCAAAATTTAAAACGAATACCCTTATATAAAGGCATATTAAGAGTGTCTGGTAAACATTTTGTAAGAATCTATAACAAGCTTAGTCTCTAGGAGCATTTTAAAAAATAAGAAAATTCATAAAACAGTAATTTTTAAACACATTGGATTTTAAAAATAAAATCTGATTCTATAATAAAAAAAATATTTTTCAACTTTTCCTTATTTCTACTTGAGGCTAATCGTCTTCTTTCTTACCCCATTTTCCTCACTGCGTGGCGCCCCTATGACTGATGCGCCAGTGGCTAATGACACCTTTGTCACGCCGTAGTTACGGCCCTGAGGTTATCCCATACCCAGTGTTTGTTGCTCCCAATTTCTAGCATAAAGTCAATATGGTAAAATTTTTTTAAAAAGGTGAAAAAGAGAGCAAAATACATTAATAAACATTTATTCAAAACTAATATTTACATTAATTTTTCCATTTCCTACAAATACTTTACATGTATTCCTTACATGTGTTTTTATCATTTTTTTTTCGCAGGCAATATTTAATTTTTCTGTCTATTTTATTCGAGCAATGAGTGCATCCTTTATACATGCATTCCTGTTGTATTCTTAGCAGGTTATGCTAGTGCATTTTATTTAATTCTCTATTATTTCAGAAGATATTAGTAGATTCAAAGCTTCCAGTGGAGAAATAGCATTTCTAGAAATGATTGAATTTCCTGTGAGTTAAATAGTAATATTTTTCACGAAAATTCTAGCATTGGATCTAAAATTCGCTTTCTACAAGACCTACAAGATGTAAGTTCAACTGGATTCTCTGGGCCGAGCCCTCTAATCCAGAGAATTCTAATAGTGAGCTCAAAAATGAAGCGAGCAGAGAAATAAACAACTAAAAGGGGAAAGAAACATGTAAAAATAATGAGAAGAAAGATTAAAGATAGAAGACAAAAAATATAATTAAGTGGTCAGGGACATCCAAACAAAACTACGTGATAGATGAAATAAAATATAAGAATTAAAATTAAAAATTATAATAAAAAAGCATTAAATTTAATAAGAAAATATAAGAAATAATAAAAGAAAAGAAAAAGCAGAAAATATTAAATTAAGTTTACAGTGAGAAAATTTGACATCATCGGGGATCGAACCCTCAACACGAGGAGTCAGTTTTGTAACATTTTCTTTTCCTAAGAAATAATTATTTTTCTGGTATTTCCTCTTTAAATTCCCTTTAAATTCTTCATCCGATTTTGTTTCAGTTGATGAATGGAACTAAGAGGAAGAGCCTAATTTACATGCCCCAGTAGCCAATAATAAACATTAAAGATGTTTGACCGGCTGGAGTTTCGAACTAGTAGCCCTCCAGTTATGAGATTGATGACTTTTCTGACCGAACTAATGCTACTCTTAAGAATTGGAAATAATAAACTAAAAACTTTAAAGCAGTCCCTGTATAACTAATTAGCGTTGCGTAAAAGTGCACTGACTGATGCGAGGTGCAGAGGAAAGGTGTCTAATCAGTGTTGCCAACGTTTAAAGACCAAATTTTGGATCCTAAATTTATAAATATTATGATTGCAATGTACTACACGAGGACAACACTGGCCGTGATGGAGTACACGAAACTAATTTGTTCAATATATTAACAAAACAATTTTTTAACTTTGAGTCAACTTTATAAAGAACAAATAGATGTATTTTAGAAAATAAATAAAGTTAGAGAACAAAGAAGTGAAGTGAAATAAGGATTATCCTCTTAAAGGACGTGTGGTTACAGTATATATACACTGTAAAGAGCTACTACTCCCCTTAGACTGTAACTAACTGCTACTTCTACTAGACTAAAAAAAGAACTGCGACCTCTACTGATTTGTCGAATATGTTCTAATTTGAGGAATGTTGAGTTCAAAAGTTGTTACTGCTATTTGACTGATGAGTGTTTTGCTGGGCAAAGCATCTACCATTATGAATAGGAAGAACAGTTGAATTACAACAACACCAAGTAAAAAAAATATTAAATCCAATTACAAACAAAAATTACTCAAAAAACAACTTAATTTTTTTTAAGTTACAAATGACACTTGCTTGTTAAGTCTCCTCACATACAATTTTGTGGAATTTCGTTGACCATTTTATTAAGGGAACAACATATAGGCTGCCAATGATTCCCTCAGAAAACACAAACAAGCAAAGTGGATTTTCAAAATTTAGAATCGGGAACCAAGCAGAAGACACACAGATTTGACCTGTCACCACCAAAATGTATCATTTGAAAACTTGGAGGAAATACAGATTTACATGCTAACCGATTTTACATGCTCCAGTCATCACTAATGAACACGGCGGCGGATCTTTACGCAGCTCGTCCCTCGATCCGACAACCCTTGAGTTATGATATCGACGCCTTTCTGAATGAGATACCTCAGATAACATTTGAAATACATGAACTAGAAACTAATTTTTCACATCAAATAGAAGTTAATTATATTCTTTCTTTTGCAAACCTCACTTACATTATTAATGCTTGTAATATGATATATTTTACTGCAAAATAAATGCTTATTAGTTTTCTTAAGTTTTCATTTATTACAAATTTAAAACTTCTTTCAAATTTTAAAATGTCAGGTACCCTCAGAGTTTTAAGTGTATAGAATTTTTTTAAAAAAAGATAATTAGATTTAATATGACAGATTACTTTAATGTCTCACATACATATTTCAGCAGTTATCTTGGCTGCAGTAGCTCAGTCGGATGAGCTTATATTTGAGGGTGCCCCTTGATTTTCGCTAAGTTGTGATCGCGGTTGATCTCCGAGCTGGGCGATGTGGTATTATTTATGGGAACGTCTATAGTTCTTTTAAACGTCTATAGTTTTTCGTCTATAGTCCCAATCGTAATTCTGATTGGTTTAGATGTTAGCGTTATTTTTTAATGTTCAACGGTATATGTAATTTCAGAAGTCAGTTAGTTCTACGTTGGATGTTGGCTCTTAAGATTAATTTTGGATTGTCGCCAAAAAAAAATCGTCAATTTCGTAAAGGGGGCACCCTCAAATCTTTACCGCTCAGTCGGCAAAGGTGTCGATATCATTACTGGAAGGTTGTAGGATTGAGGCTGGAGCCGACCAGAAATCCATCGTGTTAATTAGAGGCGGCTGGTTCATATAAAATAAGTTCGTATTCGCAATGTCCTCCAAGTTGCCAAATGATACCTCTGGAAGTGGCGCAGTAAACCTGGTTCTCTAGTCCCTGCTTCTAAATTTGACGACTCATTTTGTTTGTGTTGTCCTAGGGAGTAATATTGACCGGCTAATTGGTGCATCTATAATGAAATAGTCAACTGTTCCACAGTGTTGTATGGACGAATGCTTAACAGGCATATGCCTCCTCGTTATTAAAATAGTTAGGTTATTATTATGGATATTTTATATCTAGAACAATCCTGTGTTTCTTTTTTTTAGAGTTTTAAGAAACAAAAATAAGCTCAGTAAAATTCAGAACATTATTTAATAAGTTGTAAAAAAATCCTTCTAAAAAGAACAGAATATTTAATTTTATTACGAATCGAAGAAAGGCTGTTATAATGCAGATTTTATATCTGGAACTATCCTATGTTCCTTTTTTTAGTATAAGAATTCAAGTACACTTTAAGAAACAAAAATAAGCACTGTAAAATTAAGAGCATTATTTAATAAGTTGTAAAGAATTCCTTCTAAAAAGAACAGAATTTTTTTCGATGACTCATCGAAAAAGACTATTGTAATGATGATTTTATGTCTGGAACAGTATTATGTTTCCTTTTATAGTGTAAGAACTGAAGTACGTTTTAAGTGACAAAAATAACCGCAGTAAAATTTAGAGCACTATTTAATAAGTTGTAAAAGATTTCTTCTAAAATGAACAAAATTTTTTATTTTATGTCTAATCGAAAAATAAGGCTATTTTTATGAAGATTTCATGTATGGAACGATACTGTTCCTTTATAGAGCTATACAACTTTATCAAACAACAAGACGCTTTTTAGATAATGCTATCATCTTAATAATTTAGTGTAATAACTCGAATACGCTGTAAGAAGCAAAAATAAGCACATTATAATTGTCTCTAATCCTTAGAGATAGAAAAGTTTTTCTTTGAATAGTTTTACTGTTGTCATATGTTCATATTGTTTTTCATCTTGTTTTTTCAAATATTTAATAATAATAAACGTCACTGTCAGTATTGTCTAATGAAAAGTTGAAGTCGAATTTATACAAAATTCATTTCGATAGATTAAAATTCATTGTCTCTTAACAAAAGCTTTTAAATTTGTTTCATGTCTTTAACATGAGTAGGAACATTTAAAGCTCCGTAAGTATCTGTCATCTCTTACGTCAAATTACATTTCTCATGTAAACCGACATGTGGCATTTCCTGAGAAACTGCGTCTTGGAAAGTGAAGTAACGGAACAAAAACTTTGAGATATCCGCAGATGTTGTTTTATCTCTGACAATTCTATTTTTACGTGGCAATGATATTGAAATGACGTTTCACATTTCATTGTGTTATTCGTATAAATTTAACTTCCTGAAGGCCATATCAGACGTCAACCTGTACACGTTGAAAAAGCAAAAGTTTCAGTTAACAATTCTTTTTCGTTGTTTTTATTTAACTTCACTTTTGTATCAGTTGAAATTCTGTAATCAGATTTTAACTGACTAGCTAGAGATCTGAAATTTTGCACGTAGGTTCATTTCTGGTGACAATACAATATTTCATCATAAAAAAAAATTAGATTGGTGTTAAAAAGAAATCAGTATTAAATCATTGCATTCTTCGTCCGAAACATGAATCGTAAACTGAATCTGTTGGTTAATAAAACCTTTCGAATGAAAAAAAAAAGTTTATCAGTGATTTAGAGACGTATATGGAGAATATGAAACCCCCCAAATTTTTAATTTTAATTGCTGATAAGATGATAGTACTGATGCAGTACTGAATTGTAGGTTTCTAAAGAAAAATTTTCTGAAAAAAGAGGGAAAATTTTCGAACACCAATGGTTTGGTTTGCAAATAGGTGGTTTTATGGTTTAAAAAAATGTACTCAACACTAGGCCAATAAAATAACATGGCTCCAAAATAACATGCTTAAAACCCTGATTCGATCTTTAATATTGTTTGTGTGTTAGTGCTGGACCCTCAATAAGTCAGAGATGGATAGGTTATTAATATTTGAGAGAAAAATACTAAGAAAAATCTATGAAGCCGTCCATGAAAATAATGTGGGGCAGATCCGTTTCAATCATGAAATTTATGACAAATTTAAAGAACATGACACTGTTAAGTACATTAAGGCTTATTGCATTAAATGGATTGGACATTTATTTAGATTTGAAGATTTCAACCCAGTTTAAAAGAAACTAACATGCCTGGGGGAAGTTAAAAAGAAGTCGGCCTCCAACTTGATGGCTTGACAACATGGAGAAAGACCTTAGGGTTTGGGGCTGTGCGGACTGGAGAGCTGTGGCGTCTGATAGGCAGCAATGGCGAAAACTCATGAGGAGGGCTTTGGCCTGTCTTGGGCCGAAGAAGAAGAATGGTTTGGTTTACAGTGCTAATGTCTATTAGTTTGCTACACGAGGGTTAGTGAGATCAAGAACTATTGCTTACAGTTTATTCTAAATGGCTACGAACATCTGTGCCAACACTGGAATTTGAATCCATGCGTTCCGGTACTGATGAACAGCGCCCTACCCATTTGACCATACTTAGTCACCAAGATATGGAAAGGGAGCAATTTAATCCTAGAATGCATCCCATTCGTCTCTTGGATGAAGCCGTTAACAAAAAGCTCTGACCTGCCTCACCCAAAACAAGAAATGGAATGTGCCCCTCAGTACCCTCCTATGACCTTGGCTACTGTGCATAACAATTACAGCTTTTATAACGATATTCGTCTTACAGATTACATCGCTTCCGTCTCTGTCGGTGGTCAAGACGATCGTTTGTTAAAGAGGACTTTTGTTCATTGTAAGACGCCGAAAAATTGAAAACGACAGTATTGTGCCAGTAATGGTCTTCTTGAAGCACGGACTGATGGAGGTATCAAGCGGGTCGTTTATTAACGAACCGGCAGAAAAAAGGAAATATGCTTTGAATGGCCGAGTCGGCCAGGCGCCATGGGCACTTCGGCTACTCCAAGGACGAAAGTCAAAAAAAAAGGGGGGTTATCCCCTAAAACCGAGGTTTCCTGTTTAGAGAAGAAAGAAGCGGGAGGCACTCTCGGATAAACTCTTAGAGAGATAGGTGGTTTTCTCTTTTGAGATATTGATTCCGACTTTGGATGAAAAGTATCGTCCACCAGCAGTTAAATTTTCTCAAAATGTTTTTCTTGTAAATAAACCAACTTTTCTTTATATTTAAAACATCTAAGACTTCTTTCATCATCAAGTCTACTTCATTTATCAGGACCCATGAGAAGTCATACCAAAAATGACTAGGGTGTGACGGACTACGGGAAGCAGAAAAATCGTAACTGCTCAGCGATCTAATATTGGTTTCATCTGAGTGTTGGGTTGGAGGAGCAAAGGGATGCAGGTGGGATGAAGGTGGGCAAGTAGGAGACGAAGTCAAATCCCAGCCAGTGTGAACCCAGGAAAGAACGGCGATCCTGATTATAGTGGTGTCTACAAATGTGAAGTTCTAGTGAACCAATTGGATGCAAGTTGTTACAACACCAGAGCGAGAGACGGAGTCAAGACCCAACCAGAATTCGGAAAAAGACCGAGATTATGAACTGCAGGCAAAGAGAAGCTAACGGACCATTTGATGCTGATGACGTCTAGGCAAGGTAGAATGTGATATTTTGCACTTGTTTTCCTTACCTGTTTTCATGTAAATTTGGATTTGAATGCAAAGGTGCGAGTTCGAGTGATGGTTATTTAGGTTTTTGTCTAAATCGTATTTCTGCTCTAATGTATATTGTGCTATGTTTTTTTCCATGTTATTTTCCTGTAAAGTTTAAGTGCTAGCAGTATGCATGTTCGCGTAAGGTCTATTTTATTCACTTTAAACTAAAGGTTTTAATGTGTTGCTGCTAGGCTAGGAATAGGCTGCGAGCTATTTCTAGGGAATTGTTTTTATCCTTGGGTGCTTGTTTAATTGATATTTTAAGTGTCAAAATGTCATTTTTATATAAGGTGAAAAATGCGGATTTGGTGCAGCTGGCTCGTGATTTTGGGATTGAGATGTCTCTAGAAATGAGCAAGTCACAGCTAATAAAGCTTATAGTGGATGGGGGAAATTATGGCGAAGACATGGTGAGAGGTTTTCTCGAGACAATTATGGAGGAATGATTAGAGAAGGAAAAAGAGATAGAAAGAGCATGGGAGGAGAAAGAAAAACAAAAGGGATGGAAGGAAAAACAAAAAGTACAAGAGGAAAAAGAAAAGAAAGGGCACAGGAGTTAGAGCTATTACGGGAGGAATTAAGATGGGTTTAGGAAAGGAATAGAAGAAATTCAAACAAAATCTTATTTCGGAGGAAAATAGATTAGGACAAATTCAGGAGGTTGGGGATGTGTTGAAAGAAGACAACACAGAAATTCGTCAGGTAATGACGGGAAAGGTCAGTAAAGGCAGAGATTTAGACGGAGGTATCGCGCGCAAAGAAAGACAGCTCATAAATTTCTCAATACGGAAAATGGCTTCGGATAGTGCAACTTGGACAAGTTCTCGACCTGCGGGGGGACGGAGGATAGAAAATTCCTCGGGAGTGACACGGAAAACGGGATTTCTCGGATTGAACGCGAAACGGGATTTTCTGCGTCGAGAGGGCTATTGTTTCCAAAGGAAGAAACGTTAACCAAAGAAGTTAGCATTTCGGCCGGAGTGAGAGAACGGAAGATTAGCAATAGGCGAACTAAAAGTTCGAGGATCATAGAGACTGAAAATGAAAATTTGTTACTAGCATAAGATTTGTACACTACACAGATAAGATGCTAGGAGAGGAAATTGCAAAATCAGTGATACCGAAATCGAGACAGGAAGAATTCTCAGATTTGGCGCAAAGCTCTGATTTAGGTGGTCATGCCCAAGATAATGTTCAGGAACGGAATAATCAGGAAAACCGAAGGTATGTGGGATTCGGAGAAACCAGAAAGAAGGAGGGGGAGAACTATTGTGCGCCGATGGCACAATATTGGCTCACGGAATAAAAAATGTCGGGTACCAGTATTCGCGATAGATAAGTCAAAATTATCATTTCAATGTATGAATGGAGATTTGTTGGGACCGGTGAACGCAAATGGTTCGAAGGGTTGCAAAGACGCCTTGCGGTTAGTGGAGAAACACACAAGATGGGCGGAATTCAGCATTAATGAAAATTCAAGCACCAAGAGCTTGACTGAAGTGGATTTAAGTGGTTTCCTTAGAAGAATTCCGAGTTTCATCAGAACTAATGACGGAATGTATTTTAACTTACGTTTATAGAACTGGTTTAAGGAAAGATTTGAAGATAATACAAAATTTCATTCTCTAATGCATTTGAAATGGGATTCAACTGGTAGACAATGAAAACGATATTTTGGAGAAATTAGGCACAAGGTTGTTGGGAGAAGGGAACGAAGGTGGTTCAAGCAGTTACCGTATGTAGCGGGAGTTTGTAGGAAATTAATGGAAGCTACGACGGGTATATCGTGTATACAATCAGTACATGGGAGACCACCAGAAGAATTCTTATACGTACCAAAAATAACCGGGAAGGAAGAGAAGGGAGGGGCACAGTTTTATAAGCAACCCGTAACTAATAAATCTAAGGCCATTAAAAGCAACACCTGATTTCATGGTAAATTCAACGATAAAAGTTGAACGAATCATAGTACCCAAGGGGAGTCCATTGCGATTGGAAAATGCAGTATTATGGACGGCTATTATTGTTAAATGTAATCACGAGGTCCGGATAAGTGAAAAGTTGTCAAGGTTTGACGGATGCGCTTTCGAAAAAGGGGAAAGGGACAGGTCACGTGCTCAAGAATAAGTAATCGGTCAGCAGTAGCCAAGACGGAAAGAAAACGCGCGAAGACCAGTTTCTTTCGCACGATCAGAACAAAAGGGCAAGTGTTATTGGGCAAGAGAGAAGCTTAAAGAGCCGGAGGGGACTCAAGCTAAACTTTGAGGTTGTCAGAGAATTCCTTTTGTCCCCAAAGAGAGGAAAGGTGAAGAACGAAGCTATCCGATTCTCTGGTATGGATACTACAGGGGTCAAGCAAGGGGATATAATAACTCGCTTACAAAGTGTACGTAAGGCGCATTCGAACAAGTTATGATCAAGAAACAAGGGATACGATAATGAAAAAGCTGTTATGTTAGTTCGGGAGTCCGCGAAACATTTTCGCCCGCAATCGAAGAGGCTCGAAAATGTAAATAAACAGTTTATGCCGCAGTCTATTGTAGTGTATCTGAGGGGTGAGTTGACTGGACACATCCACAGAAATAACATAAAGGAATTTGTGTGTGGGGCTAGTGCGGTGAATATTTCTTCTAAAAAGGAAAGAGAATGAGATGTAGGACGGTAGGCACATAGCAAAGACTAAACAAAAACCAAGTTGGAAGGATATTAAGGCATTTGATTTTCCAGGACAATCCAGAAATCAAATGGGAGAAAGGAAGTGAGAATTTGAGAGAATTAACGGATCCCATTATCAGGAAATGCAAACGGGGTGGGCGAGAAGAAATAAAAGTTAATTCAGGATGAATTAGGATAAAGGGTTTGAGAAAATGAGGATGATGTCATATTTCACAAGCCAAGGTAGCATATTTAACCTGCGACGCAGAATTGCGCATACGACTGGAATTGCGGTGTAATTTGTATTGTTTAAAATATTAATAAGCTACCTGTATATAATTAATGTATTTTTTTTGTTTTGTGTATTTTATTTGTATTGCATTAGTGTAATCTGATTTAGATTCAATTTTAAGTGTAGTCGCTCAGTGCCTAATTGTTAATTTTTTCCATATTGTATTATTTTCTGGAGAATTGTTTGTATGTTTTAAAGTGTATCTTCCAGTTCCGTAAACGAATTTTTTGTTCAGTGCATAATAGTTACATTTAGTAATTTAGGTTCAAATGGGATTTAAACCCATTCAGTGTGTAACTAGGTTATTCAACCCCTCTTCTTAGCCCACTCTCCTGTTTCTAATCATGGATCTTGTTGATGCTTCTACCACATTTGGCGAAATTGACATGCTTGCAGCTTGCGTGCGTGGCGTGCTTGCAGCGTGGCGTTTGAAATCTGGCGAGGGGATCGTAACTCAACAAATTGATACATAAACAAAAACAACATTTCGAGGAAAAATTTTACAAAAATTGAATATTTAAAATCTAATTGAATTAACAAAGAAAACACAAAGGAAACACATAACATTCATACTAAATAGACTGAAACATTCACTTAATCACAAATTAAATAAACTGAGTGTGATTTTCATCACAAATTTGTGATTTAGTGTAAATTGTAAAATTAATTAAAAAAAAAAAAAAAAAAAAAAAAAAAACTGTATTTTGAGTGGAGGTTGAAGAGGAGTTGTAAAATTGAAAAAATTTTTTCAAATCTCTTATTTTTCCTACTAAGTGTTGTATTTGTTTAAGCATTGCAAGGATTCATAACTTATAAGTTTCAATGGCACTTGCAACCAAACCATGGAAACAACTGGTGAGGGGAACAGGTTGCAGTTCATCACTAAGCCGGAAGCTCAAAGGTTTTCAAATTAGCCCTTTGAAAGCAAATTTCAAACTTAAGGTGGGGGCGTGTAAGCGTCACGTTTGTCTCTGTCAGTGGTTAAGACGAGCGTTTGTTAAAGCGGACTTTTGTTCATTGTTAGACGCCGAACAATTGAAAACGACAGTAATGTACCAGTAATTGTCTTCTTGATGCACGGACTGTTGGAGGTGTCAAGCGGGTCATTTATCAAAGAACCGACAGAGAAAAGGAAGTATGCTTTGAATACCGAGTCGGCCAGGCGCCATGGGAGCTTCGGCTACCCCGAGGAGGAAGGTAAAAAAAAAAGGGGGGGGGGTTGATCTCCTCTAAAACCGAGGTTTCTTGTTTGAAAAATAAAGAAGCGGGAGATACTCCCGGCTGAATTCTTAGAGAAATACGTGGTTTTCTCTTTTGAGATATTGATTCCGATTTTGGATAAAAAAAAAATAGCATCCACCAGTAGTCCATTATTCTCAAACTGTTTTTCTTGTAAATAAACCAACCGTTCTTTATTTAAAACATCTACAGCTCTGGTTCTTTCATCATAAGTCTGCTTCATTTCTCGGGACCCATGCGAAGTCATACCAAAAATGACTATAGGGTGTGACGGACTACACCATGTAGAAAAATAGCATCCTCTCGGCGATCTTATAGTTACTATCATGTTTTGTTAGCCAACTGAAGTATACATATAGAGAAGTAGAAGTCTAACTTGCCACGTGCACTTGTGTAAAAAGGCTGCTTTCGGTTTGCAAGCCTTGATCTGCAAATCCTGGGCTTAGAGTCTCAATAATTTTTAAAGCGTTGATGGAAAAGAAAAGTTTACTTGTGATATCGAGTAGATGCAGTTTCTAATTCCTTTATTTGTCAAATATAAAGAAACTATCTTTGGATGCATGGAAATAATATAACTCTTTTTTTTTTTTTTCTAAATCAGTCTTATAATTTCAAACTTTTCTAATAAAGAAATTAAAGTAACCATCAAGTATGACCACAGAATTTTTTTTTAACTCTTTGCTCTTTATATTTGAGATGAGCTGAATTACCGATCAATTGAGGATTAAAATTGATTAAAATTCTAGGTTTTGCTATTTATTTATTCCGAAATTTATTAATGTAGAATTGGCAAAGTTAATTTCGTTACTTTTGATAAAAATATTAAAATATTACAAGTGGCAACAGAGATTTGTCGGGAAAAGATTTGTTGTTGTTTTTGTTTAAAGGGGTTTATAGCAGAGAGATTTAAGAGCATAAAATCGTTCTTGTATACATCTGCCGTTTCAGCAATGAATATTATGGAACTTGACGGCCTAAAATTTTGATTTTATATAGTTTCTTTGTGGAAGGTTCTTGTGAAAAATCGATATGATCGACAATAAATTTGCTGTGATGAAATTTATATCCAGACATAAACTGTTGTTTGGTTGCCTTATAGTAGCTTGGATCATAGGCATGATATTCACAGGTTTACTTTTACCTTAAAAGAAATATTTTGAATTTATGTAAATTGTAATCTATAAATTGCATGATCATCATGTGCTATATTTTTTCTGGTGGTATTTTTCAGAAAGATTAGAATGTTGTAACTGTGGAAATATTCTCACATTTTATATCCAAATTACTCCAAAAATATTTATTTTAAAATCATCTTTAGTTATAAAAACATATGTAGAAAGTATCAAATAATTTATTATCAGTATTTTCTAACATATGTTTACTAAATATTTTTTGTAAGTTTATATCTGATTTCTTTAAAAATGTAAAACTTTTATTGTAATTTTCCTTGATATCTTATTTAATTCAGTATGTTATTGAAATCAATAAATATTTTGTGCATTACATGTTAAAATCCTGTAACATGTAGAGCATATGTCGCATAATATAATGCATTCACTGTAATCATAGCAGTGTAATGGATATGTTTATAAGCTCTATTAAAAACAATTTACATAGTATAATTGTGATGTTTTTATAAAAGTTTTAGCATATTTATAAAGAAAAATGTTAATAAATTTTTCTATTTTAAATTTCTACCTAATTTATTGCAGTCTTAAAACTTAAAAGAATTTAATTTACTTTTCTTATAATTTTGTAATCTTTGCTAAATATATTCATAATAAAGTATATATTTTTTGGGACTAAAATGTAAAGATTTGCAGTGATTATCGATTTGAAATGTAGATTTAATTTAATGAGTTCCCGTAGTAATTATTTTCAGTTTTTGTTCAAAATATATGATTTATTAAAGGTACCCTTTAAAACTTATAAATTAAATACTTGTAAAATTTGTAAGTAATGTTTGCTGATGGAGTATGAGGTGGTATAAATATGTATGATTTAGCATATGAAAGGGTGTCAGTTTTGGCCTTTTTTAGTCAAAAAGAAAAGTATAGTTGAAATTTTATAATAAATTTTGATTTTGGCAAAAAATCTTGCAACTGATTTAGAAAGTTTGTTTTCTTTGTCAATAAGAGTGGCAAGTGGAAAGACAAGTTTCTGAAAACAAAATTTGTATTTATTATAAATGTTTATCGAGTATTTTTGTGAGGGAGTAGGAAGGCAGCATTTTACATTTTTGTCTGGGACTGCAAAACTGCTAAGGACCAGCTCTACAAATTATATTATCTCTGTATTACTTATTTAAAATATTTCATCCAGATTAAATATACAAATGTAGCACAGGTTTTTTTTAATTAAATGTTTTGCATTTTCATTTTAAAAATATTAATTTTTTTATATAACTGTAGCTTATAAATTTAACATTTTATTTATTTTAGTGCTAAGTTTAAGACATTGATAGATTGGAAATATTTAAGCTAATCTTGCTAATTAGTTTTTAATTTCATTAGTTTATGTAATTTGAATGAATTTAAAAAGCTTGTCTTATTAGATTATGTACTTGTAAAGACAGCAAAAAAATTTTAGTTCATGGATTAGTTTGAAAGATTTATTTTGCTTCAGAAACCTATGTTGTCTAAGTGTTTGCATCTGTTATTTAATTTTTTTAAAGTTATTTTTTTTCTATTTATCCTATCCTACTTTATCTTATATTACTAGATATTGTATTTTACTTTAAGATTTAATTCCCATGCCTTTATATCACTTGTAATTTGATTAGCATTGTACATTGAAAATTTCCTTTGTAAGATTGCAAGTAAATATGTTAGGTTTCAGTATTTTAATATTTCCATTTTTTATTATATTTTTCAAAATATCTTTCACTTTTAATATTTGTTTGCTTGAATGTTATCTTCTATTTCTTTAGTTATGCTGATTGGAAGAAGCAGTCATACCAGAATGAAAGTACAAAGAATGTCTCATCCTTTAATTCACCCTCTACAGCACAATCGTTTACCTCCAGCTTCCAGTTTTAAAATGGTGAAAGCCATGCGTTATTGTAATCCTCCTAGTGAAATTTCATTCAGTCAGGAAGGTATGCTTATTTTTATTTATAGCCTTTCTTTTACATGCATTTTATTTACATTTATTTGCTATATATTTTATTTTGTCTGCTATCTCCTTGGATTTCAAAAAGCTGTTATCTATAACTAATTTATGTAGAATAATTAGGATTTATGGAAAATCCATTTATACCTAGAACAGTTTTTATTTAATGTTTGTGTTACATTATTTTCTGGATTGTGATGTTATGATATAGCTAAAAAGGAATTTCATTTCTATTAAAATATTTTGTAGTATAAACTTCAATACAAATGATATAAATTTACAGTATTACAGTATTTGGGTTAAGATTATTTAATGCTTTAATTACTTTTGAGTTCATCTTTTTATTATTAGATTAACCATTAAATTTTTTCTCCAAAATTATCTATACAAATAAACCATTAAAATTCTTTTAAAATATCATGTGTATTCTGACCTCAGCCTGAAAAGCTTCAACTCTCAGATTTTTTGTAATTCAAAGAATAAGTTATTATAATCTGAAAATAACATTTAATGTGCAATAAGTCATTTTTTTAATGAAAGAATATGTATTTTTGCCTATCTTTGCTTTAAAGTAATTTTTTAAATAGTAGACATTACAATATTCACAGAATTTGCTAAAAACAGGATAGCAATCTAAAGTTAAATTGCTAGGTAAATTCTTGAGATCTATCTTAGTCTTGATTAATGAAAACTGTCTTCATTAATATAAAGATAAAAATGTATTAAATTTTCTAGATTAAAAATTCAATCTCTATAAAAAATATCTGAACAGAAGGAAAAAATAGGGATCAGTAGAAGTTTTTTCTAATTTTTGAGAATACAGATAAAAGTCAATGAGGAAGTAGTTCCATTATAGGTAACATTAATAATAAATGAAATAGGCAATAACCAAAAAGTCATTATAAAATACATATTTTTAACTTTTCCCATTATTTAATGTAGCCTTTTTGGTAAGAAAGATAAAATATATCATTAGTATCTGTAAGTTTTGAAAAAACTCATGTTCACTTTGAGATATAGTGGAAAACATTTAACCCAAAGCTGAAGGGACCAAAATTTTCTTTAGTGCTAAAAGAATCATAAAAAAAGAAGGACAAAACTCACCAAGTTTCAATATTGTTCAATTTTATTTTGATTTCTTCTCAAACTACTAGTAGGTTGCATTTATTGGTATAAAAAAAATTATTCATTTTAGAAAAAAAAAATTATATTATATTTTATATATTATATTTTTTTAAGTATGTTTTTCAACACCATATTGTTCACAACTTGTTCAATGTCATCCATTGTTTTATTCATTTCCCCATTGAAATGTTTACAAAGATGACTACACATACTTTTAATAATTTTCAGCATTTCTGAAGTAGAAGGGACAGGAACTGCTTCATTCATTTTGTTGTCAGATTTGTTGTCAATCTATTGTGGAATGATTTGGATTATAAATGATTTTCAATATCTCTTTGTCTGTCAAAATTGGTGCTGTACACACATTGTCATCGAATGTAACATATTCATTTAATGATACAGTAGGACAGTCTAGTAATTTTTAAATGTCGGCTCAGTCTCAATAGCGGCTGATTCTTAAGGTACCAAAAAATTTGCTAGATTAGAGAAACCCACATGGTGAAAACAATTTTCAATTGTTGTAGGCATCACTAAAGTCCATTCAGAGCAGGTCAGCTGCTTTTTCCACCAAGAAAGGATTCTATATAGGGACATTCTGAGATCTAGCTTGTTTGAACCTAATAAGGAGAGCTGTCCCTAAATCTTCATACTTAGCAGTTCTCATACATTTTCTCTTTGACTCAAACATACTGTGCCCAAACATTAACATAATTTGATCCTAATTTTTGATTATCATTGATAAAGTATCATTGGTAATGTCAAACTGTTTGCAAATTTCTGCTTTTTGTCCTGTGTTTTTCATCAACTGCATTAAGCAGCTCCATCTTCATTTTAAGCAAAATAGAGGTTTGTTTTTGTACCGATTTCTCAGCCATTATGCTCATGAAACAGCAAAAAAACATGAAAATCACTGAAAGTTTAAAAACAATTTTTAGAGAAGTACTAACACGTGAGAATTTCTTATTATCAAACTCCTAACAAAATTCCTTTCGTCTCTGGAAATACAGGATACAGATAAGGGTTCTATGTATTAGGGAGGGCAGGGGAATAGAAGCCCTGATGGATTATAACCCCTGGTGAAAAATTGTACTTAAAAGAGAGCTGTGAAGGCAGAAGGACCGATTTGCGGAAGTTGAACAATTTCAGAAATAAATTCTAGTGACTTGTAGCAAAAATACCAATGAAGTTTGAAAAGAAATTTTTTTTTCCTTTTTTCATTTGAATAATAAGATACTGAGTATGTATTCACCCCTATCATCATTGTACATAGTGTCACTGTCATGTATCACAATGTTTTTTGCATCTGAATAATTTGGTTATGACGATTAGATTATTTGGTTGCATCTGACTCATTTTTTTATATCTGCTAACTTGTATAGTTAAGCTGTACATTATACAGATTTGGGTTACATTATAAAGTAGTATATTTGTATGTAAAACTGTACAATTTTAAGTTAATTTAAAAAAATTGTGGAAAAAATGAAATTTTTTTACAATTTATGATGAGAAGTTGAATACAAATGATCATTTTCCATTTGCAATGTTTGTGTTTGGCACAGTATGTCTATTCCTTGGATTGAGTGTCATAAAACTTCAATCATTCAACTATTTTCAATGCATGAAATAATTCTCTTTGCAGCATTGTTTGTAGTGGAATGGAACTTTAAAATACCACAGAATTTCAAAAAGTTATGCTATGTAGTTTAACAATACCACATAGCAATACTGATTAGAAGAGAATATTCTGCAGTGTATGTAAGACAAGAACTGAATTTAGGTGTTTATCCTTGATAAATATATAGAAGATAAAGTAATAGCTAAAATGATGGTACATGAGCATTGTTTTAAACAGACTCTATATAAGGAGTTTTGAATCAAGGCTAAATCAGCCTCATGCAATCATTTAAAATGTAAACTAAATGTTTTATTTATTTATTGTAAATAGAACAGTTTTTGAGCAATGCTATTCTAGATCTTGTTTATACATTCATATTTTTGTCAAATGTTTTTTTAATTTAAATGTTTTATGAGTGCGGTTGACTAGGATATAAAATTGTTTATTAGCTCATGTGTAAATGTAGTGATGTAAGAGATAAAAATAATGTGAATGTAAAGTTCTTCATTGATCTTTTTTATCTCTCTAGAAAAAAAGAGATATATCACTAATTGCTAATTTATAAAATTAATTTGCATACAATTATTAAGCAGTTTTCTTTGATAAGGATTCGTTAAAATGTATTTTAAAACTATATATATAATGTGTGTACATAAACTTTTAAATGTATTTTCAGCTTAGATTTTTAGCTTGCATGTTTAGTACGTGAAACTGTTAGATTTTTAAAGTTGCTTTGTTGGTAGCCATGTTTTAGAATTTTTGTATCAACCTCTGAGCAGAGACGAAGCATTATTTAATTCTATGGAAGTGTCACTTCCCTAACTATCTAATATAATTTTAAAGTTTTTACCAGTTTATCTTTCTGTCTTATTTAATTATTTTTTAATTTTGTTTTCCCTAACTGACCACAGTACCTTTAACCAAAACTCACTATCACCATCCTGCTAAACAGATGTGCAATATTCCACCTGCTATCTATATTATGTTTCTAGCGAGGGATGTGCAAGCACGTTGCCCCTGGAACTGCTTTTCATCAAGCTAAAATATATGCATGCTCCTGTACTACAGAAATTTCTGAAATACTGCTAGTGAAATACTGCTTTGAATGTTATAAAAATAGCTTCATAATATGTTTTAGTTACTGTACTGGGAAAAAATGGTGAAATCCTATTAGTTGTAAAGTGCTGTTTATTGCAATATATGTTATTTGAATGGAAGCAAAGGACTTCCATTTGTGCTTTGTGGTGCAGTAAAGATTACTATAAGTTAATTGCCAACTTGTGGGCATACAATTGTAAATCACCCTCTCAACAGGTCAAAGTTGCTGTTTAGATTGTTTCATTTGCTAAAAAATCAAAATTAATGCAAGCAAACAGTTCTAAATATGCACAGACAAATCTTAAATTAGTTAAATGATGTTCATTAAACATTTTATATTAGATCCTATGAATCATTAGCCTAAATATTTGTTAATAAAGTTCAGGGAAAATTTTAATAATTTTTGCTTCTTAAGCAAAAGTTACTATTCTTAATTTCTGTTTTTCACTTCTGCATAAATTGTATATACACACACGCATATATATATATATATATATATATATATATATATATATATATGGTGAAATTTAATCTGTCAGTTAACACAAAATTTAAGCCCCTATTATTTTTACTTGCCTGGGCTTACTGGCCAAGAAAAAGCCTAGTTAACAATCCTAAGTTTGAAGATTCAGTCGAGCCATTCCTTAAAAAACAAACAAACAAAAAAAAACCAGCAAGTCTGTAATGAAACTTAACTTTTATTTAAGGTCTAAGTAAAATACATCTTTCTCTGGCAAGATCAGAATAATGAATGATATATGAAAATACTTGTTGGGGCCCACAACGAGAGATGCATAGATTATTCTCACGGTATCGCAACTTAGTTAGCAAATTTAATAGTAAAAAGGAACTTAGATCAGTGTAAAAAGTGAGATATTCATCTGGGTCAGCTGTAAAGTGTAACAACTGGACAGAACTTTGCATTTATTTAAGGATTAGCTATGGGAAATAGAGAATGCAAGTTGCGAACAATCCTTTTAATTGAGATTTTGTGGCTGGAAAAATAGATATTAAAGAATAAAAAGGTTAAAAAGAAAATTTTAAAACAATATTATAAGTACAATAATATATTACACATATATATTTTGATATATTTTCACACACACACACACACACACACATATATATATATATATATATATATATATATATATACATATATATATAGTGTGTATGTGTTTATCAAACTATTGAAATACAGAGTTTCCCTTATGTATCAGCTCCCACCTTGTCACTACTCTGAAGTGTTGTTCCAGTAGAAAGTATTATAACATGTGAAGTTCACACACAATTTACAGACAGTCTCTGCTTAGGGCTTCTCGTGTAATAATGAATTTTATAATAAGAATGCATTGTGGGATACTGAGCTATTCCCTGGCTACAGTTTGAGAAATAAGTAATATATTTTAAATACAGTGATAATAATTAAAAAAAATAAGTGAATTTATAGCTTTGATTACATTAATACCCTTAGAAATAGTTGTTGAATTTTTACCTGCTTGATAGATATCCCTTACTTATGAGGTAATTTTTCAAAACAAAATGTTGTCTTTTGACATGTAATAAGAAACTCCAGTGTCTAAATCTAAATATTGTCTTATTATTTAGTTTTTGAAGGGGAAATCATAAGGATAGAACTGCTTCTCTAATCTTTTAATGGTGATTAACATTAGGATGATATTTACTTTTGTGGATTTCCTGTTGATACATCATGTCTAATTTTTAGGCTTGTTGTTAGTCTTTTGCTATGTGATTTGGGTGTGAGCATACATAACAATTTCTTGTAATTTTCTTTTATGAAAAGAACTTTTCTAGATTAGTTTCTTCAATGTGCATTTTGTTTTGAGAATCTTCATGAAGTATCTCAAGTATTTTGTCTAAAGGTTTGTCGTGTTGAGTCTAAAATTCTCGTACACAGGAAAAATTTCCTCATAATTCCCTGATAGTAAAGTAGTCCAGGTAATGGAGAGAAACATATAATCCAAGGAAGTTGTATTTAGTTGATATTCCCCTTGATCTTGTTATATAATCATGGATTAGTTCATTCAAATTTTATTTCTAGATTTTTCTGCTCATTTTTCAGTATTTATTTTTCTGTCCTTAGCTAGTCTCATAAATTGATTTTATTTTCTCCAAAAGAGTTTTTGCCCTATTTTTTTCTGCAAATTCTAATTGTTATTTGTCTCTTAGAGATATTTTAATGTATGTTACTGCACTGGCATTCTTTACTTCCTTTTTCATATCATCTTGTATCATACTTTCTGGTTTTATATTGTTAATTACACAGTCCAGTCTTTTTAACTCTTAACAGATTATATGTTCATGATCTTTATTACATAAATTGCAGTTTTATTTATCCATTTCATTTTGAAAAATTAAAATTGGCCTAGCCATGCTCTGGTACCATTTTGTTGTCGTCTCACACAGAAAGCTTTTGACTTTATGATCAGACACACTTTATTTATGAACACAAGATATAAAAGAGAAAAATTGGCTCATAGCAATGAGTTCTTTTTATACACACCTCTTGGAAAGACTGCTTCTGCTTTCATTTACTTCACATGATATTTGGAGTAACTGCTGATATGAGGGCTGATCAATGATACTGCAAATTTGTAAATGGAATTTCAGTAAAAACAAAAATGATTCAGCCCACTCTTCCAACTATAACACATATTTCACATTTTCAGTTTGTGAAATTGTAAGATTTTTAGAAATGACATGTTAATACTTATGTAGTAGAAATCATTGCTTTTAAATTTAATATTCTTCCATTTACTTCTATTTAAATAATTAATTTCTAAGAACTGTATCATGAAGATCTAGTTGCCGTTAAAAGTTTTAATGCATTTCCTCCTAAATCTTCTGTTATTATTTGAGGTGCTCAAAACCAAGTCCATTTGGAATAATATAGAGAAATTAAGTTCTAAAGTTTCTAGCTCATAATTAATTCCATTAAGTTTAGATTACTTTTAGGAAATGTTTAGTAACTATATTATTTTCTTCCATGTATATTCATATGCAATAATAAGTTATTAACTCTGTTGAATGATTTAATTTTTTAAAGATAAAATGGACTTTGTTGACTCTGGCTGTGAACTTCATTTTACAGATATATTTTTGTGATCATTAACTTAAAATATGCTCTAATTTTCCATTAATTTCTTGATATTTTACAGGAAAACCTCCTCTCAATGCAACTCTTGAGTTAGTGACTGTGGTTATTCGTCATGGGGATCGTGCTCCTCTTCGTCCTGTAAGAAATCAATCAATCATTAATTGTGGCACACAAAACAGCCCTATTCTTTTAAGGTATTTAAAAACTCTCAAGCATCTAAGAGGATCTGCTAAACATTTATCTCCATTTACTACATTTCCTTTACATCCAGCTGAAAAGCAGTGCATATCAGCTCAAATGACTTTACTTGGAGCTCACCAGCATTTAATGCTGGGCCATGTTCTACAGAAAGCATATGTGGATGAACATGGCCTTTTAGATAAAAATTGGACTTCAGATCATATAAGACTTTTTAGCACCATTTATTCCAGAACTTTCCAAAGTGCTGTGGCATTTCTTTTTGGTTTTTTACCAAGTTTTAACATTTCAAATATTAAGATAATTCCTTCACCAGATACTCGGTTTTGCATGACAGAACACTACTGTAAGTGTCCCCTTGTTCAAAATTTGCAATCACTAATGGAAAAAAAAATGAGGAAATTGTTGAATTCTCATCCAGCAGTAGTACACCTTCTTCAACGTCTTAATCCTATTGTTAAATCACATCCAAATCATTCTGATATCACTGCTCCTTTGGCTATGTTTGACAGTCTAATGGGTTATGTCTGTCATGGTTCTCATTTGCCATGTATACCTGGCAGCAGCAGTTGTGTTACATTTGAGCATGTTCGAAATATCATTGCATATCTTGACTGGGAAGGCCGTCAGTTTGTAAGAGATAGCACTCATACCAAAACTGCTAAGCTCAAAATGCTTGGACTTTTAATACATCTTGTTAAACATATAAAAGGCTTTATTAATGGAAAAGAAACTGCCCGGTTCCTCTTATTTTCTGGACATGATGTGACAGTTGAGCCTCTCTCAACAGCTCTAGGAATTGCTGATGGGAGCATGACACCATATGCTTCCCGAATAGTTATTGAATTATACAATCAGCTAATTAACAACAAGTCAAAATATGTTTTGAAATTTCTGTATAATGGGAAGGATGTTACTAAGTACACTTCCTTCTGTAAAATGTATTTTAGAGAGGCTTTTAAGCAAAGTGAACATAGTGCTGATTATGGGATATGTCCTTTTGAAGCATTTAGGAAGTTTGTAGAAGAAGACTATATCTTAGCAATGGGTGCTACATCTTTTTCTGCTGCATGTGATACTTTACATGCCACTCCAGATCCTTTTGATGTAAAGTATAGTTCCTACTTTGATGAATCCTACAAAGCTTAATCCTAAAGCTTTTGGATAAGACCATTTGTGCAGCTATGTATTTCCAAGGTATATGTACAAAAAATGTAAAGAAATAATGCTCTTCCATCTTTAAATTTTATTGTGAGTATAAGTATCTGAGATGATAAAAGTAATCAAATTTTTTTCTTCTCTCCAATTAAATTTTATTTAAGTTTTAAAATTACCTCAAGACATAATTTAGTGCTTAAAGAACTTTTTAATCTCTAGTCTGAGTTTGTAGGAGGTATTTTCTTCATTGTACAATATTTTTCAACTTTTATCTCTTGTCAGTGAAACTAATGTGATATTTAGGTAGAAAAAGAGTGTGATTTAACTTTAATTGTTTAACTGTACATTTAGTTTTTGAATTATAAATGTTTTTTGAATAGCCTCCTATGTATCTTTTGATAGGTAGTATTGGCATACTTGCTCGTTATATTACTTAGATTAAACCTTTTATATTAGTTTTTGTAACCTCGAAGTGGGTGCTCTGATTTTCAAAGTATATTGTTCATGAGCTCTTACCACAAAATTAGGACTTATTGAATGTATATAATTAATGCATGTTACTATACATGAAGGAAACTTTATATTGCTAAATTTTGTTTTAAATTAAATTTAATTGTGATATAAAACTTTCAGACTGATTTTTATTTTACTTGCAAAACATGTGTTGAGTAAAAATAATTTGTTAGTGTTTTAGATGAAGAATTAAGTATTTGTGCTATTTATTAAAAAGCCAAATGTTATGTGTATTTTTATTTTTAGTTTGTTACATTTGCAAAATATTATCCTGCCAGCTACTGCAAAAAATTCTAATTTATTTTATGGTAAGAATGAATTAGTTTGAAACTCTTAGTTATTTCATGTTATCAATTGTTAATTGTGCTTTCTTATATTTATCTAATTCTAGTTTAATAATATGTAAATTTTCATGTTTTTATTTATTGTTAATTTTGTTAGATTTACAAAACGTCTATATTCTACCAGCTATTTTAAAAAAATTATTTATTTTACAAAAAATTGATTTACAGCATTAATTAGTTATTTTATGTTATCAGTTACTAGCAGTGCTTTCCTATATTTATCTTGTTATGGTTTAATTATTATTAGAGTCATTATTATTATGAATTTTATTAATAATGCTTTATAAAGTACTTATAATTTTGAGGGTTTTAATATTTTTGACTTATGTTTAAAAAATATCAAAGAAGTGTTTCAATTTCCAGTACTTATTTTAAAATATGTATAGAATTTATACTATTCACAATTTAAAGACAATAATATTTTCAGTTAATTTAAGTATTGTTTTGCAAGGATCATGCAAATTCATGTCTTTGTCAATAAGATTGATATAAGTAAAGAAACTTTAATGTGTTTTTAAATTATATTTTTTTTTCTTGGTTGTTACTTTAATCCTTCAAAATATGGTTTACAGATTAAATTTGGAATTGCTAAAATTTTAATTCCACAGACTCTGTTACTATTGTGATTTATTCTTAATAATTTTTTTTTAATGTAAGGACATTAAATTGTTTTTCATAGCAAACATTATTTAATGCTTAAAAATGTATTTTATTAAAATAGGAAATTATTAAAAGTTAGGCAATTTTTTTCCTTCTTTATCAGTCTAAAGATCAATCAAGGTAAAATATTTGTACTTTTAGAATTTGAATGACAAATGTTTTTTCCTACTGATTACTAATTTTTAATTGATGCAAAATAAAAAAAAAAAAATCCTAAAAAGGTTTAATCTGTTTAGTTTTATACTAATAGCATACATATGAAATTATTACTAGTTATTCTTTATGCAGTAAAAAGTATCTCTTATCAAAGAATTTTTGAAATTTTACTTTTAAAAATATTTATAAATTTTAGAAAAATCAACATATTTTCCAAGAAAATTCTTTCAGAGGCCAAAAACATTATAAAAATATGAATGAGGAAGTAAATAAGATATTTCATCATTTGCTAATATTCACTCAGTCGAATAGTAGTTTACTACTGAAAACTCATAACTGAAGTGTTTCATGTTTATTCATACATATTTATATAGTTATTTATACCTTTTCAGTAGAAAAATATATGGATATAAAATTTCTAGTCATTTGGTAGTCAAAAATTTTTTGTGTGTTTGTCTGATTCATAATTTCCATGCAGTTCTTCAAATTGATTATAAATATTTGTTTTTTAGAACCATAGTCCATGAGTTCTAATCTGATTACTGGCATAAATGTTTGTAATTGTTTGGATTCAGTTTTAAGTATATGGTGTAATGCAGTGGTTTCTAACCTTTATGCTAGTTAGCTTCCCCTAAAAGAAAATTGATATGACTAATTTTATTGATATGACTAATTTTTAAAAAAACTTTAATTAATGTTGTAAGTATAATTTCAAAAACTGTACTTAAAGACTTTCTTTTTAAATATTTTTTTTTAATGTAGTATTTTTTTTTAGAGTTTATTTTTTTTTTAGAAAGTTTGAAAATTTTATATTTTATGTTATATTTTTAATTAATTATATTATTAAACTTATTTTGAAATTTTTTTGATAACTTATTTGCAATTAGGTTTGGAAGAAAATTTTAGGCAATTTTTAATTTTTTTTATTTTGAAGTTATTTTGCAAATTATGATTGTTATTATTATTAGCAGATAATATCTAATCTAATTATTTTTTTGTTCCTTAGATAAATACAACATATATACTGTAATAAAATCATTTGATATTTTTTTTTATAAATGTATTTATTTTTATTATTTGTAAAATATTTTGTTTCTTATGTTTTTTTTATATATTTCTTTTAGGTACCTTTCCAAATTTTAGTAGTTCAATTTATGTTAATTTATTTGTTTAGTTTTTAGTTTTATGTTATTGAAAAAGTATTATATTTTATAGATTTTTTTTCCCAAAATTTTATTTATTTTGTATTGCTTCAATTTGTAGCTGCATTTCAAGTCTACTCATTTGTAAAGGTGTAGTAATCAAACATTTGAAGCAGTCTTGTAGATCATAGTTCAGCTCTATAAAAAATCATAAAGATGGCTTATACTTGATAAAAAAAAATGTTCTTTGTCGAACAATATTTCTATAATTTTTAATTTTAAACTGAAATTGAAACTCAAAAAATTTTTCTAAAATGTCCCCAAAAGTCAGGAATTGGACTTTGGGAGACTTCTTGGTTGTATCATATAAAAATTATTATTTTGCTAGCATATTTTGTCACTTACCCAGGGATGTACTTGTCAGGTTGGAAACCACTGATGCCATGAGTACATGTGTAGCAAAGTGTTGATCATAACATTCACAAGCCAAAAATGATTATAAATTGATATATTACATTCGCTTTAATCCATCCATTTTATATTTTTTGTTTGTATCAAAGTTAGATGTTTTAAAATTAAACTGTGAATATTTCATGTTTATGTAAAAAGTTTGTATTAATTGAGATTTTGTTTTAAAAATATTTATTTTTTTTTAAAATTCATGGTCTAATGAATTCTTGCATAGCAAAATGTTGATAATGTTGCCCACAAGCAAAATATGATTATTAACTGATATGTTACCTTTGTTTTAGTTCGTTTATTTTGTATCTTTTGCTTGTGTAATCGACATGATACAAGAACATATTTTAAAACTAATCAGGGAAGATTTCTCTTCATATATTTGCAATCTAATGTAATTAACTTTTGTTTCTTTTAAAAGTGAGTTTTTCATGTATTGAAATGCTAATATAATTACTATTATTTGATTTTACTATCCTAATTTTACTTTTAGGAGATATATCTATATTATTAGTAATAACTTAATTTCTTTTAGTGTTTTCTTTATCTCCTGATGAATTATTGACAAATTGTATAAAAATATTATTTAACAAGTTTTTACTAGTAATAGTGCATTTTTGTAAAATTCTTGCTAAAACATTTGAGTGTTTCAAAATAATTACCTATTTCTAATTTTTTTTCTGTAAATATTTAAAAGAAACAAATTTGTTCCTTGTTTAAGAGGTCTTGAATTTCAAAAAGTATATGAATACTTGATTTTTAGGCATAATTTCAAATCATTTTTAAAGTAGTGGTTAGTATACTAATTTAAAGAAATATATGTTGCAAATTTTTAAAACTATTTTTAATTAAAAAAAGAATAAAAACTAATAAATCATCAATTAGTAACTTTCTCATGTACTTCCAAGTACTGCCAAATTCCAGATGGCTGATTTGACTGTTTCATATATATATATATATATATATATATATATATATATATATATATATATATATATATATATATATATATATATGCACTTAGTTTAGATATAACATTCCAAAGCATATTCCTAATATTTTTGAATTTTTAATAAACCTGGATTGATAGTAAAAATATCATGTTTTGATTTGTGTCAAAGCATTATAAATGATATCTAATATAAAATATATAAATTAATATTTTGTTACTAATTTGAAAGTTACTATTTCATGTTTCGTGTCAAACAGTCTTGATATATTCCATTCTATCAACAGATTAATTTAAGAACTCTATTAAAATATAAAATAATTTATCTTGATATGCTTTGTAAACAAGATTTTAAAATGTAACTTTAATTCTCAGTTGTACTGAGGATTTAATTTCAGTTTTAATATATTGTTCTTGCTTGCATACTTAAGTAATTGTCTTGGAATTTTCAGTTTCAGCCGCCCAATTTTATATATTTATTAATGTTTGTTCTAGTCTAGTTTGTTGTATTTTACTATGCTTTATAGAGTATATGTGTAATAAATTTATTGCATTTTTAGATAAATGTATATTTTTGTATGTTAAGTGTTAGAAGAGAACTTTTCTATCATGTATCTTGTAACTTTGTTTGTGCTTCAGTGATTTTTGATCTAAGCAGTGTAAATGGTTGTGTTTGTTGTAATGTGTTCTTGTGTGCTTAAATTCTATAATTTTATAATATATATATATATATATATATATATATATATATATATATATATACATATATATATATATATATATATACAGTAAAACTCTAATTATCTGAACTGCTGCTATGCAGATGTCATTTATTTGGATTAATTAGCATAAAAAAATCTGTACAGGGGTGTTTGTGCTCTAGGGAAACCTCAGAATTCTGTGGATTTCAGATATCTTCTCAAGGCAGGTAAAAAATTTGTCATCTCTGTATAAAATATGATACTATTATAAAGATAAAGTTTTCTAGAGCAAATAAAATATCAAGTGAAAAACAGATATTTTTTCTCTTCAAAATTAAAAATTCTTATAACTTAGAAAACGAAATTTAACTGCAAAAAGATATTTAAAATGTTGATGATAAATTATTATCTACATATGTGTTTTTAACAATTTTACTACTTTAAAAAAGTTATTGTTAATCTAAAATGGTAATATCACAAAAATGAAAAGCTACGAAATATGAAAAGTTTTTCGACAGAGAAATCATTTTTAGCATAACTTTTCAAAGGAAAAAAATATGTACTTTAATAGAAGTCTCTTTAATTCAATATCAAGGCCTGTGTCACAGTGGCATAGCAGAAGTATCTTCTTCTTGGGGCAAATACCAAGTTTGCAGCCTCCCTACAAAACGTGATATTATCGTAAAGATATGGATTTCTAGAATGAAGAAAATATTAAGCTGCAAATATACACACGCACATACGTATATATATATATGTATTAAACTTAAAATCCTTACAATCTAAACAGCAGAATTTAATTGCAAAAACATGTTTTGAATTCCACTATTAATAAATTATTATTTACATACAGTTTTACTACTTTTAAGAGAATTTATTATTAATGAAAAATTACAATAAATTTTATTCAAGAAGTACTGATTGTTGCAATATGAGATACAGTTTTTCTCTAAAGAAAATCATTTTTTTATCCACTTTCAAAAGAAAAACATATTTATTTTAATATATCTCCTTAATATTCAATGATTCAGATTTTCTGTGCCAAGCTAGAATTTTTGTACCTGTCTCCCCTATGTTACTCTCAAGTTGTAAACTGATATGTTATAAACAAATTTAATTTTTTTCCTAAAAAAGTACTTTAAAAATTATTCAACTATCTGGCTGAAATCAGGTCCCAATTAATCAAAATTGTTATTAAAGTTAAAAAGAAAATAATTGAAGTTCTACTGTATAACATTACAATTTTGATATCATAGTTTTGTTTATGAAAAATTATTAACATTCTTTGTGTCCAATTAATTAAGTTCATCAGGTACTATGACAGAAATTTGAAGCCATTTCACTTTTGCTGTGTGGCAATAAAGACATTCTGCAAATAATTTTAATTATATAGCATATCAATCATGGTATATATAGATTTGGATCTCATGAAGGGACTGTGAAATTCTAGCATTTATTTATGGTATGTATTTATGTTTTTTTGTGTTTTTTGGATGATTAAGGCCATGTACATTATAGATTAAAGATAAATATAGATAATGTGTTTGAAAGAAAATTCCTTAAAAGGTTTGTAAAATATTGGGCCATGTCAGTTTATAATAAGATGAATTTTCTTAATGTTTTTAAAAATCTAAACCTAGAGTTGTACTAAAATTTAATAGCACAAAATTTTGTTTATGAATTTAGTTCTCTTTTAATGAAATGAAAGAGACAATGAAATCTTGGTTTGTTCAAATCATTTTTATTTTTCCAGTGCATTTGCTGTCATAATATATGTGTTTCACTTTAAAACTCCATTCTGCTATTTACCCAAGCTTGATAACTGTAGGATATTGGAATGTCTTATTTGTTGATAGACTTAACTTTTCTAACATACTGAGATGAAATACTCTAACTGATTTGTTGGGATAGTTAATTATTTATGCAAACTAAAGTAGCAACATCTTTTTAGAGGTTTCTTGAGAAGGCACATTCTGCCATTAGGGACTTTCAAAATAAGGTTGATTGTTATGCATTAAAGTTAAAAGAGAAAGTTGGTGGAGATATTTTAGATATTACTAAGATATTTTTATGTTATTGCATACATATGCAATTACTTCACATACTGAGAAATAAACAAAACATTTTTCAAAAATATATGCTTAATTATTGTACTTAGTTAATCTATGTATCAATGTTTTCTCATTTAGTTTAAACAATCTTTAATGAATATACAATGTTTTAGGTTCTTAGTACCTGATGAATATACAAGAATTATTATTTTTAGAGACAATTAAAATTACTCCTCGTGTGTTCTGTGTTAATATTCATTAAAATAAATCCTCGTTAGCTAATTATAATTCTGCTTAGGGATATTATATATATATATATATATATATGTCATGTTTTATGTTTAAGACTGTTTTCATGGCCTGTACAGGATTTATTGTTGTAAACCATCATTCTATAAATGTAATTACTGTGAATTTACCCTCCTGTGTTGTGATTATGACTTGAAAAATACTCAGACTGAAAGCTCTGTTAGTAAAGAAGAGCCTTTTCTCATTTTGACTCAAGATACTTTCTTCTTGCATTTCATAATATACCTTCAGTGAGAAAACTACTTAGGTGGCTGGGTGCTAGTCTTATTGGATTCCTTTGGCTCAGCATTAAACTATAGGTAAAACATTTCATATGAGGAATAATTTTCATTTAAAGATGTAATACAGCTTCTAATTCTCTCAGTCAGGGTTTTATTTCTTTTTTTAAAAATAATGTTGATAAAATGCTTATATATTCATTAAAAAAATAAAGAGAAAACAAAAATGTTCTTAAATAATTTTAAACTAAATATCTAATTTTCTATCTGTTAATAATAAACTAAATTTTTTTATCTATTATATAATGTGCTAGTTGATGGTGAATTAAATAAGACAACAGTCATGTACAACATACAGCCAGCATACTGATTTTACATCAGATGTGTTTGTTCTCCTGGGAAATCCCAGAATTCTGGGGATTCACACTAACCATCACCAATGAATTAAATTATGAAATTCCTCCCTTACTCCTTTCTGTTTATTTTGGACTACATACCCTGAATTTTACAGGTTTAAACTTAGTTAACTACTTTGAAAGCATACAGCAGTCATTTTTTTAAGAAGAAGGCAAAGATTGCTTAAAATTTTGAGGAGAAGGATGAAAGTTATAATTTCAGTGAGGCTGCTTAAAACCAGTTAGAAGTTAAAGCTGTAAAAGAACAGATGTTTTTATTGGATGTTAACTAAATAACATGCAGAATTCAAAGAACATACTTGTTATATTAGTTAACAAAAGAAATTGAATATTAATCTATATTTAAAGAAGTAAATCTGATAATCTTAGGAATTTTTTTGAGTAAAATTTTATTGTTTTAAATGTACTTAGCATGTATTTTATATCTTTAAAAGATTTTAAAAAAAAATTATTATTTTTATAAGAATTGTGTAATTTTCTCTGTCTGAAATGATGTTCACATATATTTGTCTTTGCATTCCTCTTAATGTATAAGTCCTTAATTTTTTTTCCATACAAATATTCTTGTTTTATGGCTGTAACAACTTTTCAAGATATTATTGAATTAGGTCTGTTAAGCTTCTTTGAAGGCTTATTGTTCTTATATTTTATTGCTTAATATAGTAACAGTAGGTCTTACACTACTGTGTTCTATTTTTGATTATATAGTGCTGCTAATGATTCATTTTGTACTTTGATCATGTACTTACCATCTCTTCTTACTGTTGTTATTTGCCATTAGTTGCATATATGACTCAGAAATATAGTGATAGTAGATGTAATGAGATTATGGGTAAGGAATTGGAACTTACAACATCTATGGCTAGGATACAAATTACTTACTGCTTTGTAGGTAAGTGATGTGTTTTAATGTCCATAGTATATAATATATTAGCCATTTTGTGTTAAGCATGAAATTACAATTGTCACATTAATCTTCTAAGTCCTAGCATCACTTGTGGGAGACTTTACGCAACACTTTACTAATGTCCACTCTATTTATTCAAATGCTTCTAGATTTTTCGAAATTATTTATGTATCTTGTCAATAGATGTCTGTATATGATGAAAATTAAGTTATTCCAATGAAATATGTTTAAAATGGTTTTATTGGCATCTAAATTAATTACTCAAAGTTTGTCATGGGACTGGGGAAAACAAAGTCTTTTTTTTAAAAATTAGTTTATTTCGTATACTATATTTTTATGTATTTTATGATGGGGATTTATATGAAGAAATATATATATTTAATATTTGAATCTATGGATATGAATTCAGCTGTTAAAATGTGCATTTGTAGACATTCAGAATTTATTTGCTGTAATTCTTGGTCTAGTTACCTTCATCTTGCAAAGAGTTGACTGTCATTTCAAACCAAACCAAACCTGTCTCACAGAGAACTTTGTCCACAGAAATATTTGTCTAATAGGTTAACATTGAACTAAAAGGAATCCAATATTGTTGCTACTCAGTTACCTTAAATCATCTGTACTTTTTTTTTTTTTTGGCTATAACCTAGTCTTTTGTTATTCATTGTGCCAATATTCTATTTTTTTGAAATTAAACATAAATAAGTGATTATAAGACACTATGGTTAGATTGAATGCAACTTAAAACTACCAGCCTGAGTTCTGTTTGTACATTATGTTCTAAACTATATGCATTATTATATATTATTATTGTAATAGAATTATATATTCTTAAAGAAAATTAAAAGAATAAAAAATTCTGTCTAGCAATGTTTTACTATAATATGATTTAAATATGCATTTATTTTAAATGGCTCTTCATCAATGCATTGTGAGGATTTAATATAATATTACAGAATAGAAATGTTATAATAAAATCACAAGAGATAAAATACTATTTTATATATATGTTTAAGTTTAAAACAATAAAAAACATGTAACTTGATAAATCATAGAAATTTTTTTGAAGCATCTCTGTTCATGAGAAAAACAAGCCAAAGTAGCTGAATTGTATTTTATGATTTATTATTTCCTGTAATTAGTTTTGATATTAATATATTTTTATATGTGAACTACTTGTTTATATGAATCACTTTTAGCTATAAGGCTAAATAAGATTTAACTGTAAGATGATTTTAGTTGTCCTGTTTTATATATCAGGGATATGTATATGTAAGGTGAATAAGAGCCACATTCAAAATTATAATGTATTTTTAAACAGCAGTTCTTAACCAGTGGTTTGTGTACCCCAGGGGTTATGACAGAAACCAATAGGGGATAAGCAGAAAAAAAATAATGGGAGCCACCCATATGAAAAAAAAATAAAGAGGAATTGAAAGAATCTTTAACTAGATTAATTTTTATTAATATTATTAGTTGTAATATTGGCCTTAATATCAATAAAATCTTCAGTAAAAGATCTTTTACATTTGTTTTGGGCTTCATCATTATAATGAATACTATGAACTTTCTTAAAGGTTGTTATGTTTTAATTCTTGTTTGCTAGCACAGAGCTTGTTAAACAGGAATTTACTTTGTACAACTACATAGAAAATATGAATAAAATTAATTCTAGCTCCAGGTTTAAGATTGTAATCTTTTGAGCCCAATGATGCCCTAAGACCCAATCCTGTTTTTGTGTTAATTTTTTGTTTACTTTGAAAATTTTACATAATGAAACAATAGACCATTAGCCTATTTTCTCAACATATATCTTTTTAGGAGAAGGTTGTGGAATTGGTAATGGGGGATTGAATGAAGGAGTAAAAAAAAAAGAAATTCAGTCTATTATGAGTGAGCAGATTAGGACTTAACTAAAATACTTTTGTGTCCTGCAATCCAATTTGCATGACCCCTTCCCATTCCCAATTCGTAACATCAAGCTAATAGCATAATTACATTCATATAAAAATTATAATGTTAAATTAGGAAACAGATTTTATATATTTTGTTTCTATTTTTTTCATTATCTACAAATATAAAACTATTGAATTATAATTAATATTTAACACCAAATTAATTGTAAGAATATATTTATTGATTTTATAGATAAAGCAAAATAGTAACAGCATGATTATCTATCATTTGCTTTCCTAAACAAATCAAACTGTATAACTTTTTGTGTCCAGCACATGTCTTGGGTGCCCATGTGATAATGAAACCTTGACACAGACTGAAAAAGGTTGAGAATTGCTGTTATAAAGAACCATGCCTTAGTTACATACTATTAAACTTGAAGCATGGTTTAAATCTATACTTGTTTTAACACATCAATTCAGATTTAATTTAGATTAATTAATATGTTTACATACTCTACATAAGCAGGATAAATGATGGCCAAATCAGTTGGGCTCTCAGTCTCAGATTTATAACTTCCACAGAAATCTGGTTCTATTTATATATGAGTAAAAGCTACTTTTCATTATGTGATGTCTTTTAATTAACATATGAAAAGCTGTTTCTGTATAAATTGTGTAAAGATAAAAATATATTCCCAAAATGAGATTTATGGTCATTAAATAGCTTTGTGTATAATTGTTTCATCGATTCTTGTTAATTGTTGTAACTATAAAAATTATCATTTTATATTTAAAAATGTTTATTCAAAAGAGCTAATACTCTTGTTAATTGTTTAATAAATGTATCTTTAGTTTTCTATCAAGGTTTTCTTTTAAATCAGCCATTTTTATAATTATTTTGTTTTTTTATTTATCTGCATATTTTAAAATATGATTTGATGCCATACATGTATATATTTTGTTTTCATTTTCTACCTTTTCAAATGTTTAGAAAGACTAAAATAGATTGTTTTGTTCCTTTCAATGTTATTGGTTTTATTTATATCAATATAATCCATAAAATTAGATTAAATGTTATTTTAGGTGATAATATAATTTTATTCATTTACTTCAGAGCTTTTCAACTATGTGATATTTATGAGATTTTTTTTCCAATACTTAATTTTATTAATAAATGTGATAATGTGATCTAGTAGAATTAGTATGCTACTTGTTAACATTCTTATTAAGCAGCATTACTATGTATGGTGCCAAAATTTATGATAAAGCAGTTACTTAATAGTAAATTTTTAGATTTTATTACAGGCATCTTCTAGCAATTTAAAGAGTACTGTCCAGTTGCACTATAGCCCATTAAGAGTAATAAGGGATTAATTCTCAGTTAATTTTACAGTTGTTAATGGTCATTTATGTATAACTAACTAGGGTGGAACTATGCATATTTATGAAACTTTCACCTATTCTAGTCATATAGGAATGAAATTCTTGTCGAGTTTCAATATAGTTTTTTAATCTTTTCAATTATTATATTTTGTAAGACACTGTCTAAATACTTCTTCAAGTTACAGAATACCACATATATTGATTAGGATAATGGTTCTCAAACTGTAGGGCATGTCAAAATAGCATAAGCATCATTCATGGAGGGAGGAACTTGAATTTATTCACTTGAATTTATTAAACAGACTAAAGAGCATCTAATACATCAAATGCTTAGTGTGAATGTATGTTAACACAATTGTGCATAAGCAATACCAACTAGAGGCATGAAATTTGGAACAGGGATTCTTCCCGACTCCATGCAAAACTTTATGAAAGTTCTTTATTTTCATTTTAGAATTAGTTTTTTATTTTATTTATGTAATCCTAAATTTATTATATGTTTTTGGCAACAATTTGTCTTATCCAATCATTTAAGTTCTTATGTTTTGGCAGTCTGGATGAATGAATGCATCGCCAAATTCATTATTGTCATTCATTACTACTTTACATATAATTTCTTGAGTTGATAAGTTGGCAAATTTTTAGTATTTTTTACAACCCATGCCTTTTGTTTTGTAATGTAGATTCTTTGGGAGAATTTAAAGGTTGCAAAACATGTGAATACCCAAAGCCTCCCTCTCTTTAAGAGGCATGGAAAGATTTCTACAGAATATTTCCCAATACTTTCCAACGACATTTAGCTCAGTTGGTTAGAGCATCAGGCTAATGCATAAGACCATAGGTTTGATCTTCCCATGGGCTAAGTTAATTTTTATATTTTTATTCCTATTTTTATATGGAGTATGTAAGTGTATTGGTAATTAAGACTAATACTTTAATTTCTCTTAGTCTGTAAACAAAGATTTTTTCTTTTAATTGTGTTTAATATTCTCAAACTACACAGTTAATAACATACCCATTGCATTTATATAATTACATAAATATATGTATTTTTATTGATTATTGGGTTAATATTTTAGTCTGTTTTACAGACATTTTTCCTAGTATATATATATAAAACAAAGATGTTCTAAACACACATATGTATTATATTAACTTTTTATGTAAAATAAGTATTAAAAATGATTTGTTTATAACCCATTCTAAGATTAAGACTTTAGTACTAGCATTAAGTTGTATATATTAATTTAAAAATTTTAAATTGAAACATTTTTAAATGCTAGAATTCATGTATTTGGATCTAACTGTTTGCATGGATATTTGTAATAATTCAGAATTGGCTTAAGAAGCTGGTCCTAGTCTCATTAGCTTTTGTGCAGCAAAATAGTAGGCCATAAAAATTAAACCAAATCATATTAAAACAAGTAGGAATTAGAAGGCCATAAAATATTCAAATTGATGTTAGAAAAGAGGCATAGGTGAAAAGTCTGAGAACCACTGAATTAGGACATAAATTTCTTACATATCTTAGATCTATATTAACTTGTATCATATATTAACTTGTGTTTAATTTCTGTATACCTAAAGATAATTATTAGGGTTTACTCATGATTTATATAAAAGCTGAATTAACATTTTTGATGCCATAATTAGTCTTAAGAAAACTATTTTTTATTTTATCTGGAAGAGAAGAGATTAATATTGTTAAAGTGATTATTTTATTTTGCAGTTCCAAAGCCATTTTTACATGTATTCTATTACATTACTTTTAACTTTTGAAACAATTCAAAGTCAATGAACAATTATATTTTTGATATGTGTATATTTAGTTCTGTTTTAAATAATTTAAATTACTTATTTAAATTATGAAATATTTAATAGCACATATACAAACACATAAAATATTTTATCAATTTTGAAAATATAGTAGCACTTTATTGATTCATGAACTTCATTGATTTTCTGCAACAATGCAACAGTGAAGAGATTGACATATACTCATTTATCTATTCTAACAATATTAATTTGATTCATATTTAATTTTTTTTTTGATACGATAATAGCTTATTATAAATCTGAATTTAGGCAGATCAACAAAGATTCCTTTTAAAAATTTTGTTTTGTAGTTCTATATTATTCCATGTATATGATATATATATAAATATATATATATATTTAATGTTAGTAACGAAATCTTCCATGGCATTCACCCATATTATTTCTTGTAAGAAGATAGTGCAGATAAATCTAACCTTTTGCTGGCAGTACTGTACATTGCTAATCATTGTACATTATGGTTGGCACTTCTTAATACCTTTTAAATTCTTTTAGAGAAATTAGTGGTCAGTAATTACAATTAACCACAGAATTTGAAGACAGAAGAATATTGGGTTTTATTTTAGTTATATTTTTTATATCATGTAATGCAGTGTGATTGGTTTGTATCTTTATATTTTCATTTGTTTGTGTTAAAGTGTGTATATATAAAAATGCTAGACAATTATCAATCTATCTATATACATGTATGTATGTGTGGATACATATGTAATTGTTTGCAATCTCTATGTATATAATAAATACACACTTACATGTTTGCTTTCATACATACAATACATGCAGATGCAACTGTGTTTCTCTTTGTGTACATTGATCTTTATTGACTGTAAAGTGATGTGTGTGACAAAATCTGCCATGCATCATTTCTTGATGTTCATGTTCCATCATCTTATTTAGTTATTTGAATAAAATATATCATTTTAAAGTTTGTTTAAGCCTTATACATTTTATATATTGCCTTTGTTGATTATGAGTTTTCTGGATTTTCTTTAAATCTTAGTTACTTATGTGTGTTTGTTTTACAGGTATTGTCTGGTTTATGTAAAAATTGATTAAAAACTTTATAATGCTGTTTAGTTATTTTTTTTAGTCAATAACTGAAGTATTCTCTTGTGTGTGTTTTTCACTGTTGGTTTATAGAGTATAGCTTAGGACCATAGCCAGGGAAAGGGGGAAATTCTGGAAGTTCCCCTCCTGAAATTCTGGAGTTTACCGTATTGCCTTTTTTAACGCTGATTTAAAAGTACATTTTCAAATCTAACATTTTAAACTGTATACTTAATTGAAATTTAATTTTTAAATTTCTGTCTACTTTTTAAATTTATTTTTGTTTAAAATTGTTTTATAGATTTACTGAAACATTACGCAAGGTTGTGCATGGACATGTTCATGATTTGTTCAAGATTGTACATATAGTATTAAATTTTATATAATTTTTAATGCAATCATTAATATTTAATATTAATATTAAATTGATATAATTTTGTGTTAAATTTTATATAAAAATAGCAAAATATTAGGAGTGAGTCTCAATTCAATTTGAACACTCCTCCTTCCCCAAAATTAAATCATCCCTGGTGTAGCACAGTAGAAATATTTTTGGGGATTTATTCAGGGATATGAGACACTAACATATGTACCCATACTTAAAAACTTCACTGACTTAATGTACTTAACTTTATGTATAAAATAAACTTGAATAGCTTTTTATTTCATATTGAAACTCTCATTATATTCAGTTATTTTTAATTATGAAAGGAAAGCCTCTTTATCCTGTTTCCTATTGTTACATACTTGAATTTATTATAATTAAAATGAAAATTGCAGGTTTATTATATGTTTCACCAATAATGTACGAACAAAAGCTACTTAAATATAAAGTTAATTATGAATAAAAAATGTATTTTGCCAGTAATATAGAAGGTAATATAATCTCTAGATTCCCCAATTCATTCGATTGCCGAATAAAAACGAAATGGTGGGACGCCAGTCTTCAAAGTTCACAGTCACTTCAAAGTACCAGAGTTCATGGGTTTGAATCCCACTGTTGGCTAGGATGTTCATAGCTGACCGGAAACGGCTTTAAACACTAGGTCCAGGTCCTCATTAGCCCTCATTTAGCCATCATATTTAGCTGCATGTAGAAAACAGTAAACCCTAGTGCTCTAAACCAACCAAATTCTCTCGAATGATTTTATAACTTCCATTTCTTGTCTAATTTTTAATAATGTTAACAAAATTAAAGTATTACTCTTTTAGAATTACGAAAAAGGACAAATCTTTATATTTGGGGGCTTTATCGTGTTCTCAGGTGGTCAAAGTTTTTTGAGGATCAAATAAAAAAAACAAAAGATCCAAATTCGGAAAATGTTTCCGATTATTGGGGACGTAAGTTAATGCTAAAATGGCTCGCATACTTATCATGAAATTAACCTTATCAGGGATAAAGGGGCGGAGCCAAAGCCTCATTTGTATACAGCTGAAGTCGAAAATAAAATGAATTGAAAATTTGGGTGGAAAAGAAAATTAAAAGGTGAGAAGAAAAGTAATTTATTTGAAGTCTTTATTGTGATACATTTGATTACTACCATACTATATATATCAAAACCTTGATTTGTTTGGTGCCTAGTATTGAGAATCCAATGTTTTTAAAATTTGTGTAATGACACAGTAAGTTAATGTTTACTTTTCTAACAGTAATTATTGATATGAGCCTAAAATTGACATCTTAAGTTGTTATAAAACTCGTGTTAGTATATCTCCATCTTAAAATGAAGAGTAGAAAATTTCACCGTATTGGGAAACGATATCGGTGGAGTGGAAGAACTGCTTTAAAAATTCAAGGACCACTATATATATAATTTTTATTTGGCGTACCACCAATTATATGAATTATACTCTTATTTTATCAATACAAAATGCACATATTAAAAGTAAAAAGAAATATGATGTAATTAAAAGAAACTTTATTTATGCGTTGTACATTTTTAGTGTAATATATGTTCTTGCTTATTGACCACCTGTCTGAGGAGTTTTGGCTCCAACGACGTCACTGCATGACAGAGAGCTGCATTAATTTCAAGCTGAAAGTGACCTAGAGTTTTAATTGCTGTGACAGATAAAAATGTGGTTTCGCAAAAATGTTATTGAAAATTGGATCGAAATTTTTAGTGCTCACTCAGTGATGGGCATTCATTTTTTATAGAAAGCCAAAAACTAGATCTCGACAAAGATGACTGAAATATAGCTCTGAGACGCAAGTCGCAAAATAGATTGATTATGTAGTTTGGAATCCAATCTAAGGTACTATTTATTTTGCTAATAAAAAGTACACATGATTATTGTTTCTAATGCCACGCACGATTGAATCATGTACTACTCGTATTAAAGCAAAGGGGTGCGTCTTTCGTTTTAACGAGCACCTCAAGAGTTAAAGTAAGACTTCCGTTCAAATGGGTTCTCGTAATTTTGAAGCAGGAACCAAGCAGAAGATCCATAGGCTTGGCCTAAGATTGAAAAAAAAAATAATGAAAAGCGTAATTCGTCATTAAGTTCTGTTAGTTTTCATTATTTAGTCAATGTTAATGAAACTTTGTGTTAGTTGTTTTGCAGCTTACAATAAATAATCATCCATTTTTTCTGGGGACCATAAAAAATTTTTCATGGACTACTGGCTGTCCTTGGACCACCATTTGATTGCACTAGATGACACGATACTTTCCTGTCTTAAATTACATTATTTACCGGCCGATTTAGTCGCTATCGTATCGGTGACAAAGCGCTCTTATATGTAGCATCTAAGAAATAATAGAAGTCAAGAATTACAGCTTTACTGGCTTTCATTCATGATCGGTGTATGATAGTTATTAGATCGAAATGCAAAATTTCGTGGGATATTTGAAATGACTAAGCTTATGAATTACTAGATTCAAATTTACTTTGTAAATCATGTAGTGGCAACGTTTGTAGAAATGGAGCACAAAGTGTTTGTTATTTTTCAGTATAACTACTACTTGGAGGTTTTCAGAATTGCACATTCTGTTAATCCTTTGCACTCAAGCGGTGACTTTCGCTCACCACTTTGGTGTGGAAATTCGATGCGCAATGATAGCTATTTTATGTTTCATTTCTTTGAAGTTGGTTCTTAAGCTCTTCATATAAGAATCTTACGAAGATGACGTAATCTCTGTTCTAAATTACGTAAGATTTTTTTTTTAATCTGAAATGAGTGCGGAACCATGAATCGGACTGCATTTTCAGTCTTTGTTCGGACTTGACAGCTGTTTCAAAAGGACTATAAAAATTGAAGCTTAGCTTCTGATCCCTATTAGCATGGAACTTAGTAGTGAAATAAGCTGTAGTGAAGATGAGTTTGATTTAGAGTTATTTAACGAGGAAATTACAGATAGACGATAAAGAGAACTCGAACAGCGATGAAGTAAGAGGTGTAAGAAGTTAAAAGATCAGAATAATAGACAGTGGATGTGACAGCAATAGTGATACTGCAGAAGATCCAAGTTCGAACATTTCTGAATGGATTATTGTACAGAATCCGAAGAAATACCCTCGAGAATATCGTTTATAGACGGCGACACTCCTGAAGGACCGCACGTACTCCAATAGAAAAAGTTTTATGCTTTAATTTGTATGTAATCCTTTTAAATAAAAGGTAAGAAATTCCCTAAAAGCGCTACAAAACGTTTCGAGTTGCTTAGTCCGCGCGAAAATGGCCTTGAGTGCCATGGGTTAACTATCTCCTATGGATACAAACGTTTAAAATCATATCATATCTGAAAGACTAAAAAAAGTCATAAACAAATTCTGTTTACTGATCTTTGACTATAAATGCCAAATAATCCAAATTTATCGTGAGCTACTAGGACAATTTTTAGTAATACAGTTTAATTTCCAAATCAGTTTAGTATAACACGTGTGATTCATCCGACGGATGTAACTCGATAATATTGTGATAGATCTATCACAATATTATAGATCAAAACGGTAGATGGAATACAAACATGGAATAAAAGCGATTTCTTTCTTTCAAAATTGCAAAAATGTCTCCCGAGGAAATCAGATGATAGATTACTTCCAAGATTCGAAATCGTAAAAGAAAACTGTTATGTATATATTGCCTAGATCTGTTTTAAAACATTCATTAACGATGATGTGATTTAATCATCCAATTCTTCTGTTTGAAAATAATTATAATAATTTTTAGTTGTTAGACAAACTTTAAATTACTAAATAAATTTAAGTTAAAATAAAAAAAAAATTATCAGTTAAAGGGAGAAATCATCTTTAAACCTTCAAGAATTCCATTTTTATAATTTTTAAATTTTTAAAATCTCTGTAAATTTCTGAATTGTTTAAAATAAACCCAATTGCAATATTTGATTTAGGACCTGTAAAAATATACAATCTGTGCATTTAATATCATAGCTTTTAAGGAACCTATAAAAACTTTAAATGCATTTTACAAAAAATGTTTTTTTTCAACGTGTGCGTACTGTAAATAAAAGACTATCGCACATATTGATTTCAAATTTTCACAGTAAATACATTATATAGACCTACGATGAAACTATACGTATTTCTATCGTTGCTGTTCATTTCATTTAGTATTTATAGTGCTTGAAATGGAACTTTTAAACATTATTTTGGCTATTTTGAAAATTCAGTTGGCTGGTGTAATATTTCTGATGCATTTTAAAAATTTAAATAGGTGGAGATTTATACCTATTAGTAATTGTTTACCAAAAAAGCAAAAATTATTAATGAAATTCCCTTTGTCTTTTCGTAAGTCTGTCAGAAAAATTAAAAAAAAAATTTGGAACAAGCTCTCAATTTTCATATTTTGTAAAAAGTTCTTATTTTTTAAAAACAAAGCAAATTTAGCAAAACTCATTAATTAAAAATTGAGAGCAAATACTGAAAATCTCATGCATTTACGTTAATAATTAAAAAAGAAATGATAAGGCGAAAAAAAAATTAATTTTTCATTTAAAGTTACTGGACGATGATGTTACACCTTAAATAATCTAAATTCATAGCATCCCCGCATATATGTAATTTGAAAAGAGTAATTTTGGAAGCGACTTGAAAATTAGTATTAGTCCCTGTGCTTGCTATGGGTAGCTCAAGCAAACGACGATATATCGTTTTTGCCACTGAAAAGGTTAATTGTTTATATAAAAAGTCGTTAGACATTAATTCATTAAAGACAAATAAGTAAGTTTTCTATTAGCCATTGTGTGTATGAAAAAGTGAAAATACCCAACACAGCCATATTCAAACGTTCATTATATTTGCAACTTTACATCAATAACATTCTTCTGAAAACAAACAATTGCGTTCAACAATTAGCTGGGGAGGTTGCATGGATTATTTTTTCTTTACATATTTTTCATCGGTGACAGTTCGTACTTGTCCAGAATCGTTCATGATTGTTAGAAAATTTTTTTGCCTTTGTTTTCAGGTACAGGAGAAAAGTTGTCCCTTTTTTTTTATCATTTTCTGGTCTGTAGAGTACATGATTTGAGAAGTGGTTGTTCTGCTTTATTAGGCTTCTGATGTATTTGCCATAGAACTGTTGTCTCAGTCTCGGGTGGTTTTTTTTTTTTTTTTACTTTGTCTCTTTTATTTTCAAACTCAGGCCCATAACCTGCATTTCTTGACCGGGTTCATTGGACTACCTGTTGGACAATTGAAAGCAGAGGAAAACTCCGGAGAATTCATAAGTGGTATGTTAGCCCTGTGAATAAAAACATGTATTATTTGCAAGTAACAGGAAGAAACCACACATACATTTATATATATATATATATATATATATATATATATATATATATATATATATATATATATATATATATATATATATATATATATACATACATATATACGCATAATACGCTTGTGTGTGTGTGTACATACGTAGTAGAAAAAACAAAGCAAAATATAGAAATAAAAGAAAGTTTAATGATGGTGTGTCTAATCACCAGCATGCACAAACATCAGTAAACAAAATGATTGTTTCTCAATGGTGTGGTCTTGTATAATAAACACATCTTGGTAATGTACAATAACAAACGGAAATTTTATTACCACCGTTTTCCTATTACTTTTTAATACTTATCTATCCTTTTAGAGTAAATTTCTGAAATCTTAGAAATAAGCTATTGTTTGGTGCCATAAATTTGGTACAGAAACACTTAATTAAATCCGATTTAATTTAGCCCTCATGTACCAATGTATATATATACACAATAGTACCATTAACTAACTAACGATTATTGGCTTAAACATCTGAATTTGTTAGGAATTAACTATATCAGTTTGTCCTGTTCTAATTATCCCTAGTGTAGATGGAAAGTAGACCGTAGTGCTTAGATACATTTCCATGTAAGGAAAGTAAAAGTTATTTTTTTAAACATGAAACTGAACTAAAATGAATAAAATAAAAAATAAATTAAAAATTATTTTAAAAATACTTTTTCATGTAAAATCAAACTACAAAGATCAAAATAGTTTTCCTTCCAGATAGCTACCTGGAAACATTGAATGTCTTTATGACTAAAAATTAAATCGAAAGTCATCGTTAAAAGTTCATATCTATAATATAAGTATATTTAATATATTACGATCACCTCTGTCTTTTATTTTTGATCATAAAAATTTTTAATATTTCCAGTTAACTGGAGAAAAGTTTAAGTTAGCAGTTAAATAAAATTATATTTTAATAAAAAATATTGTTTACTTATTTTTTTTATCTGTAGTTCGTTGAGTGAAAGGGTTTTAAAAGAGTTTTTTTAAATTATTTTTATTTTACTCTTTGGAGAATCTTCCAACTAAATTTTCAATCATCTTACCTAGTGTATAATTTAATGATTCTTTTAATAAAGTCCATGCGTACAACAACAGATAGTGCCACTTTTTCCAGTGGATTGCTTTTTTTTATATTGAATTATAGATGTATAATTCAATATCATTTATGATGCACCTTTTGGATTTCAATCATGTATCGATATCGAATTCGAGGTCGATGTATGATCTTAAGATATATAGATTAGTATGCAAAGTTTCATGTCAAATGGATATCGGCAAGTTAGAGTAAAATCAGTTGCAGAATATGAGGACTGACAAACAGAGTGAATTAAAAGAAAATCGTGTAAAAGAAGACACAGTTCAAATAAATTTATTTGGGTAATTTATATATATATATATTTAAAAATGTAGTAAATGGTAAATTTGTAAAAAAAATAATATTTTCAAAATTAAAATAAAAATATTTCACCTAACGTATAACTTAATTTATAGTCCATATTCATTAATTTAGTTTATATTTTGTAGTTTTGTTCAGTCATTAATATCGACTATTTTATAGTATTTGACTATTTTCTGAAGCGTGTCAAAGGCTTCTGATTAAGCTTGTAATTATAGATAATTAATTGCGGGTTAGCTTTAACTGACGTAATTATATGGTAGTTAATTACACGTTCAGACCTACCATGGTGAAAGGAGCTCTCGATTACATGGTATCTAATTGCCGGTTGGCTTTAATCAACTAAGAGTGAAGGCTGAACCTAAATACTTATTAAATGACTAGGAGGGTAAATCATATATGATCGTTTGTTGCTAAACTCTTTGCACTGACGTAAAAGTTCTTCAAAACTTTGAGGTTAGATTTTCACCACGATTGCAGTAAATGTCCTAGAATAGTGTTTCTCAATTTTTTTAATTGTAGAATCATTAACACTTCTTTTTTAACTTCATGAAACCTTCTACAATTTTTCATTAATATTTACTCTCTCGTCAGCGAATAACAAGTACTGTGATTGATATAGCCTCGTTAATTCGATGATCTTAAAACTAGATTTTATGATTCTAAAGTGGATTAAATAATATTTCTATGTAAACTTTTTCCAGAATCAAAATAAATGCAGGAAAATTCTTTAATACACTTTGAGACGAAGTCTGAAATTTTCTCATTGTCTAGATTTTAATTTCTGGTAACTTTTCGAAATAGACTTTGTTCACTTTGGTTATGAACTTCCGATTTCATATGAATAAGATATATAAATTCACGTTGTTCCAAAATTATTGAGCTCATTTCATGTTTGGAAAAAAAAGAACAAAATGAGGTTCATGAAACTTAATGATTTTCTTGGAAAGACTATTTAAAACAATTTTACGTAGTTAAAATTGTTAAAATGAAACAATATCAGCATGAGTTCCTTTTGTGGCATGCAAAATTTCCAGCTGATATTCAATTTCTTGCGTTTGAAGTGTTTTGCAGCATTTCAGCAGGTATTACTCTAGTGACGAGTTATTCTTTGTTTTAGGTCATCAATATCCAGAACTGGAGTTAAGTACATTCGGTCCTTAATTATTGAATACCCAGGCAGTGAAATTTCAAATATCCTGTGGTTTTCAGCCATGTAGCCAAAAGTTTACAGGTTTTCTCCCCTTCCTAGTTCTTTTGTTCACCCATCAGTCTCGGAAAACTAGTTGAACCCTATCACTCGAGAGGAAACTACCCAACGCATTCTTCTTTTTGACAATCTTGGTTGGTTACACCCTTTTATGTATCAGTGCTATGAGGTATTAAATTAGAAGTGAAATCAGCATACAATTTTTAAACTCTTGTTTGGAATGATAGTAAATTGCTGATTTATAAGACAAATGAAATGTATGCGTTTTATCCCAAATTGGACAGAGTAGCAATAAAATGTTTCACGTTAGAACGAACAGTCTCTTGCCTTCGTTGTAAACACTTTAGGCAAAGGGGAATCGTTTCATGTCAGGTGTTTACAATAGTTATCTGTACACAGTTATCAGCTTATCCCGCCTATATTGGCAGTCACGCTTTTAAGGCGGGGGAGGAAATATTCTCGGATGACTTTGGTTATTCTGGGATCCACAGGTCTCGGCTTTAGACGGTTATTGTGAGATCCAAAGGATTAACATACCCTCAAAAGAAAAAGTCAAGTTGTGTTATGTCGGCGAATTGTGAGAACCTTGCTATCGGACCCATGGGGGTCCGATAGCAAGGTTCAATCCTAGATTAGGAGTGGCTACTACATTACCTATTCAATCCTAGATTAGGAGTGGCTACTACAATATACTAGTAGTGCGGTTAGAAGACGAGCAACGTTTTGCTGTAAGATAACTCTAGGCTGACTGTGTTCAAATTGAGGAAAAGCATAGCACCTAGTATGTCCATATATATACCGCTTGTTAATGTCTGTTCAATAAAGGAAAATGGTCCTAAAATTTCAAATTCAGGGATAGTTTTACCCCAGGGGGACTTCAGTTATTCTTCTAAAAAGACAAATAACTGAATACCGATATCCAGATTTAGCGTTGCGTACATTCGGTCTTTAACATATCCAAGTTAACCGGCAGATCTTGGTGATCACGTTATCGCCCCCCCCCAAAAAAAAAGTTGTCCAACGACCTGGAAATGTTTCATTCAGCTCTGTTTGAACTGTGGAAGACCAGTGGGTTGAAGCAACGTCTTGTTAAAAGATAACTCGAGGCTGAAGACTTTCAAATTGAGGAAAAGCATCGCATCCTAGTATATCCAGGTATGCAAAGCTTGTCAGTGTTTGTTCAATAAAGAAAACTGATCCAAATGTTTCATCTGCAGGGTTAGTATTACTCCAGAGACCAGTGGTTCGCCGTTTTAGGTCATCAATATCCAGAATTGGAGAAGCATACTTTCGGTCTGTAACGTATAGACGCTATGTTGGCATACCTTGGTGACCATGTTATCGACCTTTCGCGACAAGTTTAATGACTAAGAAATGTTTCGTCCAGCTCTGTTCGAATTATGTTCTCCACCTTGTGGGGTGGGGACTGTTTTGTTGAAATATAACTTGAGAATGACGGCTTTGAAATTGAGGAGAAGCATAGATCTAGCATGCCCATATATGAAACGTTTGTCACTGTCTGCTCGATGAAATGAAATTGGACCCAAAATTTCATCTGCAGCCAATGCGCAGATGTCAAACACGCTTTCAGGCTTCTATGGACTTTTTTTTTTAAAATCTTACTGTATGAGGATATTTAGTTTGTCATATCCAACAGTTATGACGGTTACCATAACCAGAAAATTGCTTCATCTGAAAAGATGATGTCTCCTATGGAAAGAGTTTTTTCCAATGCAACTGGCAACTCTGACATATATCTTTATGCCAAACACGGCTGCGAAGTTGTCCATTTATTACCACCCGAGAAGTGTAGCTTAAAGAGTTTTACAAGTAACATTGCACCCCACTGGGTCCTCGTTATTTAAAAGCAGGGAATAGACACCACACAAGCTTGACCTGCCACTTCCAGAGGTATCGTTTGATTGGTTGGTTGGAGCGCTAAGGTTTGCTGGTTTGCTACACGAGGGCTAATGAAACTGGGACTTGCCGCTTAAAGCTGATTTTGAACGGCTATCAACTTCTATGCCTGCAGTGGGGACATAGAAATCCTACGAATTCCAGTTCATAACAGCATCGCCTTTCCCATCCGGCTATCGTTCAACGCGTTATCGTTTGTCGTTTGTACGTGGAGAACATTGAGACCCCGAACCTATTTTACGTGCTCCAGTTACCGTTATTGAATGCGACGGATCTTTGGCCGGCTTGAGCTTCGAACTCACAACCATCCGGTAATAATATTGAAGTCTTTGTTGACTGAATTAGCACGGCTAAATAAGAGTTCAAAGTTTGTGTTTAAAATAATGTTGTTCAAGATTGTTTTAAATTGTAATCTGAAGGACATAATACATGTACGTACCTCATTTTTTTTTTTTTTTTTTTTAATTTCAAACATGAAATGCTCTCAATAATTTTGTACCACTCTGTAGTTTATTTATAAAAGTCTAAAGATTGGTTTAAAAAGAGAGTCTTTAAACAGAAAATTCGCAAAACGAAATAGTGGAAACTGAATCGGAAAAATAAGTCTCATACAAAACTGCTAAAGGAAGTTAGTGGAATGCTCTCTTTTACTAATTACGACTCTTTAAAAAACCTGAAATACTTTCACTTTCACTCCACCAGTAGTCAAAGATTTTTGTGAACTGCGAATTTTAAAGAGAAGCCTTTTCGAAACGTCTAGTGCTATAATTAGCTGAAGTGGGCGTGATGCATTTATTTCGTAAGATGTGAAAAGTAAATGATGGGTACATCAGCATGATGTTAAGTTCTCAGCGTATTTTTAAAGAAATGTAATTTTTATGTAATGAATATTGGACGTTTTGATTTTCTATATACGAAGTATTATCTAAGAAAAAAGTATTGTAAAAGTAAAAATATCTGATGTGGACGTGACATGACTCCTCCTACATGCATAATATTATACTCATTTTTAAAAATTCTGATTTTCTGATTTTATTTTATTTTAGAGCACTACGGCCTACTTTTTGCTACATGAGGGCTAACAACACCGGGTGCTGCTGCTTAAAGCTGTGTCTGAACGGATAAAAACGCCATGACACTGTGGAAATTAAACCTACAAACTCGGGCACCAATGAGCATCACCCTACCAATTCGATCATCGCTCAGCTTTTGCCTGTATGGTGAACTATCAGCTCATTATCAATTCACATTATCATTATCGTTATACTAAATCGATATATATTATCATTATCGTGATCATATCCTATATCGGGTGATCTGAAAATAAAATTTATTATTAGTTCATAAAAATAACCAATTTCCACATTCCTTTGAAGGTTTAAAGTAGGGTTTGTTTCTCAGGGAAACGTGTTCACGATTAGAACTCAAGTTCTGTTATCTGGTAGTGATCGGCAGCATTAATATCTGTTACATTGCTGTCATTTACTCCCTAGCGTGAAATAATAAAACATTAATAATTCAAAATTATTATACGCAATTAATAGATTTTCAGTTTCGTTTTTATTCGCTTGTTTGGAAATGGAAATAAAAAGTATGGTTCCAATTGCATGCGAATACGTAAATACGTCGATATCTTACTGCTTTAATGTTGTAGACCGATAGCGTAAATGTAATATATATAGAAACTTTTCAATAATATAGAGTTCGAATTGTAATTAAAAAATGGATCGGTAGAACTAGATCTTACAACAAACCTAAATACAAAATTTCAACATTCCACAGTTAATCACTTTTGAGTTAGGTTCTACAGCTTCAATATGCGTTGTGTTTAAATATTTTTTACATTGACTTCTGATTGTGATCAGAAAGGGAGATGCACAACTAGATATTACGAGGCGCATCCAGAAAGTAAGTTTCCTTATTTAAAAGAAAAAAAAAAGAACTCACACTTTCACGGACATATTTAATGGCAACAAGTACAGCAATGTTTAAGCTATTTTTTAACATAGCCACCACCAGAATTGAGACACTTGTATTGTGGGATCAACTTTTGTATATCTCTGTCGTAGAAATCTGCCGCCTGTGAATGGAATCAGCCTTTACTATCCCAGAACACAGTGCACATTCCTTAACGTACCGACAGTGTCTGTTTGAATTTGGTCGTGACCGAGGATCCACTATGATACTAATGCATTGACTGCTGCGTGGATTCCGGGGTAAAGTGTGAAATTTAAGTCTCATTGCCCGTGATGATCCTATCGAGGAACTCATCGTCGTCATCTTAACACCGTAGCAGAAATGTCAGTGATGCTCCTAAGCGTTGAATTTTATGTTCGAGTGTCAGTTTCAGCTCATAGACCTAACAGAGCTGACAATGAATTTCAATTGGAGCAATGCTTTGTGCATTCAAGATCACCGACCGTGAGAAGGAATTAGAGTTTCCATTTCCGACCACTCCCACCCACTACTGGCACGAATCGGGACTTGTCCAGCTGGAATATAATTAATAAGTCACAGATCTATCTCAATTAACACGGCTAATTACATTTACTTTAACGGGGAAAACATCGGGAAACTTACTTTCTGGATGGGCCTCGTACAACAGTCTTAAATATTCCTAAGTATAATTTGTTTTAATTTGTAATTTGCAAGAGTTTGCACTTTATTATATAAATTATAATATATAGTTTATAATACTCTATCTCCTGCAAAGAAAAGCTGTATATGTTTACCAGATAAAGGCTTGTATTATTATTATTATTATTAGTAGTAGTAGTAGTAGTATTGAAATACTTTATTTTTTGTGTTTGAGCCTGTGTGCCCTAATAAGTATTAATTTCCCTTAAAAAAAAAAAAAAAATCTGTATGGGATTTTTCCATGGCTGCCCTACCCTTCGGCTGACCATAAGGTGGTCGCTGAAGGCAACATTTTCAGTTCTAAATATATGTATAAACATATTTTCTCATAATAAAATGGTTAACAAATATCTGTGGAATGATTGTGACGAACGCTATAAAACAGCAAGTGTCTCGCATCGAAAATAGTAGCAAAAATAATTTTTTAATGGAGGGATAAACTTGAAATAATGAGATCGGCAATTAACATCATGGATAATTTCATCTTGAGGTTTAAGCTAATTTTATACGCACACCTTTTTGTGTCTATTTCTTACCTATATTTTCCTGGACTGTGACTATCTTTGATGAATCTTTCATTGGCTTCTTTACTAAGAATTTCACACCATAACTGAAAAAAAAAGAGAAAAATATGAAATTTAATGAAAATGACGTAATACCCTCCTTTTTTTTGCTCATAAGGTTTCATTATAAGTGTATTTATTTGAACCAATATAAACTAAAATGTTGTGTGCTCTATAAAATATCACGACCTATTTATTTAGAAGTGAACCCTAAAAGCAAAAGATGCAAATTATATACTGATCGAAAAAATTTCAGATCCAAGGGAATCAAACTAACACGTACATGCTAATGTGTGATAAGGCTTTTTATTTCGACCTTGGTTTTTCATACCCATCTAAATGAGTGCTACGTTGTTTAAGTATTGTGTAAAATTTAAGGTTTTGTGTGTAAAAACATTTATTAATAGATTTATTTGTTATTTCATTAAAGATTTGTTAAAATTCCACTTTTAAAATCTCAAATTAACAGAAAATGCCTAATGTATGAGTTTTACTTTGATTTACTTTATGTTGGAGTGAATCATGCATAATTACTTTGACTCACTTCGTTGTATAAATTTTATATACAAAAGGTTTTGTATACCGTTGTTCTGGAGGTTCCACAAATATGATACTTTCAGTAAAGTTATAAACACATGGACAAATATGTCTTGATTAAATGAATTTATACAATTAAATAAATGCCTAAGGAATACAACTGTAATCAACTTATAATTTGTAGATATCGAACACTGCTCTCGAGTCGGCTCTGGCCCTAAAGAAAACAATATGGCGATGATTTTTCTCAAAAGGTCTATCCCGCAAGCCGCGGATGCCAGCAGCGTTCACCTTTTACCCTCCTCTGGTTACAACCTTGTCCTCTAAAAAAATCAGACTGCTTCGAGCAGGAAAAAAACAGGGGTACACTCCAGAAAGGCTGGAGGTCAGAAAATTCCCAAACCAATGGAACCTTCTATTGGTTGGGAGAAGTCCGAAGTTTCTTTTTAGTTTAAACCGGTCCTGTTCTGGTATGTCTTTGACGATGACTCACGGGAAGAGGTAAAAAAAGCTGAACCGAATGTAACTTATTGTTACATTAACCAAAAGAAATAAGGTAAAATGAGTGTAAGTTATAATCTGCATCATATCACGCAAAACTTAGAAAGAAAGCAATTTAGGCTTTTCTGAGATTTGTGTTAATAAAATCATCAATAATTGCTAATGTTATTGATTTTAATGATGCGATGCATGGCAATTGAATGTATTTTTCTGAATTGCAAATTCAACAATAACTGAAATGTTTTTATAACACTTTAAAAAGATATATATCTTCAAAGTAGGGAATTATTGAAAAGAAAAATCAAATATATCTTTTGGAATGTAAATGCTTCCGAAATCTAAATAAAAAAAATTAAAAGTATTCTTCGAAATGGTGTTAGTCATTTATAAATAAAATGATGCTTTATTGAAATTAAACGTTCATAAACTTCACAACAAGTACACAAATAAGAGATCAGTTACTACGTTATATGCAGTTACAAATTATCACAAAGTTCAATTCTAATTAAATCTAAATAGCGAAATAATCGCTTTGAAACTACATTCTAAAAGTATGACAATCACCTAAAAAAAAAAACAGAATTCTTTGAATAAATAAATAAATAAGAATAAAAATTTAAAAAAAGTCAGAAAATTATGGGAGTGCGTCGAAGTTGAAGCAGCTATTTTTTCAAAGACGTAATACGCCAACTATTAAAATTTCCACACCTTCGCTGTTCTGTACATCATTTACAATATACACACCTAATGCTTTATATACTCGTATATCACATGTGTTACGCACTGTTATAAATATATAAAAATTTGTATATAAAATATAGTTCATTGTATAATGTACAAGCGTCTAAAGCATTAGACGTGTACCATATGTGATATACAGAACAGGCAAAAGGCCAGTTTAGACCCGGAGATATGCTAATTAGATTTCAAATAACAATGTCATTATATTTCAACTAATGCAAAAATATGCCAAATTTTTCACTTTTACAACTCAAATACAACAGGAAAAGTTTTAAGACGTTATCACACTTCAACCTGTAGTCATTGAAAAACATCAGAAGTCAGTTTACAATTAATTTTCCCCGATGAAAAATGTCTCATAAAGTGTATTTTCGTGTGGTAGTGAAAAATTTTGAACCCACTGATTTTTGTTCAGGTTGAATAGTGATATACCCTTTAGTTGGTTGAAGCTTTTTCGCTATAACATGAGAAATCTGCATAATCCTCATCAGGTAAAGGAATCGTAAGCTACATCTGTCATGTTTTGAACCCGTACAAGTTGGCGTGTGATAAGCTTTTTAGTTGGTTGAAACGTTTTAGCTAAAACATGAGAAATATGAATAATCCTCATCAGGTAAAGGAGTCGTAAGCTAAATCTGTCATGTTTTGAACACGCACAGTTTGAAGTGTGATAAGGCCTTCGATGCACGAGTTTTACGTTGAGTGACTGTAAATCTTTCTGTGACCCATAACAAATAATCACGATACAACATTTTCAAGTACATCTTCATATTTATTACCTGGGCGTATTGTAGAAAGAAAACTTGCATGTTGGAGTAAGATATTCCTGGAAGTCTAGGTTCTTCTCCGTATTTTGACACATAGTGTCTATATGCCTGAAAAGAAAATTTAAAATTGCTAAGAAACTAAATATATAAATGATCGAATTCAGTGATTTGTGAACCATTTGACTTTCTTAGATTCGCGGCTTAACATGTTAACAGTATCTACTCGCTTTTAACGTAAATGATTGACATATATATACATATATACAACAAATACAACATATATACAACAGCTTATGTGATACCAAATAAATCTCTTATGATAACAGGTTTATTTGGTATCACCTGTGAAAGAAGTACAGTAAAGAAGCCTTATAATAGATAAAGCTATTTATCACAATTTTAACCGATATATTATTTAGAAAGTAATTTATGTACGATGTTCGAAAAATCGTAAAATATTGGTCCAAAAGACAAATTATAAATTATAGCATATAATTGAGAATTGTTTATATGATGGCCATTTATAGTAAGCTTGTACAATGATATAGTAAAAAAATAATGCTCAATCATAGCTGAAAAAGATAACTCGTTCCACAAGAATATAAATGTTCCACTAACTGCTATTTAGCAGTTTCTAAAAAAGAACGCTAAGCAATAATGGGTTAATATGAATCAAAGGTGGTGATGCAACTGGACCCTATGGGCCGAGCCGTCAATCTAGAGGTTTCTATCAGTAAGCACAAAAATGACAACGAGAGAAAAATAATTAATATGAATTATTTAAAACTAGCATTAAGAGCCTCATACCTCTTAAACAATACTGGTGCAATCTGAAAGTGTGTCTGTTTGACCTATCATTATTTTTTAAATGCTCAATTATACGCCATTCAGATAATTAAACAGTTTCACCGTCTGTGCTCTTTTACTTACCTTGATGTCATTGTCAGCAGAAAAGGGTGGCATCGGTGATAAAATTAAAGCAAAAATCGCCAAAGCACAAAACTGTCTTTGTAAATGAACAAACGTATGGAAATAAACAGCTAGAATAAAACTTAATATTTTGAATGCATTAGTAAAAAGCATGTTGTTTTATGGAAGTGAAACCTGAAAATTAACTTAAACACAAAATAACAAACTGGATGCTTAGCAGAATAAATATCTCAAAAAATATTAATTTATTGATCTTATACTATAATTAATAACCAATTACATAACCAAACAAATCAAATGCCTATGCAAAATACCATACGCAGTAAAAGATGGAAGTGGATTGGCCAATGTCTTATGATGGAATACCGTCCGTTGTACTTACTTGGGTGAAAGAGATCATGTGGAAAACCACCAATGATGTGGAGAAAAATGACAGAAAGTAGAGAGGGCAGGTAGGTGGGCAAGGTGGGAGGAAGCAAGATTCCTCGCCCAAGACCGTAGGGAATGGCAAAGCAGACGGAAGGTCTCATATGCTATTTGGCAGGAAGTAGAATGATGATGACGAATTAAACACGTCTGCTTTTACGTTTTTTTTTATTTTTATGAGTTTTGAACTTCATATATCAAAATTATTTCTGTATTATTGATTCGCTGCATAGAATGAAGTTCTCAGATAACTGTAATTTAAGTTGCAGGTTAATTCTTATATTGTAAATTATGTTATCGTTTGTACTAATATTATGTATAATTTTTCCAAAATTCTAATGATTAATTATTTTACATATTTCATCATAATCAATGAAGACAAATATTTTCATACCTTTATAAAATTTGAAGAAAATCGGGATTTTTTAGCAAAATGTTTGTGTAATTGGAGTATTTCCAGACTTATTGTCTATCAAAATAGATGCAATTTCAGCGTACACCAAGGAATTTAGAAGGTATGAAAGATTCTAATAGCACATGGGACATAAAATGGATGAAATGCTTAGGTTTTTAAATTTTAGTCTAATAAAGTAGAGCAAATTCAAACGTAAATTACGACTTTACCCTGTATGCTTGTCCGAGTCCTGAATTATCACAGATATTGTCATCTAATGTTTGATTTCCGTTCACCTAAAAAAATAAGAAAAAAAATTTATAGCGTAAATGGGAAGAAAAGGATAGACACATTTTCAGAAAAGTTATAAAAATAACAATATTAACAATTCAAAAAGCATAGTGGATTAGCTGTTTTCATACGTGATTTCAAAATTACATTTGTAACACTGCAATTTTTGTAATCATCATAAACATGAGATAGCTATACATTATACAATTTAAAGTAAACAAAACTATTTCATTTTATATGGAAACAGAACTTAGAATTCTAATAGAGCGATTTCATGCAACGTCATGAACGGCTTCAATACCCTTCCCATACATTTTCATGTTTACGATAGCCAATAGGCAACCAATAAGTTGCTTTCCGTTTGAAATTAAAGCCAAAATCGCCATAAGTTGAGCTGTGCACTGCTGCGTGAAATCGCCTTATTACAGTAGACTCTCAACGTGAATCGGATTATTTGGGTTGCGAATAATCCAAAACGACCAAAGAAGTACCATGGAGTTTAAAATCATGAGAACAAAACTACTACATTTTTTAAGAGTACTAAATGAAAAACCCTATTTCAATATTATATAGGTATGGTACATAGAATTCTAATTACAGTATATTCTCAAATAACAAGGATCGGATTATTTGGGTTGCAAATTATCCGAGACTACCAAAGAAGTATCATGGAGGTTAAAATCATGGGAACAAAACTACTTTATTTTATAGGGCTAAAAAATGAACAAAACAATTTCATTTAATTTGGGTGCGAAACACAGGATTCTAATTACAGTAGACTCGCAATTAATAAGGATCGGGTTACTTGGGTTGCGGTTTATCCAGAACGGCTAAACCCAAGTCTGTTAAAGTTAATCAGAAACTATCTACCGCATATTTATGTACCGTTATTTCACACGTGTAGTCCGCGGACTATCTTTGTTTAAAAAGCAAATTTGTTCAGCCCCGGACTATCTGCCGGTGCGGACTGTGTGCTGGTTGTTCATTGTTCAAATCCTCAAAATCGGAAGAAGGGGGAAAAAGAATACGTCACGCGAACGGCAGATGATCAAATGTAAACAAAAGCATTACTCAAGAGACGTCAAGAAAACGTCGTATCGTATCGGTAATAAACCAAGCAAAAAAATACAGCCCATAGAGCAGAACGAATCAGCAAGTAGAGCAATCTTAAATTGTGTCCTGGAGTACGGAAACATATCGATAGTCACTATTTACAGCTCCGATCGACAACACCGAATGAATGGGTTCAAGATCGACGGTTGAAGGTTGAAGGTTATTTCCCCACGAGGATCACTCGTAACACAGTGCTTTGTTTTCAAAGTTTTGATTTGCGGTTATATTGGTCAATCATTATGTCTTTAAAACATCGTAGCAGTTTTGCTGCAGATTTCAAGCTGAAAGTAATTTAAAAGGTCGACATTGAGGTCGACGAGAAAGCAGTAAGAAATTGACACAAGCAAAAACATTAAAAGTATGAGAAGAAAGTGATCCAATCGTCGTGGAAAAATACAATAGCCTGCATTAAAATAAGATTTACATAGTTGAGTTCTCGAACAGAGAAATGTAGGCCGTTCTGTTTCTTCCCTTAAAATTCGTAGAAGAAATGATGGCAAAAGAAATGATTTCAAATTTTAAAGATGGAATTAACTGAGTCTAATCCAGACTTTTCGGCACTCTACCGTACTTAGGGTTTTATTCTTAAAATGATTTAATATTGTCATACATATTTTTGCACGTATAGTCCGCGGATTATCTAGTGGAATGGACTATCTGATGATTTATGAAATTTTTTTAAATAAAAAATCGCGCCCGTAAACTATACGATAGTGCGGACTATACGTGCAAAATTACGGTAGTAAATAATCTCTGATTTAGTGCAATAGACTGTGGTGAGACTGGACCCTATTAATATTAAATTGGAATCAAAGCATTGTAACTTACGTTTTGTCCGACCATGTCAATGGGCAGCTGTGAATATTGCTCTATATAACATGATACTTGTTCCTTGAATTTCTCTACAATCTCGTCTGTCCACCATTGAGTGAAGTTGCCAGCTTTGTCATACTTCCTACCTGACAGAGAGAGTAGTGATCAGGGAATACATTTCATTATAAACTGAATCCTCTGTAAGATTTCATGTAGTGATTAAAAAATATGTTTGGGACATTGTCTCACATTCGTTTTATAGAGTATTAATTCCTTCTTAGTCAACATCGCTCGTCATAAGTTCAGAAATTTCCAGCTCGTACGATCGGTGTTGCCTGTCATACGACGGACAAAAAACTACATCATTGATAATGAATTAGACATTACTTCGTGTATCCCTTGATATATTTTTACTATTTATTAAAAGATTAAAATAGGTACAAGGTACTGTTGTGGGCAGTATATTGAATCTTGTATTATACCAAGTTTTGAAATTTTTTTCAAGCAGAAGGAAATTTATGAAAATGTTTGAGAATTTATACAAAAATTAAATATTTGACGCATTTTTTTTAATTCAAAACCAAGATGTTTACGCAATATGAAATCTGTGAGAAATTATACAGAAATTAAATATTCGAGATATATTTTATATTCAAGACCAAGATTTTTTGTAAAGTTAGAAATTAAATAATTTATATTAATTATATCAAAGTTACTTTACGCCCTCGGGTTGAAGAGGCGTTGCACATTTGTTTTAACAATAAAATTGTGAAATTTTTTCTTATAATACTTTTTACGTATTTCTAATAATTATTTTTATAGGGATATTTATCTTAAATACCCCAAGGCAATAGATTTGTAAATATAGAGTACATAGATTAATTTTTAAATTTAAAACTGGTGTGAATTATAGGGAGAACTGGAGATTAGTCAGCAAAATATCTCCTATTTTACAACTAGAAAGTCAAGCAAAGTGCTTAGTACTCGGAAAAACTATTATGCATTTTTGAATTCAAGATAAGACACTTATATGCACATTTTCATCAATAAAAGAAAATGCTTATTTTAGATTTTAAATTAGAAAAATAATTCTGATCAAGGAGAGATTAATTATGTATTTCACATTAGATGTTAATCTACTATTAACTCTAATTAGTTGTAGCCAGATGTGTATTAAGAATTATAAAACTATATGATAGAAAAAATATATTACTGATTTAGTTAACGACAGAAAATGAGTTTGGCGCCACTGTTTGTCGGGGAAAATTTATGTATTTGTGGGCTTCCACCAATTAATGATGGATGGCGTGAACAAGGAACACGCAATCAGCCCCAAAGCATCACCGAACATTACGCATCTCGAGGCGGAAGCATTGTAGTGTGGGCAGAGATTTCATTACGATACCGCACCGACTTGTACATCTTTAAACGGGGTTCAGTGACGGCTGTCCGGTATCGAGATGAAGTCCTAGATCTCATTGTGATATTTTACACTGCAACAGTTGGCCCTAATATTGTTTCAATGGACGATAACGCACGTTTCCATAGATCTGACATCGTCGATGACTATCTGGAGAGTGAAGGGATTGCACGTATGGCTTGGCCAGCATATTCACCCGACCTTAATCCCATTGAAAATCTTTGGGATGCTCTAGGCCGTGCCGTATTTTCCCGTTTCCCACCTCCAGTCATTCTTATTGAGCTGGAAATTGCTCTACTAGAAGAATGGGGCTTGCTTAATTCTGCGGTGGTTGATCACCTAATTGAAAGCATGATCACAAGGTGTAAACTTTGTATACAGATGAGGAGGGATCACATATCCTATTAATGTCTTTTTTTTCATTTTATGCTGTTTGTTTTCACTTTATACACAATTCTGTTTAAGTCTCCAGTTTGTCATTATCTGATAACTTACAAAAAATTAATACTGTTTTCATTTCTGTGAATTATTATTGATTTTGTTTTATGCATAAATATTTATGCTACTTTCCTGCCGAATTTTGTGCCAATCAAAGCAGTATTTGTTGATTTTTTTGCATTTTTACATCTTCGTGCTTAATTTTTGGAAGTGAGTGTATAATAATTATCCGAAAAACTGTGATTTTTATCAGTTTTAACTGTATTGAAGTGTAAGCTTTTTGCATCCTTCTTACGAACCATTTACCATTATTTGATGTATGCTGAGAAAAATTACTGAAGTAATTGCTTTCGCAACTGTCTGATACACTCATACTTTCAACACGTTTGGAAAATCTGTACAAGCGATCACGACTGATGCATCAAGTGGTTTTGTAAGCTAAAATTTTCTGTAGACTATTAGAAATTTATTTTTGACTGTGGAAGACGCTTAACGCAATTTTTATGGTCAAATCAATGTTGACGACTACTTTGGAATGGTTCTTAATGTTTGTGTAACTTACATTTCTGACATATTGCTTTTGAATTTTTTTTTGAACACTGGATTAATACGTTACACATTCTACAATCCACTATGATTTGACAGTGAACTTAACATATTGGCATTTGTGAAAACCAAGCCAAGATTTCTACACTGTATATATATTATGTTTTAATATTCATCCTGTGTGAGTAATTCATTTCAAAATATTTTGAAAGACACAGTAACCTAAACGTACTTCATTTGTATTCTATTGAGTTTTTAAATTTTCTTTTCATCTATTAGCAATTTTTACTTTCTTAAGTTATTAGAATTTAAATTTGTGATCAACGTTCAATATTGCCATATTTTGTTGTTACGATTGGACACTCATCTCATATTTTGTTTTACATCAAGATGGTGAGATCTTTAAAGTCTGAAACCGGCTGAAATGCGTATTTGTTTATCTCAGGTATAAAACAGTGAAAGTCCCCCAGAAATATTGGAATGACCGCACTTCTGACAGTACACTGTTCATTCTCGGCCTACTTGTACTGGCTTCATATAGCAGAAACACATCAGTGTGTGTTAGCGCGGAAAAGGGAAAATAGAACATTATCTCTTTTCATGCCTCCTTACAGTGCACCTACATATACGGAGACTTAACCTGTGGCATATTAAGAAGGATTAATACGTTCCCTCAAGAATAACAAATTAGGGGTCTTACTTTCTTCTTATTATTATTTACACTAACTGGTGTTTTTTCTGGATCGGACATGAGCTAAGAAACCTTCTCGCGTAGTCGTGTTTTGTTAATTTAACATTCTGCTTGTATTTGTATTGACAAAGACAGAAATGGTGGTGTAGTACTGTGGCTTATCCAGCAATGTTGCATCAAAAATCTTTACATCCTTAGTGATATGCTGCATCTTGCGAGCTTTAACTTTAAATATAATATATGTTTCCCGTACTATACACAATGCGTTAAATGTTTCAGTAAATGATATATAAAAAACAAATTTTTAAATCACTAACAAGTAGTTACTTACCGTTGTTATCAAATCCATGAGTAATTTCATGTCCAATAATAACGCCTAACATTCCGTAATTTAAATACCTAGAAAAAATATTTATATAAATATTTCAGTAAATAGTTTAGGTATTGTCTAGAAATAATTACAATAAAATGTTGCCTCGAGTTAAATTTCAGTGATGTCTTTTAAAGTTGTATTTTATCTCAGAAAATGGGATTAATTTTAAAACTTTGCGGTCTAATATAGAGTCTGGCTTGACATTTTTTTTCAGCAAATCTAACATAGTGTAACTCTACACAGTTTTTAAAGTTAAGAATTACTGTTGACATTTGTTTAACTCATTTGTTAGGCCGACAATGAATTGATATTACTCAAAAGTTTATTTGGAATGCACAACTGGCATGCGGAAAATTAATTTGGACCGCCAAGGGTTGAGGACTGAATTTTCAGGATGAACATAATTGTGAATTTAACTTTTCTGTTAGGCTACCAAATACTAGAATCAAGCAATCATAAAATATTAATTTTTTTATAAGAAGAATTAAAAGCCCAGCGACGAAAATGGTATTTCCGATATCATTTGATAATTATTTTTGTATATCGATTGCTTATAATATGATATAGAATTAATTTATTAATTTCTTCTCGTATATCCAATTGTTCGGAACTCATTTATACCATGGAATAATATAAAGATGTGAATTTATTTTTTATTCGTTAACAATATATTTTATACATTGTATAAGTACTTTACCGCTTTAGTTAATATCATTACTTTTAAATACAGTATTATAATAAACTGTAAAATAGTTTGGTTCTGTTCAGATTTTTTAAAATTATCCCTATGCTAATTATGGTGATGATAATTTTTTTCTTACCGGTTAAAATATGTTTAATACACCCGTTGCATTCTTAAACTACATTATCTGATACCATTATGCTCTGTAATATATTTTCCCATGCAGTATTTTAATTCTGTTTCAATATTATGTTGTTCTGTTTTCTTTTTATATTTTACTTTTGTTGTAGTTTTGCTACTTTTACTTTTATTGTACATATACACGCAGGTGTGTACCATATTCCTTTATTGTAATGTTATAGTTTTAAATGAAACGTTAAAATAAACTGAAAGATTTTTTTTGTGTTACTTTTATAAACATTTTACATTACATTTATAAATAACAAATGTTAAATGTTAAATAAAACATTAAATAGAAACGTTAAATATACGTAAACCAAACGTTAAATGAAAAACATCACATTTGTAAACATTTTAAACGTTACACTTATTGCAACTTTACATTACCAGAATGACATCGGTTTACTATAATTTACAGTACGTAATTACTTTGTTATAATGCTCTAGTTATAACGTCATAAAAATAGACTGAAAGATATTTTTCTTGGATTTTCCAGTCATAATACAATATTACAATGTAAACTGTTAGAGATACATAAAGACAAGGCAGTTTATTTAAATTTTAAAACTAAAAGAGACAATTTATTTCTAAGAAATTCATTAATTCTTTCCTTGCCTTGTATTCTCCATGCCATATACCCATTTAAACATTATAATATCACATGTGATACAAAATGAACTATATTCATATCTTTGTGTATTACGTATAAAGCATTAGCTTTATTGCATATTATATATATATATATATATATATATATATATATATATATATATATATATATATATATATATATATATATATAAAGCTTTAGAAGTGTATATCATGTGTTATGTACAGAATAGGAAAAGGGTTTAGAATATTAATTTTAAAATTAACATACTGATTTATTTCACAACTTTAATATACATTTTAGAAAAAAGCAAGTAACAAATCTCCTTATATATTACATTTATGGAAAAACACCATCAATAAATTTAATTTTACGATTGCCCCAATGTACCAACACAAAACAAAATTACAAAAGAACATTAGTTAAGTTAAAGGAAGTCAGGAATCATAGATAAAAGCTTTTATTAAGGAGACAGCAAAACACAAATTAAAATCTTGAGTAAATAAATCTAATGCAACTATTTAATCTACTATATATTTATTTTAATAAACGCAAAATATATTTGAATTATTGATTCTAGTATAATACTGAATTTAATTTTCTAAACGACTCATTCAAACTTCAAAGAAAGGAAACAAATGTTTGAAAAATTATGTTTACCTAACAATCTTCAAAGATAAGCTTAGCTGTGTTTAATTTGCCTACTGTATTTGGATAAAAGGGAAAAATTTCGTGGCCTGTAGCAAAATAGCTCGCAAAGTTTAAATTCCAAATTAATTTTTGAACATATTACATAAATATGCCTACCCTTTCCTGAAGTATGTCATATATTTTTGCCAAATTTTTATTGTATTATTTAGTTTTATTTATTTGAAAACCAGAATAATTTCTTCCTAAATAATCTATTGTGATCTGAACATTTGTCAACTCTAACAATATATTCGTTACTTAGAATTCCAGAGTGAACACTGACCCACTAAAAAACTAAAAATTTGCAAAATAAATTTAAAATTGTACTTCAGAGAGACTTTATTATTTCTGACAATGGTGTTATACTTTGAAGATTAACTATAGCTGTCTGATTGTCCTAACAAAAAATGGCCTCTCATGCCTACACTTAGTCTACTTAATTGTCCGGTGGATTAAATTGTGCTTTTTTGTATGTATGTGTGTGTGTGTGTTGTGTGTGTAAAATGATGGGATAAACCACACCCAAATTTATGCAGAAAACCCCCTTTTAAATTGCCCCTATTATTTTTCTTAACCTGGGCACACTGGGCACGTGTATAACGTACAGCATACCAATGTTATTCTTGTATTGCCAAAATTGAAAAGTTTAAAATGTTTATAAATGTAACGTTTTGATAATTTTTATTTATTTGTAAATCGAATAGTCTTCTCTTTTCGTCGTCTACAATGACATCAACATCGGCACATGAGATGAATCACGTCTCTCAGACTTCATTGTATATCGAGGGGTTAAAATGAGTATTTCTTTGAAATCTGAACACTAAAATTTGATTAAATTACAATACTTCTTTTACGTTGTAGAAGGAAGTAAAAGCGAATTGTTCATTTATATAAACTATTAGCAAAATGACATCGCTGCTCATGGTGTTAATGATTTATTACAAAAACACCCAACTGGTCAATATTTCCCAGAATTAACCCGAAATGTGCGTGTGCTTATAAATTTACACGCATACGTGTTATAATCTGCTATTTCACACATACCAATCGGAATTTCTCAAATCGATTAATTCTGTTTATAGCTTGTCTCCAGGGTTATCATAATGACTGCCAATTTTTAAACAAAAACTGTTAGTCAAAAGTATAGTGGAAGTTAACAATGTCCAATTACACTCAGCAGGTTTGACAATTCAATGCAAGTTCAATATGAAAATCGTAAGCAATGGAAAGTATTGAATAATTCAAACGCCTCCTCGAGGCTTTTAAACAATTAAATGAGAGTTCTAAATTCCCTCTGAGGCTAATGGTATTGATTTTCTCTTCAAAACAGTCAATATTCAATTTTTTAAATGGTGTTGAATCCATTTCACTTCAAAGTTTTCATGAATTGCACAGAATTTCGTCAGTTGAACGTACAGTTTACTTGGCTGATACTTCCTCTGCTGCATAATATATTCTGTAACCGTGAAACTGTTATGTTTCTTAATAGATTTATCGAGGTATGTTTGAAAGAAATATAAGGAATTCACTAGACAATATTTATAAAGACCACTTCCATTCTTTTATTCATCTCATGTGTTCACGAGAATTTAGACCAATATAGAAAATTGGTAAAGTTATAATCAAAAGATTATACGGAATATACTTTTATTTTGAAGTTACCTGTGTTTGAAAATGCCATGAAAAAAATCTTTCAGTATATTTTGATAAGGTTTTATTTAAAACTGTAAAATTACAAAAAAATTATTACATACTGTAAATTATAGGATACCGAAGTTATTCTGGTATTGTGATAAATGTTTCTTTCTCTCTTCATTTAAATTGATATTATTCTATTTAAATCTGAAACAAGAAAATACGATTTTTGAGCAAAAAAATATGTATGGTTTGATGTTGTGACTTTACGCGTAAAATAATATTATTACAGTGATAGCATTTCTTTGATTTCTACTTTATTTAATTTAGATGAAAAACCATGTTTCCACATTCTTTAAAAGTCTGTATTATGAACAGAACAGAATTTTTCGACATTGAAACCACTCAAGAAGGTAAAATGCTTGTAAAAGGTGGTTCAGATTACCAGCTAATAGAAAATCTTTCACAATTCTTGAATTTTGAAATAGAATATGTTGTATCTCCTGTGAATGATTTTGGATCTCGTCTAGAGAACGGCAGTTGGACTGGACTACTGGGGATGGTACAAAGAGGTGAAGCTGATTTAGCAATAAGTAGAATTTCTCTCTTGGGCCCAAGGACAGAAGAATTTGGTTATAGTTACCCCCATGAGTCGGAGATATATACATTCGCTACCAAACAACCATCTGTCCTTGAAAAGACTTTTGCTTTCACGTGGCCTTTTTCTCCAAATCTCTGGATGTTAATAGCTTTGTTTGCAATACTGGTTACATTTTTCCTTTGGATCATTTTGGGATTTCAATATTCACTTGAAAACTTGGCTTTTAAAGTGATTTCTGCTTTAATGGCTAAATCTTTGAATATAAGGAACACCAAATGCGCATCGGAAAGCTATAAATTTCTGCTCGCTGGTTGGATTCTGGGATCTTTGATAATTTGTCTCAGTTACTCTGCTACTTTGCTTTCATTCATTACAGTTCCTCTGAGAGAACAAAATATTGAAAATATAGACCAGCTTGTCGAAGCAGTTCTAATAAAGAGAACACATAGATGCTTGACTCCAAAAGGGATGATACTTTTGAATTTGCTCAAACAGAGTGGAGTAAAATCCGTGCAAGAGTTAGGAAATCTAGTAGAAAAAAATCAGTGGAATATGCTAGACATGTCATACAGTCAATCTAAAAAAGAATTAGACGACGGGAAAACTGCTCTTACCGGGGTACTATTTTACTTTAAATATAATTTGAAAAACGAAGTTTTTATTTCCAAAGATCCATTTATAATTTTCCTCCGGTCTATATTTTTCAGGAAAGATTTTTGCTGTAAAAAAGAGATTGACAAATTAATATTAAGAGTCTTGTCTGCAGGACTCTATGAAAGATATAAAGACTGGCAAGTTTTTAAAATTTCTATGTCTTCAAAGCTCAACGCCGTTGGTGAAAGTGATGCTGAAGAACTGCGGTTAAGTGATGTCAAAGGTTGTTTATACTTACTGCTCTTTGGCTACCTGTTAGCATTTGTCGCACTCATTTTTGAATGTTTTCATTATAAATTTTTTTCGCTTCAAAATTTTAAGCATAGTTAATTTCTTTCTGTTTTATCACAGGAAAATTTTCATTTATTTCAGAAAGATAAAAATTGTTTTATAGTGTAGCGTTTTTTCGTTTTAAAATTCTTTACATATCCATTTAAATTATGTTGTTACTACGTTGTTTAAATCTTATGTAAAATAAAAGTTCTTTGCTTCAAAATATTAAATTTATTTGTTATTATTTAAGAAAAAAGTGACAAAAGTTTTACTTTTAAAATATAAAATTGAACAGAAGAACAACGTACGAGTTTTGACTACGAGATTGTGTAGAAGTGAATAATGTGTAATAATTTTGACTTGCTTCCTAGTAAGAACTTACCGATGTAATAGTTTAAATCAGTTTCTTAAACTGTGGGTCGGTAACCTCAATTGGGGTCGAGGGACCTGCTTCAGGGGTCATGAAAAGTTTTAGCAATTTTGATAATTTAACTTATTATAATAATTTTACAGTTATCAAATATGTTTACTCAAAATATAGGTTACAATTAAAATTTGTAATTCAGTTATTTAATAGAATAACTAGGTATTTTATGAAATAACTAAATGAGACACTTAAAGTATAAAGCAGATGAAAAATTTCATACTTTATCCAGTTATTCTATGAAATAACTAATGATAGACCATTAAAGTTAGAAACAATCAATTTCAAAGTTATTTTATGTTTTCATATCGACGATTCAATTTTATCATGCGGTCTCTACCACCATTTTCAATAGAAACATGATCACATGAGCAATAAAATATCACACCAGGTTGTACATCTATTACTGGCACAGTTAAATACTGGCAACTTTAACAATTAAGTAATTGTTATTCTATAGATTACCTAGTTGAGTCGTAGAATTCAATAATTTTATATACTTTAACTAACTTTTCTAGTTATTTCATGAAATACCTAGCTATTCTTTGAAATAAAGGATTTCACATTTTAATGGTAACTTATATAAAAATAAAAACAATTCCGTTAACGTAAAACGAAAACGCTTCTTCTCATTTTTGTAATAATACAAACGTTTATTTTACTTGATTTGGACGTTAAGCTGCCAGTTCGGCAAAAGCCTTGTATAAGCAAGATCAGAGTACTTTTCTAACAATTATGAACTGAAGTTTTTCTCAATAATGACTTTCCAAGTTCGTACTATAGTTAATATTTGAATTTATCCAAGTAATTGAATTTATTTTTATTTTATCACATTTTAAGTTTCTTATTTAAAAATTTTCCATTGTTTTGTGTCTTAAAAGTTAAAGTTAATGACCTAAAGCCTCAATAGTAAATTACAGTAAAAGAGGAGAAACTGACAGTTTCACTCACGCGTGTGTTGGAATTATGCAAAGCTTATGGGATTCCCAAGATTTTTGTAGATATCATGGACTTACTACACCAAAAATATTAAGAAACCCTGGCTCCATTGCTGAATTGCCCATTGAAGAAAACCATTGCTGATCTGGTAATAATTCTGGGTGATGTCTCCAAAAGTATATTAACCCTTTTATGCCTGGGGTATCTTTTAAGATACAGCTAAAATAGCTTGTAGAATTTTTGTTTTTTTGTAACGAATTTTATTTTTGAGAGTAGGTAGACGACAATCTTATAAACAATCTGCACAATTTTCAAGTAATTTCTACTGTCTATAATTTTTTCATTTGGATCGACACTTTATATGTTTTCAAAAAGTGCACATAAATTTACTTTTTTGGTAGGTACATAGACTGAAATCATGACCAGCTGATTCATCTGTTATGAAAATCCCATTTTACAGCATTTATTATATAAGTAAATCCAAATCTGTTTTCACAAAGTTTTTTTTTTTCATAAATGGTATTCTATGATGATTAAGGCAATAGCTTATTAGTAACATGACGTGCTGTGGTATTCAAAGTTGTTTAAGTTTATTTTATTTTGTGCATTCTATGATTTAAGATATGCATTGCTGTGTAGTCGACAAAAGTGACTCGTGCATTAAAGGGTTAATCAAATGACACTTAATAATTAATCAATAAAAATTCATGTTTTTATTTATACTATATATTTATTTAAATAGAGATTAACTGATTAATAAATAATTTAGAGCTTAAAAATTTCGACTTGGGTTAATACTGGGGGGTTAAACTGAGCTTAATCTGGAGATGATAACAAATCAGTAATTTCTTGAAATATTTTGAACTTCTTGGTCAAATAATTAAAATTGGTTTTATGTATTCATTTATGTAATTAATTAAATTCTTCTTGAATAATTTAGAGCTTAAAAATTTTGACTTTAATTAATATCTTAGTGACTTTTGTCAAATTTGACGCGAAATCTGCCAATTGTTGAGGCAAACGGCACCCGTCATACATTGCTGGGCGATTTTCTTGTGATTTGCCAGTTTTTACATAATGCTCTGAATATACAGTACTAATACGAAGGTTTCGGTAACTGAACAAAAAAAAAAGTAATTTATAATGATACCAAATTATAATCTACATCGTATGAAAGTATAATAAATATAAAACAAATATAAAATATAATCTACAGAGAATGAAAGCATGAACAACTTTTCTGAGATATGTATTAATAAAATCATATGTATTAATAAAATTACATGTATTAATAAAATTATTGATGAGTTCAGGTTAATAAATTGTTTGTATTCAAGTTAGTAATATAATTATTAACTTGAATGATGTGATGCAGCTATTCAAATTTTCACAATAAATACATTACAGACCTATGATGAAACTTGTCTACTTTTTTAGTTAATGTTTATTTCATGTAGTATTTGAAATGGAATTTTGAAACAATTTACCTTTTTATGAAAATTCAATCCTCCGGTGTAATATTTTTGATGCATTTTTGAAATATAAATAGGTGGAGAATTATACCTAATGATTACTGTTTAATAAAAAATCAAAAATTATTAATGACACTCACTTTGTATTGCTTGAAGTCTGCGTACAGTGTGTCAGAAAAGTTTTTAAATTTTTGGAGCAGTCTCACATATTGAAAAAAGTTCTTATTTTTTAGAAAAAATGTAGATTCAATTAATCCAATTTAATAAAATTAGAAAAAAAAATTCTGAAAATCTCGAGTTTTTAGGAAAACAATAGAAAAGATTACCATTAGAAGAAAAAGAAAAAAAAAATCCTTTAAAGTTGCTTAAAGGTGATGGTCCTTAAGGGGGTTAGTAACTTTCGAGTTGAAAATTCTTTATCAAAATATCCTAATTTTGATTGAAAATAAAATAAAGAGTTTTACTAAGTTTAAAATAAAATTTATAAACGATCTTTAATAAGAGTATAACTTTATAAAAATAGTTTGATTTTGTTATAAGAAGCAATCGTTTAAAAAACAAACTATATACACTAAGTGAAAATAAAATCCACTTACAGCAAAATATTTTTTGAAACTTGTATATTAAAAATCTACATTTTACATATCAATTTTGAGCTAATTATCATTATTATTTAGTACACTTTGATTACTTTAATATGAACGATATATTTTATTTTATAGCATGATAAATGTTAACTTTTAAAATTTTAGTTTTTGATAGGTTTTGAATTTTAAAATATATCTGAAGTTTCAGTTTACTTAATAAAAGATATTTTACTTCAGTTTTAAGAATTTAACTTTTGAAATATGTATTATAAAACTATCTTGTAGGAATTTGAATTTTTATACTTAGTGTATATTTTTCTACGTCATTTTAAAAATGTATAATACTTGTGAAATGACATATTTCTAAGCTAGAATTTAGCAACAAATCATTTCATAAAGAACAGAATATTTGATGATGAATCAAGGTAGTTATAATGAAGATTAGTTGAGAAATATACTGCCTCCTTAAGTCTTAAATATGACTATGTATATAATTGGGGTATATAAATTGTGTATAAATTTGTATAAATTATTTTGTTGAATACGATCCGTACATATATGCATATAATCACAAGTTATCTTAAGAATTGAAACCTATTTGTGATGGCAAAATTTTTTCTAAGCTAGAGGGCTATTAACACATTGTGTGCGGGTACATTTCGCAGCGGAATTGTACCGGGAGCGGGCGTTTTGCTCGTAAATTTAGTTATTCAGTTAAATCTCAATAGATCGAAAATGATTTAATTTTTAATCAACTTTTCGTGTTTTATATTGAAATATATAAACAAATATATATAAATATAAATATACACACACACACACACACACACACACACAAATATATATATACAAATATATATATATATATAATATAAATATACATATATATATATATAATTTTCGCAAGGATAAATAAAAAGTTAATTTAAAATCTAAATTGATTTTTTTAATCAACCTTGCTGTTCTGTGGTCCCGCATCGACTCATGTAAAAACTAATTTTTGTCTAAATTTTTTCAGATTCTATGTAGTAGACAAGAACATTCGGCTTCGTTTTCCGGTACATACCGTTATTTTCGTATCCCCAAACAAACCATGTTGTTACACTAACCCGTACTAGTACGTGGCCCGCGCTCAAGTATCAATTGTCAGATAACGTACTAGTACGTGTCCCGCATACAATGAGTTAAACAACTTAGAAACTATTAATTTTAAAAACAGTTTATGATGAATCAAGGTGGTTAAAATGAAGAATTTAGTTTCAAAATGTACTTCCTTCTTAAGTTTTAAATACGACTGGGAATTGTTGAGAAAAACAAGTTAAAAATAAAAGAGTTTAGATTACAAGAAAATAAAATTTTCGTTTTTTAAATTTGAAATTTGTTTTGTATTTATACTAATTTAATCAATATTACCCGTACATATGTGCTCATATTCGCACGTTACAGTATGGAATGAAACATTAGAATCAATGAGATACTAAAACTGATTTTGACGAACTTATAGGTTTTGTTTTTGGCTATATATTAGAACGTAGGTAGAGCAAATATACCGGTTAATGTATTACAAAAAATTGGTCAATATTTTGAATGGCTGATATTTTGATCTGCCGATATTGACTGACATAATGTAGAATTAAAATTTGATATTTTTTTTATAGAAAGCGTTTCAAAAAATTGTTTGCTTTGCTTATAAGAGAAACATTATTCTTAAAAAGGAAATTTAATAAATTTGTCAGTTTTCACGAAACCTACTGTTTTGAGTATTTTTCTGAATATTGTTAACAATGACATATTTTTATGTCATAATAATGACATAAAAATATTATTTAATAGCATGCAGTGATGTCTATCAAATTTTTTAAAAATAAATATTATTTTCTGATATCAAATTATATCTTACGACATTCAGCTTAATGGAAAATAGTACATAACCAGAATTTGAACGTAAGTGAACCGATTCTGCCATTTCTCCACAACGAGAACTACGACATTGCAGTTATTGCGATTATTTGAAAAGCTGTGAGACAAGCAAAGTAGAACTGGACTACCGTGGATTTTTGTTCTGAGGAAAAATGATAGGTAAGACAATTTTTAAACGCAAAGTTTCTAAACAAATTGAAGAAAGGAAAGGAAAAGAAAGAAAGGAAAGAAGAAAGGAAAAAATTAATTCTTATGGCAAAATTAACAATTGGTGAAATATTGTCCAGGGAAAGTATTGCTAAATATCAAAAAATTATATTTGAGAATATTGACAAGCATTGTTAAATATCATAAAATGTTCAGAAATATTTTTGATATTTTTGGGGGGATTGTTTAATATAAGCCGATATTATAATTTTCATTGTCTGATATTTTTGTGCTAAATGGAGAGTGCTCTACAAAATTTCTGATGAAGACCATTTTAACACAATCACTTTACGTTTAATTACGAATAGTTTTTAAAACTGAAATTATCTCTGGTATTTACTCTACGTTATTCATTATAAAGACCAAGCCTGCTCTCATAAAGTAAAATGACAGAAGGTTTATCGTAATTTGTAGAAGTTTTCAGTGGAAAGGAAAGAGGGATGTAATCCAGTTACAAAGCATGTACGAAATGAAATCAATAAATGCATTTAAAAGTTTAATTTCAGACCCAGCACTAATCTACTCAGTTCTGGTAAATCACATGTGATACAAATAGAGAGCTTTTAGTTTTATCTCGGTAGTGAAGAGGATGAATAAATCTTATTTGGTACTGCAATTTATCAGTATTTTTTTAAAGCAAAATTATTCATTTTCTTTTTCAGGTATGCAGTCAAAATCTTAAGCAGTTTTGATTTTATGAGCCAAATTAAGAATTCCTCATATGTGAAGCTCAAGACTGAAGAGGTTAAATGTTGCTTAAATAAAAATAAGACTTCAAAACATTATTCATATCAATCTGTTGTAAAAAAACTGATGCATAACTAAAGTATTTAATATTATAGAAGATTTTATTTGAATGTGGAGAAAATGCAGTGATCTGTTAGTGGCACGCTAGTGTGTGGTGGCAACTATTAAAACTGCCAAAAAGAATTAAAAGAATTTCTTCGTTTTTACAGTTAACACCTAATTAACCGAGGCCAGAGAATGAAATCTTTTCCAGAGAAAACAATAGCTTTACATTCTAAGTCAATACATTCTAAGAAACAAGCGCTGATTATATACGTTTCATTGAATATACAAATAAAACATTTTCCTTTTTTTGAAAGACCGTTGCCTAAAAAAGAGCTAAAACATTTGATTCCAACAACTATTAGACAATCAAAACGCGACGGGAAAGTGATGCAATTATAAATAAAATTTCAAGTCAAGGACGTCACCCCTTACTAATTAAGAGCTTCCAAAAAGTTTAAAATCAACCTTTCTAAATGCATAACTTTACAATATACCAAATCAAATGTCACCTTTGAATTCACAGAAAATGTAGGTATGTACACCGTCAATAAGTTATTTTATAATAGTAGTGCTTAGTTGTTACTTTTAAACAACTTCTACTGCAATATTCGCCCTCATGAATGTAAGATGCGTATTTGGGATTGGTTTGAGAAACTTTGAAAAAAAAAAAACCCATATTTGTGTATTCTAAAACAATTATTTTTCTCCTAGAAAAAAGTTACCCTGAATAATAATTAAAAGTAGGAACTTTACAAAATAATTGTTACAAATATTTGCTGATAAAATTAAATGAAAATACATTGAATAAATAAAAAATATTCAACTACCTTTGATTACAATGAAAAACATTGCAACTTTTGAAGCATTATAAATTTGAAGCATATTTGTTGAAACCGTTTCTGTACATTCTCTAAGATAACAAGTGTTCAACTGTAAACAATATTTTTCAGTTTTATGAAATTCATCTGGGAGTAAAAAGATTCATATCAGTAAGTTATATCAAAAACTGAAATGAGTTGGCCATTAGCTATGAGTATAGATAATTTGATTTCAATAAGTTTTTCAAATTCAATTACTGAGATATATATACACTGCATTTGTTATATCCTTTTCATTTCTAATAATTTTAGTTCCCCAGCCACTTTTCAGGAAGTATTTCACAAATTGAATATCTATGTACACCATAGTTTTAGATCATCGCTGGCCAATCCCAGGGGTCAACGGCAACGACTCGACAGCCGTCTAGTGGCTATATAGGCGTTTGCTCTTCTTTTTTGCTTCAATGTATTATATCAAAACTGTATATGCACATAAAGGTCTCTCCGATATTTTCGTTATCTCTTTAATTGACATTTGGTCTACTCTCCTAAAACTTTGCCTATCCAAGTTTATTCCATTGGAACTATAGCGATATTCCAACATGATAGAATATAATTTAATTCGTATATAGTTTGTTACCAAAAACTTAATTTTTTAGTAATAAAAATTTCGAAATTACAGTGTAAATTCACACACATAACATTTTTATATCACATATATATGAAAAGAAAATTACTTACTTAGGTCTACGAGGTGTAAAAATTGGTCTTCTGAGAATTCCAACTGGGAAAACTAAAAATAGTAATAATATACTCTTGTCAATAGAACAGTAAAATACTATTTGTACTTTTTATAAACCTATGTCCCAAAAATATAGACTGCATTTAAAATTTTTTTTTTATAAATTTTTATAATACGTTCTGAAATAATTTATTAATGTTCTCAAAATGCGCCCGTCACATCACTTTACTTCTTTTTATAAGTTAAGAGGGAGGATAAGATAGTGGATTGAATCTACAGCCAAATCCCAAATGGCTACAAAAATTTACATATGTCAGCAGTGGAAACTGAACCTCACGTACTCGGGTACTGAAGAGTAGTGCCCGGCCATCACTGACCAGCATATAGGAAAAGTTAGCCGTAATTATAAAATAATTCTTGAGCAGCAAAAATTAGATCATAGTACTACTAACCAATAAAGCTTACAAAGGCATTATTCGGCTTAAATTTAAGCTTAACTCTAATAGAAATTCATTACATCAAAGCACTTTCGTTTTTTGTTCTGAAATAGTACAAAGATATGAAGTCTAGAAAAAAGTTTTCAATTTGGTATCAAATACGTATCTGCGAAATCTTAAAATTTTAAACTTTAGAAGACTTGGATGATTTTATATAAAGGGAAATATAATGAACTAATTGAAACAGAATATCAATAGTGAAGATGGATATCATTAAAAATTGTTATTGTCTTGTAATTAATTCTCAAGTAATGCTTTTGAACTGTTTACGTTACCCCGAGGTCTAAAGTTTAAAGTTAAAACTTTGGACTGAACTTCAAAAGCCAACTTTCTTCTAATAACAACGAGTGAATTTTCTAAAATTGAAGGAATGTACATAATCTTTTGAAAAGTGTCATTTTATATGGAAGTTCGAAGCCGTTTTAATAATAAATTGAAAAATCAATAAGCGGCTCTTTGTATGGAGTATCCACTTGTATATTAGGTCATTACATGGAAATGTAAACTTCAAATGTGAAAAAAGAAAGTTCATACAAACTGTAATTGTAAACAATTTTTTTATTTATGTCTGTTATGCTTTTAATCTAAGCTGTTTTGAATATTCTCTCACACGAGAATATAGAATTAAATTTTTGTATTAGATCTATGAAGATTTAAGTGACTAACTTATGATACTCAGATACTTGAAAGAGAAATCTTTTTGTATAATCCTGTACAGATAAATTGAAATTCACTATTTTTAAATGATGAGAGATGAAATAACTGTCATGCTCAAAAATATAAATTAAATGTTTAATAAATTATTACATCACATGAATAGTTTTTATACTAGCATGTTACGTTGATCACATGCATTTTATTTAATATTTTTAGCAACTATTTGGGAAAAAATTGGTTTGTAGTTCCTACTCTGTTTTATTCTCAAATTATAAGGTCCAAAGTTTGTAAGTTGCAGACGAATAATTCTAACACGTGAGGCAGAGTTTCAGGAGGTAGAAAATAGACATCGGGCACAACCAATAATTTGATAAAAAAATAGAAATTAATTTTAAAAACAGTTTTATAATTTTTTATATATTATAATTTATTGTAATAATATAACAACTCTAAGAATTTTAAATATTCACCTTTTACAGAATTTTTTGTAAAATTTTTGACTTCAGTTAGTGTAAATATTACTTTGGTCAACATTAAATGACCCTATTTGATTTTTTTTACATCTTCATATACTAAATACAGGGAAACTGCAATAATAAATTAAACCACCAAATTTTTGAGGAGAAATTTTTTAGAAATAACACAACATAAGAATGAACAAGCGAGATGGATGAAATATAGATTACTGTATAAACACTCAAACTTTAGATGTCTTCAATGAACATTTGAACCTAATCAGTCAACCGGTGGATATACATTCTATATGTTTAACTCATGTATTCCGAATGATTGCGGAATGGTTAGGGTACTGATCTTCAATACCGAAGTTCGTGGCTTCGAATCCCATAGTGGTATCGGCATTCGTAGACGTTCGGAATAGATTTTTAACACTAAGTACCGGTCTCATTATCCCTCGCGTTGTAAAAAGTAGATCGTAGTGCTCGAAACCAAACCAAACCAAACCATTAATGCAGTCTCTAATAGAACATGGATGTAATCATTTAAATCTATGAATATTCAAATTTTAAGTTTACCTGTAATTAACTGTATTATATCTCCATACCTTTGTTCAAATATTTTTTTATTTTTGAATGTATCAAATAAAATTTGAATGCATCAGATAAAAAAAATTGCTAGTATAGTTTTTACCAAAACTGGAGCACTCATTTAGAGGATATATAATCAATTGTAAAATCTCAACTTTAATATAAAGAATCATGTTCCGTAACGTAAACTACAAATAACTTTTTATGAATGGTTATGGTTGGTAGAGATGACTTATTGACCATGCGTACCTTTTAATAAAAAATTTATCAATACCAATTGCATCTTTAAATTTTTTGTACAAGCTTTGCGGCTTTATTGGAGTATTTTTTGTTCATGGGAACAAATTATCAACATAGAGTAATTGGAAATATTACATAGGAATGACATATAAAGTGGTAAATGTAATGGATTTCAAGTATATGAAGTTTATTTCTGTTGCAGATTAATGATTACCAATTTTTAAGAAGTACTACACTAATGCCTACCAACTATCGTCTATATTTTGTAAAGATTAAATGGACTATTTGAACATCTTCTGATTATAGAAATAAAAATTCCTTATACCAAGGATTTTTATTTGTAGGAGATATTTCTTACGAGCATCAAACTTACATTGATTTTGAATTTTATGAGACAACTGTTAAAGGTGTCAAGTTTGTTTATAGACTACTTGAATTAACACAATGCGTGGTGGCTTCTCGTATAAATTGTAAATTCTAGATTCACATGTTAAACATGTTCAGAGGTTTCTATAAGCTTGACTGTAAAAGTTCATCGAAGCTGTATTATTCGCACTGTGTATGTATGATTAACAGAATAATAACAAAATAGTATTAGCTGTTATTGTAAAGCTTCATTTCACTGATAATAGAAAGTTATAGCTGAATTTAACTCAAGAATTTAGTTTTTAAATCGTAAGGAGTCTGAAAACTAAAATAAAAAACTATCAAAAATTGAAAATGAATTTAATGTACAGTAAGTTATTTTTTAACTTGAAACGCTTTTATTACTATCTTTCTTTGCTTTAAAATAGATTTTATGTTTTCTTGTAGACGTAACAGTGGTAACAATGTTTCACAAGAACAGGGAACCGTTCTAGGGTTAAACAGCAATTGAAGCTCTTCCCAAATAAATGGCTTAACGGGTGTTGACTTAAGGACATTATACAGGGTATCAAAACAAGACCGGATATCTGAATAATAGACGAATGGTTAGATCTTTGGGGTAATTCTTAATTCTTTTTCTTGAGTTGGAATTCCACTGTGGCATGGGTGTTCGCAGCCGTTCAGAATCGGCTTTAAGCAGGGTGTCCCGGTTTCATTAGCCGTCGTGTTGCAAAAACGTAAATCGTATGACATCATATATGGTTGATGAAAAAAGCCTTTATTCCAAACACGAATATCGGTATTTCCATAATCTTAAATAAAAAGATGCTTGAAATGTCCCTCGTATACATGGTTGCAGGACGCACGTCGTGGAATGGTTGACTGCACACGTTCTAGATTCGTAGTATCCACTACAAGGCTGGAACAAGCACCGTGGAGACGACTGTGGTAACTGGATCTCGATAAACCAATTCCTTCACATGACCCCACAGGAAGAAAACTAAAGAGGTCAGATCTGGAGTTCATGGTGGCTATAAAACAGATCCCTTCATGCGAGTAACGATGTTCATGTTTCGCATAAAAGTTTTTATCGCAAACTGGGTATTAAGTCATAATATTTTTTTCCATTTTTCTCGAAAACTGTGGCTCGTAGAGATACAGTTGTATGTATTGCATTTGCTATGTATTTCAAACAACAAATCTGGTTGTGCAGAGCTTATCCGGTATAGTTGAAACACTTTGTATAAGCTTTTGCATTTAATTAATAGTTTATATAATGTAAGAATCTGTTTGAAGTTTTTTTTATCATAATGTTTAAATCAGGCATCAAGTAATTTAGGTCTTTTTAAGTGAATATTTTAATAACATAAAAAAATCTCATAGCAGCTTCCTTATTTATTAAAAACTAGTAATAAGCGGTTTTAACTCTTAAAACATTTAACTTTTAAAGCCTGGGATTTATGGGCAATTTAGGTACACCGTTTCCATTAAAGTCAAGATTTAATTTTCTCTTCCTTCCCTTACCTTTTATCATCAAATACCCATTAAAACAGGCGTCTTCAATAAAATAACCCTATAAACTCTGGTTCTTTTGAAACCCTATTTTAAATAGAATGAAATGGTTACTTACTGACAGTATTTCCGGAACCTTCATAATATGCATTCACGACGAGAGGTTGGACAAACCAGTCTCTGGAATAAGAAACATGAATTAGCTGCAATGAAATTATAGATCTTTCTTCATATTTAGAGATATCTATCAATTTCCGTCAAATGGTTTTTGTCAGCTTTATTATAAATTAACTTATAAAAATAATAGCTTACAACCAAAAATTGTTTAAATTTTTGAAATTGTCATACAAAATTATTAAATGAATTCACTTTTTTAAAAACTTTTTAAATTAATTAAAAAAGTTTAAAAATATAATTATTAAAGAGGTAGAAATAAAATGCAATTATTCTTCTATATTTGTCTATGTATTTTCACACTTTAAATGCAATTTTATGTAATCTGATATAATGTACAATTTTACATAGTGGTAAACATGTTTTTGTAGTAATACTCAGTAAGAAAATTCTACGTGTTGTAATGTTTAAAATAACAAAGTATGTAAAATCATTCAATTTTGGAGTTTCCAGTATTTCACACTTGTGTTCTAAATTAAAACAAAATTTTATCAAGTTAATTTTAAATAACTTCCACTTTAGCGCACTTGTTATATTTTTGTTTTGAAAATAACCGATCCCTTTTTTGATTCAGCAAAATTGCCAGTGTTAAATAATGCTAATAAACTATTTATAGTTTAATATTAAAACATTAAAAAATTTCGTTTTTCTCAGTTTTGGTAAAATAATTATAAAATAATTCTCCTGTTGATCTCAATATAGTTTTATTTACTTTATGGAAAATTTCTGAAAACTTTGATTTTTTAATTTGTGTCTCTTTAGAAAGAAATATGCAATAAGTTTACTTTCTTCCGATCTAACAGCGTCGATCAACTGTCGAATGGTTAGGGTTGCTGAAATTCGGTACAGGAGTTCGAATCCCACTGTGGCATGAACGTTCGTAGCCGTTCGGAATCAGCTTTAAGCTGTAGGTCCCGGTCTCATTAGCATTCGTGTTGCAAAAAAGTAGAACGTAGAGCTCCAAACTAAACCAAACCTATCTAGAAGCAAAACTTTTATTGTTCTGTAACCTACATTCTACCGTCTTTACAATTTGCAAGATATACATTTGACAGGTTTTCTATAAAATATATCTAAAAAGAAAACTCAATATAAACCAGTATGGCAGCATAGAATACATTTAGTGAATCCTATTTTGAATTTTACTTAAAAGGAGATAAGACAACAGGTTCCTTCTAAGTGTTTTGAGGCTACATGTTTAATCAACGAGATTCTTGTTCGCCCTTCATAAAAGTTAATATTTAATTTCATAGATTAATCGTCTAAGATAAGATTTCTCAAAGTGTGTTCCGCAACGACACTCCAGAGGCTTCTTATGAAATGTTTAAACACATTCGAAATTTTAAAGAGATTCTGTAAATTTATTTTATAGTTTTTCACTAATACACCTTGCATAGAAGTAAAAACTAATACGCCAGAAACGAAACAATAGGCAACAGAGTCATCGAGTATTCGCAAGACATGCAACCGTACAGCACAAATGGGGAAATATTCACGAATGTATCATTTCATTTGTATCCTTTCATAAAATGGCTATGCTTCTACGTCACCTTTTTGTAAGTTTTATCCAAAGTTTTATACTGATTTATAATGTTTAATATTTATATTGGTTTAATCAGTCATAAATAATAAGCTCTTAGTTTCTTTTTAAGTAACATTTATTTAGGGGTTCCGCTGCTACGAACTTGGTAAGAAAAGGTTTCTATGGGACAGAAAGTTTGAGAATCACTGGTCTGGGATATAAGCTTGTAAACAACCAAAATGTTCATATATGCTTTATAATAAAAAACATATCATCTTGCACGAATTTGCTAACTGATGAGGACATGTTTACCTACGGTTGAATAGGATTGGCAAAATATATCCCACAAGAAGAATTTGAAAAAAATTCTTAAATCTGTCGTAAAAATTCCAAATTACTGCTTCAGGCTTTTATTTTTATACTGATTTATAATGTTTAATATTTATATTGGTTTAATCAGTCATAAATAATAAGCTCTTAGTTTCTTTTTAAGTAACATTTATTTAGGGGTTCCGCTGCTACGAACTTGGTAAGAAAAGGTTTCTATGGGACAGAAAGTTTGAGAATCACTGGTCTGGGATATAAGCTTGTAAACAACCAAAATGTTCATATATGCTTTATAATAAAAAACATATCATCTTGCACGAATTTGATAACTGATAGGAACATGCTTACCTACTGTTGAATATTATTAAGAAAATATATCCCACAAGAAGAATTTGAAAAAAATTCTTAAATCTGTCGTAAAAATTCCAAATTACTGCTTAAGACTCTCTTTAATACTAAATATGCCTTAAATATTGTTCTACTTACTAGAAAACTGAAAAAAAAATATAAATCGAAATTTCAATAACGGGCGTGCTTCCAAAATACAAGTGCACCATTTGCAATAGGAAAATGTTGTTAGGTTTTTTATTTGTTGTTCCCTAATCACTTTAAAGCACTGGAAGCGTAAAAACCATTTACAAGTGGGTTTTATTAACCCAGCACGAAATGAAATCTAATATCTGGGAGATATATATCCATTAGGACCGAAAGGGCTAATGTTAGTTGCTCTTTATTCTATTATGAATTTGTCATAGCAATGAAATTGGTGTAATAGGTGTAATTTGATTAAAAGAAAATCAATACTTCGAGTCCATTTTAACATAGAGATATTAAATTTTGAATACGTACATTATAGCAAAATTGTAGTTTTCTATCAACTTTTGGGTCACATTCAGAGAACTAATATAGAAGATTTCCAGTTTAAATTATACTCTACGTCACGATTTCCTAGCATTGGGAATTTTAAGTTCATAAAATAACGTGTTAGCATTGGTAAAAGATATTATTTAAGTTCGCACATTAGCTTTAAACCTTCAAAAATTCTATTTTTTTATTTCTAAATTTTAAAATCTCTGGACATTTCCGAATTGTTTAAGGTGACAGTGGACCTTTAGAGCAAACTTTTTTTCTTTTAAATGTATTTCCTTGAAAATTAACTATGTTATTAGTAGTATTGATATATAAATATTTGAAAAATTTGAAAGCAAAATATTAATTAGTTTTGGAGTTATTAATTATTGTTTCATAATTAGCTTAATTAAAAATGATCCAGGCACATCTATTTTGCATAAAACATGATAAACAAAATTTTAAGTTTACCTTATAGATTTTACAAAAAAATATAGCTGTTTCCATTAGCATTCTTAGAAATATAAAGAGTAAAAAAATAATTATTATGATGATACCCATATTTTGCAGAATAAATAGCTATAGCGGTTAATTAAAATGCATAACTAACATATTATATGCTTCAAAACATACCCGTTTCAACTAGAATTTATTTTATAAACTCTAACGTAAATAATACTGGAATTTCAGAGACAATGATCTATTTTCTATGCGTCTATTTTCAACGCAAACATTTGTAAAATATGAACATTTAACTTCTGAGTAAACAGCATTTGAAGTTATTATTGTTATAAATCATAAAATATTAATTATTAAATACTTCATAAGAGATGAATATTAATTACCTTAGATATATTAGATTGAACATTAAAAATTAAATAATTGAAATCTGAAAGAAAATAATATTTTGACAAAACAAAATCAGTCGTTATTGGACCAGATACCTTGGTAATAACGCCTTACTTTGCTGCTCAAAAATTGAATGCTGCTATTTATAACTTTTTAGATTTTTATAATTTCATACCAAGTTAAAAAACTTTATATTTATGTAATAAATAATATTTATTTTAAACGAGTCTATTTCCTCACCACCTAAGTGGGGTAAGACTCTTAGGCGCGTTTTTTTTATTGTGGTTTCCTTTTGAAGCAAACCTTTTTGAAACATTCGAATTAGAACGTACAAAAACTATACGATCTTTGCATGTAATATCACAGCTTTTCATAGCTAGGAAAACTTTAAATTTTAAATACATTTTACTGAAAATGGTGTTTGACTTGCGTATACTGTAAATATAAAACTATCACACATTGATTTTAAATTTTTCTAATAAATACATTATAGACCTACCATGAAACTTTACCTACTTTTTTCGTTGTTGCTTATTTCATTTAGTATTTGTATTATTTGAAATGGGATTTTAAAATATTACTGAATGTTTTGAAAATTCACTACCCTATTCGTGATAATTTTTATTTGTGATACTTTTTAAAAATTCAAATAGAGAATTATATCTAAAAACCGTTTACAAAAGAGCAAAAACTATTAATGGAACTCACACTAGGCGCAAGTTAACAACTCAATGCATCACAAAAATTAAAAAAAAACAATGAAATAAGTTATTTCTTTTCCCTTTATATAAAAAGTTCTTATTTTTTAGAAACAAAGTAAATTCAGAAAAAGTAATTAAATAAAAATGGAAAAAAAAGGTTGAAAATCCCATGTATTTACGATAATGATTATGAGTTATGATAAGGTAATAAATAGAAAAAAAAATCTACTATAAAGTTGTTTAAACTTGACATGTTCCCTTAAAAGTTTTCATATTATTTGTAATGGTAAGAACAAATTCATGACTAACGAAAACTGTTACTTTTCTTTTCCATGAGTATACGAGAAAGTCAAAGGTAGGTTACTCGCGAATATTTTCCCCCAGATCTGGACAATTAGAGGGCTAGTGGCACCTAGAGTAAGATGCCAGATTATTGACAATTAATAACTAGAGGGACTGAAATTGACGTAGGTAGTGTACACTTTTATTGTAGATTTTCGGAACTGGCTATAGACACTTATTTTTTTCTTATTTTTTAGAAACAAAGTAAATTAAAAGAGAGAAAAAAAGGTTGAAAATTCCATGTGTTTACGATAACTATTAAGAGTTATGATGAGGTAATAAACGGGAAAAATATCTATTTTAAAGTTGTTTATACTTGACATGTTCTCTTAAAAGTTTTCATATTATTCGTAATGGTAAGAACAAATCCATGACTAACGAAAACTGCTACTTTTTTTCCATGAGTATATGAGAAGTCGGGGGTAGGCTACTCAAGATTATTTTCCCTCAGATCTGGACAATTAGAGGACCAGTGGCACACAGAGTAAGACTCCAATTATTGACAATTAATAACTAGAGGGACTGAAATTGACATAGGTGGTATACACTTTTAGTGTAGATTTTCGGAACTGGCTACAGACACTATGTATTTTTTTCTTATTTTTTAGAAACAAAGTAAATTCAGAAAAAATAATTAAATAAAAATGAAAAAATTGAATCCCATGTAATTTACGATAAGGATTAAGAGTTATTGATGAGGTAATAAATAGAAAAAAAAATCTATTTTAAAATTGTTTACACGTGACATGTTCTCTTAAAAGTTTTCATATTATTCGTAATGGTAAGAACAAATCCATGACTAACGAAAACTGCTACTTTTTTTCCATGAGTATATGAGAAGTCGGGGGTAGGCTACTCAAGATTATTTTCCCTCAGATCTGGACAATTAGAGGACCAGTGGCACACAGAGTAAGACTCCAATTATTGACAAATAATAACTAGGGAGACTGAAATTGACGTAGGTGGTATACACTTTTAGAGTAGATTTTCGGAATTGGCTATAGACACTTGTTTTTTCTTATTTTTTAGAAACAAAGTAAAAATTGAAAAAGTAATTAATAAAAATATGAAAAAATTGAAAATCTGTATTTGATAAGGATTAAGATTTATTGATGAGGTAATAAATAGAAAAAAAAATCTATTTTAAAATTGTTTACACGTATTTCTTAAATTTTCATATTATTGTAATGGTAAAATAAATCAATGACTAACGAAAACTGTTCTTTTCCATGAGTATACGAGAAAGTCGAATTATTTTATTTTAAATCTGGACAATTAGAATAGTAAAAGAAAGATGCCAGATTATTCAATTAATAACTAGAACTGAAATTGACGTATAGTGTACACTTTTATTGTAGATTTTCGGAATTGGCTATAGACACTGTTTTTTCTTATTTTTTTAGAAACAAAGTAAATTGAAGTAATTAAATAAAAATGGAGAAAAAAGTTTGAAAATCGTATTTCGATAAATTAAGAGTTTTGATGAGAATAAATAGGTCTATTTTAAAATTGTTTACACGTGACATGTTTTAAATTTTCATATTATTCGTAAAAGAATAAATCAATGACTAACGAAAACTGTTATTTTCCATGAAACGAGAAAGTCAATTATTATATTTTCTCAATCTGGACTTAGAGGGATAGTGGCACCCAAAGTAAGATCCAGATTATTGACAATTAATATAAACTAAATTGACGTAGTTACACTTTTGTAGATTTTCGGAACTGGCTACAGACACTATGTATTTTTATAATAAACCTTTAAAAAGTAGTGATTGAATACTGTTGTATCTTCCAACCAAGAAGTAATCTAATAAAATATTGAAAAATTGAATATGCAATTGTTCTGTTGTCAGTCCTTTGTTGTGTTGTTGACTGTTATGTTGAATAAAACTTTGAAAACCGAAAACGTGGCTCGAACTGGAATACCCCAAACTAGCCTAATAACCCGATTCATAATAAATACTGAGGGTGCTTATTTTCGGTAATCTGTGTATAGAGTGGCGAGTTTGAAGTCTGGATGCTAATAACCATTAAGTTAGGAATGATGTTAAAGATTGGTTTTATTTGAACTTATGTTGAGCAGGTAAAAATTGAATATAGCATGCCATTAAGTAAATTTTTCATTTAAGAAGACAATACTTTAAATATTTTGTTTTAAACTTTTACAGTAAACTTTGTTTTGTTGTTTAAAATTTCATTTGTAGCGTAATCAAGAAATGGAAGCCTGCTTAAAATGCTCATTTAGTTAAAATTAAATTTGTTTAAAATTTTTTTAAATCCTTATCTTTCCAAGCATTAACATTCTTTGCCTCAAAACTTTAAGAATTACCGAAGCTTTATACACAAACTATATATGAGTTTTTTTTTATAAGAAATCTTTAAAATAAAATTAAATTTTTTTACTCCCATTTGTATTAAAAAGCAATAAAAGTTAAAAATCAGCTTACCTTTCTTTGTCTACAGTTCTGGTTATTTTGCTGAGATCTTTGGTTTCTTCGTATCTGTTAATCTTGAGTATGTTGTCAAGAAAGTGGTCTTCAGTCACATCCAGCTGAAAAAGAGTTATCCTCCTATAAACGTATTTTTTCTCAGAATATGATGTATTTTTTTTATACTGTATGTATAAATTTCGTATAATTCTCTCAAATCCTACTAATTGATAAAAGTTTGATAATTTTTGGTTTAAATGCATCAGCTTTGATTTCATATGTCAATGTTGAAATCAAAGCTGATTTAAGTACTAAGTCTTTTTCAAGTTTCGTGTAGTTTAAAATTGACACCAGTGAAAAAAGACCATTACTCTGGACGTTATATTTTTTAATTCGTTGTGACGTCATTTGAAGAAAATAAAAAATATTAATTTATTTTAAAAATATATCTCTCAAATATTCTATTTATTCTGTGATGCTTGTTAAATACTTCCGATTACTGCTTAAAAAAAAAAGATTTATAAGTAAAACAACTTTTTGCTATTATATGTATAATAGCAATTTTACTATGTTTCTCCTATTATTCGTTGTTTTCTAATTAAGTATATCATAAGAATGATTTAATTCTGAAATTCGCTACTTCTGAATGGTTCAAATGTTTTGTTATTAGTATGTGCTTTGTATCATGTTGTATTATAACTGTCATTTTAAAAATAAGTTTCATTTTACTGTTAGATCTCATTAAGGTGTTTATAATTACAAAATACAAAATTAATATCCGTGATTTAAATGTATTCTAATTATGTTAAAGTTTCGTTTTTGCTGTGTATTGCAATTGGCTATTGTTGAAACTCACAAATTACAATTTCTGTTTTATTTTAAAGGAAAACTATTTATTATAACCACAATAAAGATTAATGTATCCTCATTTCATTGATTTAAAATGTTTTTTAAGGAGCTTTATTAGTAAAAGTTGATGTACAATTTTTTATAAAACAGCAATGAAATTTCTATGTAATCAAATTTATCTGCACTTTAAATTGTTTCTGATTTATCAACTTCATATTTTTTACGTCCTGAGCTCTTTTTCCAGATTTTGTTACTACAATTTAAAAGTTTAATGTCGAAGCGTAAAGAAGACATATATGTAACAAAAATTAAACTACCAAAAGAAAATTTGTAAATGTAAGAAAAAAATTAGTCTAAAGTAATCAACAGAAGCAATGCTTTTACACATTTTTATTATAAAAATATAATTTTATTCAGTGCTAAAATACTATTTATATAGGTTCTCATATAACCTGTAAAAAAGTAGTTAAATAAACATGCTTAAATTTTTGAATAGATATTAACAGCCAAAAGTAGAAAAATCCCATCTAAATAAATTTGAAGCTGTTATAAATATATAAATAAATTTTAATTAATAGATGCTTTAGGTAGAGGAACTAAAAAACACAACTGTATTTACACTTAAAGTTACATTTATATTCAGATATTTTAATGTTTTATTAAAATATAACAGTAATTTTATAGCAAATCATAAACAACTCAGTCACTTAACCATATCTGAAAATGTAATAGATGATATAAATAGGTCTTCTAAGTTATGTTTGCATGACTGTTTACTTCACTTCAAAAATATGATTTTAATTATTTATAAAATATTTCTGAAGAACTACTCTAAAAAGTGACTGAAAAATATATTGAAGAAGTTACGAAAAATATAAGAGAAAAATAAAAAAAAAATTCTTAAATATTTCTTGTATCATTTTTACTTTTTTTTCTGTATACTATTGATTTATGTTCATGTTTATGTAGTACAAATCAGTATCAGATGTTATATGTAAATAAAACTGTAAAAATTTGCCTGACCATAATATTTTTGCATGATTTTGTGAAATTTGTCAGTGATAAATTGTTCTATGATTTTACACCAAAGCAGTGTTTTTTAACACTGCTTTAATATAATCCTTAAGGATTTTATTTATTTTACCTTTAATGTGATCCGTAAAGGATCATATTTTATGAAAAAAAAGGTTAAGATATTTTATTTCATGGGACCTTTTTAATGAAGGTAAGTAAAAAGAAAAAAAAAGATGCCAGTTGTGTAATTTTTTGCAAATGTAATTTCTTTGCTTAAAAAATTATCTATGTATCGTATCTGTTCTCGTGTAGTGTATGAAATTATTTTGGTAACTAAAATTTAAATATAAATTGACACACAAATAAAATATCTAGAGCAAAATAATTTTCTACCAATAAATATTCACGTTACTGAAATAATTGAATATCCTTAGTATATTTAAAAAAAATATTTTGATGAGTAGTAAAAGGCATAACACAATTTACTTGCGGATAATAGGAAGGAAAGCCATCGGCCGCCGCCATTTTTTAAGTGCGCAGGCCTTCTATATAGATGGCTGTGCGCCAGCTTGCGGACATTATGTGAGCAAATAATCAAGCTGATGTCAAAGTGATGTCTGTCACAACGAACGTTCGACCCGACTCTCAACGTTCAGAGTAACCTTCAATCAGTGGTTGGGGTCAGATCATTAAACAAACAGTGGAATTTTTCAGTACCACACCTTACTGTTCGTTTACATACTTATAGGCGTTCAGAATAAGTCTTAAAATTGGTGCAATTAGGCCTTACGTAAACAAAATATTGGACATTGAAATTACAACAAAAACATACCAAACCAAACTTCAGGAAATAATACTTCATCTTTACTTAGACAACAGTTACCTTGAGAAAAGTTATTAATTTTAAATAGAAAGTGCATAATTTAGTGGGTGTACAAAGAAGTTTGTTTTTATACATTAGATTTAATTAATTAATCTTGTGTATGTCAGTCACTTAAAAAGACAAAAGAATGTTAGTCTTATTCAAGAGCTTTTAAAAACTTGATTTTAAAAAGTGAAAATTTTTTCATTCTATGAAAATCAAAAATGCTGTTAAAATAAATATTTTTAATGTACATACATATCAAATAAAATATATATATATCTATATATCAATCTATCTATAATCTATTATATCTATAAATTAATATATAATATATACATATGTGTTGTGTATGTGTATGTATATATACAGTTATATAGTTGTGTTTTCTTAAACACAGGATGCATAACATAGGTATTTTGCACCCTTGTGCAAAATTAACTTTTCACCTACTCAAAATTTATTCTATGGTATTTAAATTGCAATGGTAGACACATTGTCTTTGGTCATAAAAGTATAATTTTAACGAATATTTTTTTTTGTCTGTTGTCTGCAACTATCTTGAAAATTTCAGAGCCGCCTACGTTTAGAAATAAAATTCCATGACGCCTGGAGTGAAACTGTATCATTAGAATTTCGAAATGGAGAATCGTTGGCAATTAAAAGCATACTTACTCCCACATAATCGGCATCTAACTGGAAAGGGTCCAGAATGTAGCGTGGAAACCCAATCTTGTTTCCCATGGCACTGACCTGTAAGGAAGAAATTAACAATAGAAAACAGTCGTTTTGTGAATTACCGTTTACAAAATGACTGTATTGTATCAGATTTAATTATTAGTTAAAATTTGATTAATTTCTGATGCGACTTTGATTAACTCTTGAGGAATCATTTGATACATAAAGTAGACTCAATTAATATCCATGTACCCCTGTTACAATAGCAGATCTTTTTATTAAAAAATATCAACGCTTGGGGTTCATTGAGAATATGCAGGGTATTCTACTCTCAAGAAAATCCTCGATTGATGTAATATTTAATTTCAAACGTTATCCTTGAGAACTATGGTCGAATGGTTAGGGTACTAATCTTCGGTACCAGAGTTCATGGATTCCGATCCTACTGTGACATAAATGTTCATAGCCGTTCGGAATCTGGTTTAAACAATAGGTCCGAGTCTCATTAGCCCCCTTGTCTCAAAAAGTAGACTGCAGTGCTCCAAACCAAACCTTATCATCGCCCGATTAAAATCTTCTTTCCAGTACATGTTTTTTGAATTTTTCAAATACATAAAAATCGCAGGGAGAGAGGTCAAAACTGTAAATAGGATGTTTTAGAACCTCTCACTAAAAAGAGGCATGCTATGTTTAACGTCAACAATAGACATTCGCATATAAATTTCAATTCCTCACATCTTTCTGCTGTTAGGAATAGCACAACACCACTCTGTTCCTATTCATGTTCTTCCACTTTAAAGTTTGAACATGATATGGATTTTGGATTGTAATTTTATAAAACTGGACAAAATTAAAAAATTTTTTGGGTTGAAATTTCATAAAACCTATTTGTCTAAAAATGTGTATGGGTCGGTATTTATTGAAGGGACATTATACGTAAAGTAACTCAAGTTCTAACTAAATACTGAAGCATTAAATTGTAACATTTTACTATAAATTTGCTTTGATTCTCACTTTTAATTAATAAACAACAACTGACAACTTTCGAGTTTTTCAAAATTAGTTTTGTATGATACTTTTGGTATGTAAGGAAAAAATTGTAATTAATTTAATTCAACATTTTTAGAAACATTTATGCAAGATTCTTTACTCTTCGTAATATTTTGTTTCAAGTTAACGTATGAACTTTATGCTGAAATTACCAGAAATATGTGGCCTACGGAATGAGTTAACTACATTATGTGGTACAACTATTCAAACGTAATTCATAAATAAAGAAAAAATAAACAGCTTTTAATTAAATTATAAAAAATTAATGAAAATATATACTTTTGTTATAGCGATGGTATTTTATAGATAACATGTACCGAGGTAATTTCCTATGATGGTCAGCACGTACATGCATAGCTGTGGGAGAAATTTCCAAGAAGAATTTAGGATTTCGATTGTTGACTTCGAGTGTAGGGACCCCTGCGGAGAAGGTATAGATCACGGATTAGCACAAGCGTAACGGTCAATCTCGCACAGAGATGTAACCGTGAGTTATGGGAGCAGGGGCTAAAAATAATGTCAGCTTTCACAAAAGGGGCTATTTTAATGAGACCACCAATCAGATGTGGGAAAATTTCCCCAAACAAGCGATTGGCAAAAAGAAAAAGCGGCTTTAAAACCGAGGTGAGGAGTTGGAAAAGGAAAGGAGTCGAAGTCGGGATTCAAGAGTAACTGGACATCAAAATCCCAAGCCCTGTTCGCTAGCACCGCCTTCCCGTGCTCCCGAACGCCCGGACCGACACTCCGCATGAGGAAAGCCCCTGCCTGATCCCCTGTACTGACTTGAGGACTGACACACCACGTGAGGAAAGCCCCTGCCTGTTCCCCTTAGCCTCTACTGGAGGTAAAACAGATTTAACATATTCATGACGGTCATTTAGGTCTCTGTTAGTAATTCAATATTGTGATTAAGGAATAACGCATAATTAAAGAGAATTGTAATAATTATGGTGTAAATATGAATATTAATTATAAATAAATGCTGGTTATATTATATGATAATCAAGGATATCGATTTGTAAATAGTGTACAGAATAAATGTCTTAATCTAAATATAAGGTATCATATTTTTACTGTGTTTCACCTTTGTAAACGAACACTGGTATTAATGTAAGTACAATACAACATAACATATGTTCAAATTGTGGTCCTTTATCACACCTCAGATTAGAGAGCTTCTTTAAACAGTCGATCTAAAACGACTGTTTGAATCAGGCTGAACTAGCGTGTCTAAATTGGCTTTTATAAAAAAAAAAAAAGGGGGGGGGGCATTGAACTTTTCCGGAAAATACCAGACCCCAAATGTCACCAAAATCATTTACAGAGATCTTGGCCATAAAATATTTGACAAAAATTAGTCGCCACACATTGCCAGAGATCCAGTATATCTCCAAACTAGCATAATTTGGTCGCCAAATCGCTAAACCAGCCATATGGGATGTGGTATATTCCAGAAAGTTCCATGCCCAGAATTATTTTTGCCTTATAAAAAGAGTTCCAGACACTGCGGCATACTGGCTCGTTGGCGGTGTTAATGTCTTGCCAAAGTGGCTAGATACTAGAGAAATCATACCATACCATGATTTTTTATATAAAAAGGTACTATACGTACTATACAGATATCATAAATGCCAAATTTTCTCAGAAATTACCAACACATTTAGGTTTTCTATTTATATATGACAGTTAATAAAGTTTGTTATAGTTCATCCTGAAAATATTTCCTCCAATGAATAAAATATGAAAAGAGTAACAAACGATTGAATTTTGTTAGAAAATCGTTATGCTGTAAGCTTGTAAATGTGATCTCCCTCTTACCGTTATCGAAAATATTTTGGGATAATGTTTGGGTTAATATTAAAAAATTTTAACGAAGTTAAAAAAGTTAGAAATAAAAGCTGATTAATTTTTAGCTAGGAAAAATATCTTTAGGTATTCAACTCTTTATAATAACTTCTAAAAGATAATTAAACACCTAAAATGTTTTCAGTTAACTTTTCTTTTTAATACACAACACCGTTGTTCTCTCCAGCACTTCCTTTTAGAAGTTGAGCAATCTTAATTCCTTTTGCTACCGGGTTGTAACATTTTCTTTTTTAGCGACAAACTTTGATTAAAATATGAATTGGATTTTCTTTTCTTACCTTCTCTTCACACAAAACTTTTGTGTCATGGTCCAGCCATGTTTGCTTATGGATGCTTTTGATGAAGGCTTCTTTTAATGACGATATTAGGAATTTTATCTGAAAATAAAAACAAAGTTTGTATCAAACTTATATCTCGTAAGATTACAAGCTGAAGCTACGACATTAATGCACAGGGAGGTTGTAGCTAGGAACAGTAGTGTCTGGGAAGAAAACTAATACTGGTGAAATGTATTTAAGTAAAAAATAGTCATTTTGGAAGAACTGTTTATCCTCAGATTCGCATTCTATCATTTGTGCTTTCCATATCAACAAGCGTTTAGAAAGGTGGGAAGTTTTAAAAGAGAATTTTATGGAATGTAATTCGGTGTCTTTCGGGTTGCTAGTTTGGCGCGTTATCTGGAAATTGGCATGGTTTTGATACCCTGTTGATACGTAAGTTTTCTTAGACTTGTGGGACTCATTTTAGTTTAAAATGAGATTTTGACCAAAAATATGAAATTTGTTTTTTGAAAAATAGAATCAAGTTAGGTTTACACTTCATTATCAAGAGACATATTTTGAATATGATTATTTTAATACACTGAAATCTGGGTTTTTGTTGTTCTACTTCCTTATTTTAAACTTTAAAAAATATTATCCAATTTGACGATTTTTGTAACGAATTAGTAATTATGGAATGTTCCAAGAGCATTATTTTTATACATTTCTTATTTAAAATTTTAGAGCATTTCTATTAATGTGTCTGTCGTTAACTGGGTATGGTTTGGAAAATAGCAAAGTAATTTTTTCGAGTTCAGAGGATCTAATTTCGTAAAAGGCGAAAACAGTGTATTAAGTGTATTTACAAAACTCTTAAACATTTAAATATAGAAATGACAATTAAATTTACATTAGGCCCAGACGTAAATTTGGACATACTATTCTAACCACTGATGCAGGTCCAATGATGATAATTTCTTCGAGTCCCCACTAGATGGCAGGCAACAAAATTAGTTCTGTTACATCATTACATTTTAAAAGACAGTGTTTACCTTAGTACACTATCAAAATGTAATATAAAATTTAATACTGTAATGATAATGGCTTATTAGAAGTCTTATTAGAAACACGGATCGAAGAACGGTCAAATAGTTGGGCACTGTTCTTCGAAACAAGAGTCGAAGGTTCGAATCCCACTGCTATGTTCGTAGCCATTCGGAATAGGCTTTAAGCAGTAGGCTCCGGTCTTATTAGCTGTCATGTGCAAAACAGTAGACCGTAGTTCTCCAAACCAAACAAAAACTTTAAGATTTAAATTTCCAGACCCTTTTTTGTGATACATAAATGAAGTAGGGGAAAGATTCATTGTTCCGGTATATTAATCAGTCTTCTATATTTCAAGAAAAATAAAGCAAATTTGAATGTCCATGTAGTTTTTCTATAACACTACCATAATAAAGTATTTTGCCGTCACTGAAACAAAACTTACAAAGTCCAAAAAATGATTTAGGGTTGATTCAGATATTTAATGCAACTTCGTCACTACTTATTAATGCTTGGTAAATATTTTATGGTATAAATCAATCACAAAATTAATTATCAGTAAATCTACAGTCACGGTTGAATATTTGCAACCCAATATTTACTATTTTTTTATAACGATCTACAAATTGTAGTTGCCTATATATCAAATTCTGACTTTAGGACTTATGCTTGAAAACTTATAATTTATCTTCTCAAAGTATACAGAAATTTATGAAATTAGTGTAAAATAAAATTTATCAATTCAAAATTAGTGTCATTTTGACAGTAGAAACTTCAATGTTGAAAGAAAATATAACTTTGCTCATAACTCTTTTAAATGGGGTTTCTCTATTTTTTCAAAGAAAAAAAACCAGTGTTGAGAAGACAGCTGCGACAAAAGTCGTTAGGAATTCCATCGCATTTTCCTGTTAAAATAGGGGATTTCTGACGGCATCGCTTCAAAAATTCCATCAGTTGTATTGTGCTGAAGATGCTCCTGAGTGTCGTGTCATACCACAGTTTCATTATAGATTCAACACTTGACTCTCGCTGTCATGTTTTGTTTACTGTGATATTGTTTTGCCCATCCAATTTTTTTTGGTTGTTTTAGGTAAAACTTATAAAAATTCTTTAGGATGTAAAGAAACTATTTTATCAGTGTTATCTAGGATCCTTATAAATGTGAAATATAGGAAAATATTTACATTTCCCCTTTTGTTTTTTTTTTGGGGGGGAGGGAAGTCAGAATTGGGTAGTTTAAATTTGAAAGCATGCTCCTTCTACAGCGTGAAACTGATACTTTCTTAAAATCTTTAACTACATTGAGAAGAGAGTAAATAATTATCGTTAAAATTGTGCCATAAATAATTAAAAAAATATAAGTGCATTTTAGATAGGTACTTTTATTTGTGGCCATAAGTGGCAAAATATCAAATTCATAACTTTGCCAGAAAAATCAAGTTAAAGTACGTACAAATGAGAAATTTTAGATGTAGTACTGGATTTGTTACTAATTTGAAATGTTAAACGCATAGAAAATTGAAAGATCATTTACACGGGTTTAAAAAGCAAAGAAACTAAGAGATGGTTTCGCGACGAAAACTCTCAAATGGTTTAACAGCTTTAAATAGTGAAAGAAAGCTATTTGACTTCGTGTACTTTTATTCATTAAGGTATCCGTCTAAGTTCGGAGAACTTTTTTCTTTAAACGTAGACTCTAGTTCATGTTTTTACATTTTTAGGTTTATTTTTTGTATTATCATAGTGAATTGCACTTAAAAAATTTATTCCTGGAGAAGTTTTTATAAAATTTCTAATAAATAAAGAAAATTTAGTAAAAAAAATCGAGTTTGTTCAAAAGGTCTAATTTTTTAATAAATTAAATTATTTCAATATTTTTTTATTCAACACATTTCTTATATACTGGACTAGTGAATCACCTAAAATTTTTGCTTCATTTACATTTGGTTAAAAAAATTTGGTCCTTCAAAACCATACACATTGAATTTTTAACGAATTTTCATTACCTTTATATCTAACTATGAGTGTAACATCATTAAAAATTATCCAAATTTAATGCTTTTAGGTCATTTACTAGTAAATACTAACAAAAACATTCATAATAATTTTCAACAAAAAACTTTTTGAGAAATCACATTTCAAGTTTCAACATTTTATTAAAAATACCCTTCTGAGAAAAACGCATTTGAAGTTTATGAAAGTAACTTTAACTATTAAAAAATTAAAACACATGTTTAAAATTCCCCACACTTTCTCGCTTCAAAACTTTCTAATTGCCAAGTTGCTAATTATTAAAAATACTAGAAAAATGTTTAAGCTAATGTTCATGAAAATTTAAAAAAGTTTTGTCCATAAAATGCTTCCAAAAAATTCACAACTTCCGGTTCCGAAGTCGCTACTTCCGTTTTGTTTTGACAGCTGTCACTGATGTTTAAACAGCTGTAACTTTTCTTTAAAATGCCGTAGAGACAAAACAAAAACATATTTAGAAGCCTAAAAGTTGAAATTTTACAATAGAGAAATGAAAAAAATTATGATTTTTTGCAAAAAATGACGTTTTTAACATAGACGGATACCTTAATATTTGAGTTTTTGTAATATTTTATTTGGGGTTTGCTGCACAAGACAAAGAAAAAATATCTATTAGACAAATTAAATTTTTAAAAATCTTTAATTGGTAATTTTAAAGGTTATATGTTCCTTTAGAAAGAGGTTAAGGGAATTAATATGTTGAATACTTCATTTTCCATCTCTTCATTGAATTCATCTTTGACGTATAGAGAAGCAAGAGCCATTCCGAAACCTTCCGTGGCAATGTGCACGCATTCCTTCCATCTTGCGAAGAATGTTCTTTCTTCCGCTCGCACCGGGACCTCCCTCCTGAAGTCATAGTATAGCCTCCTGAAGTGGATGTCTAAGTAAGGCATGTATTTCATCACAAATCGCCAAGTCAGGTAGTTGATGGCAGTCCTAGAAGCATTCGGCTATATTAATTTGGGAGACTTCAAGTAGTCAAATACTCATTACCAAAGAAAGAATGATTGTTTCCGAGAGTTGACAAATTCAAACTGACATATCCCACATTCCTTTCAAATTATTTAAGAATTTTGAAGAGAGGCTGATATATAGCAATCAATACAAAAATAGAGTAAGTAAGAAGAAATAGAGATTGCACGTAGACAGCTGTTTCAAAGCTTTGAAAACATTTTTAATGAAAGAAGTTTCAATGATTGATGAAGGAAACTGAGCGAGGAGACAGAAACTCAACGCCTTATATGGCTTGTGTATCGAACGAGTGCCACGACAAGATGAACAAATATACATTAAATTTAGACTTTGGTTTGGCACTTGTATCATCTAAGGCATTGATTTTACGCCCTCTAGCTTAGTCACCTTTATCAACTATTGAAATCACTCGTACTGATATTGCGGCTCGTCTGTAGGTGTGAAGCAGTTGTTTGTGTTCAAGGTTCTGCTATTTGTGCTTCACTTACGTTGGTTTTGCACTGAACAAAGATTATAGCATAATGTATTTTCTTCGAACAGTAAATATTCTTAATTTTATAGAAAACTATATTGAAATCTTCTTCTTTCAGTAAAAAATTACTAATAAAATATTATTTTTAAAATTCGATATGCATTAAAATTTTTGTAGATATTTCAAAATACTTAAAAATTAGATTACTTTAAAATACATTCTTTACTGAAAATAATAAAAAACTTTGAAAAGATCTGTTAGACTAATATACTTTAAGTTTGCTTAAATTTTAAATAAAATAAAACTTTAAATCTTTAAAGAATAATTTTTGTGTAAAATAATCTGCATGTATGCATAAATTTGAGGAAAAAGTATTTATAAAATATGCATAAAACTAATTGAATTTTGATTCCCTTAAACCTTATTTAATAACCCTATTTCCCTTTTAAAGATTTTTTGAAGTTGAAATATAATTTCATCAAAAAATATACGTTCTAGGTAAAATATTACGCTTTGTTAATTTAATAATGGAAAAAAGTGGAAATTATTAGTGATTTTAGGCATACCTGCATTTTCTTTAATACTTTGTCGAAAACTCTCTAAACATTTCTTCTATAAAAATAATGAAAGCAAAATGGTACACACTCAAATACTTTAAGCTTTAAGGAAGGGAGAAATTTCTTTATTTTGCTGGAAGGATATTAGGGTGGGGATATGCATGAAAGATATTTTTGTAGTTACATTTAGAACCGTTAACGGTTTTTCACAGCATGAGGTTAGGAACAATGAAAATGGCAAAAAAGAAACTCTTACTTAGGAGGTGTTCTGTTCAGTAGTGCAACCAAATGCCTGAGGTATTTTTCACAATGTACCACAAAGCTGATGTCTATCTTTTCAGTAGAAAGTCCAATGTAGTCAAATATATATTCAATCAATACATTCCATTTTATCTGAAATTATAATGAAAACTTCATTTAACGCAATATTTTTATATAATTACTTTATCGTGCATTGTTAAGTACGTCTTGTATAAATTTAAGTTGGTATTAAAATGTAACGTGACCAAATGTTTCAGACAACAAGTTCTGGTATTCTCCCATTTTCATTAAAGTTTTAACAAAATCCTTTAATAAATAACTTAAATATTAATGAAATCCATTAACTATTTAGCCAGAAGATGGCTGAATTGGTATGATGTTGCCTTTTGCTACTGGAGATCTTGAATTCCGCTGCTGGTCGTAGCTCTTCAGAGTCAACTTTAAGCAGTGGGTCCTGGTCTCATTATCTCTCGTGAAGTCAAAAGTAGACCCTAGTGCCCCAAATTAAAATCCATCATACCTCCCCATTTTTTCTGCTAATTCAATTTTAATTAAAATATTAAACACGCACTATTCTTTCAAAAGGGATAATAAACCCAATTCCAAATTTCAATTGGCAAAGAAACCATTCAATCTTTTGAAAGAAAGTATTTTGGAATTAATTATAACGTTAATTTTATTAGTCAGAGGGAGTGATCTCCAGTTTTGCTTCGTGGTCCCGTTCTTCTTCTCTGAAATATAATCAACTTCCTCAAGTGCATAAAAATTGTAAAGTAACCCCTGTGCTACTACATCATAGAACTGCCTTTTCAGTACTACCGGTTTTTTATGTGTTGCCTGAAAGTGTCATAGCAAGTGCTGACTTGTTCCCATGTGTTCCTACAATTCGCTCTAACGTGTTTATAACACTTAGGGATTGGTTGTGATGTTATTTTAAATAGATTACCATATTTTATTCTGGTATTTTGATTTATCGTAATTATTTTCTGTGGGTGCATTATCTATAGTAGTGGTCATGGATCAAAATGACGAGTAACCATGATACTGTTGCAGCAGACCAAAAGCGGAACAAAATTCTAAAGGGCTAACTTTGACCAAAAAAAAAAAACTATTGTAGTGTCGTAAGAAATTTTAATTGTGAAAAGCTTCCGCAAAAAATGTATTTTTTATGTATTTATACAACGACTAAAAATTGCATTAAGACTGTTTGCTTACAAGGTATCTCTACATTCAACAGAAAATATTTAGACGTTAATGGATTACATTTAGTTATTACAACGGTCTTAACTAAGTTTACGTTGTAAAATAAGAAATACTACGTTAAAAGTTTTAATCTGGCTTTCCAGGTGACAGTACGTTTTTCAAAATTTAAATTTTTTGTTCAGCGCTTTTGCTGTTTATGTACTTACCTCAGGAATCATATCTTCCAGAACTGATACGTTGATTTTATTGAAAACAAAATCGTCGTCTATTTGACTTGTTTCATTTATCGAATCGAAAGGATCGTCTTGGGAGATCTACGAAAAAAAAATCTTCGTTAACATATTATGTAACTGCTACAGTTCAAAAGGAGAACTTTTAGGTATGTGGTTATTTTTCAATCCATAAGAATACTGGAGAACTAACTAAAACTGTTAAAGTGCTGATATTTTAGAATAACATAAACAATAAATGTAATGTAGGCCAAAATTACACAATAGAGACATAATTCATGAAAGACAATTTCTTTCAATGTTCATCCAGTATTTTTTCAAAAATGGATTTTATGTATTGCAACTGCGTGAAAAACCCTGCATGAACATGTTTGAAATTTTGTCCTTAAAAGAATTCAAACTTACCTCTAAACTCTAACATTTTTTTTTACTTTAATATAATGGGGGTAATATGAAATATTCTTATATACTTAGACTGTCGCTGTAATGGCAACAAACCGAAACTAAAGAGCAGCTGTAGCTCGACCCCCGCGATAACATAAATTCTAATTATTATTTAATTTGTTATTTCCACTTTATTTAGTTACCTCAATATTTTTCGAAGCTATTTAAGTCATTTTCTGATTTTAAACTTTTATTTTCGTATTTTAATTAATTTTTAAACATTTTTTACTTTACGTCAAATTTTTACTTTTCATTACTGTTCTGTTGTCCCTGGCCAAAAAATATTTTTGTGTTTTTCTATCCCTAAACTCTCTACTCTTTAGTTACTTTGTTACGAACTCACGAATCTACCATCCTATCCCCATCTTTCATCTTTTAGTTGTTTTTATGCTTTGCTCGTTGTCATTTTCTCTGCTTACCGTAAGAAATCTCTGGATTAGAGGGCTAGGCCCAGGCAATCCAGTTGCCCTACGTTCCTGAAGGTCCTGAAGGCCCTGAAATAGACTCATTCCATCTCTTGTCGTCGCTGTGTACGGATGTCCCAAGCCGCAAAAATATTTCTGCTTTTTCTATCCCTAAGCTTTCTTCTTTCTATTCTTGTGTTATGAACTCACGAATCTATCTCCTTATTCCCTTCTTTCATCTTTTAGCTGTTTTATTTCTGCTTACTGTTAGAAATCTCCGAATTTGAGGGCCCGGCCCATTCATTCCAGTTGACCTGTGTCATGAAGGCCTTGAATGTAATATGAAATAAGTTAATTTTGATCGCCTTCAGGAAGGAGGATGTACTTGTGATTTCGCACCTTCTTGCTGGGCTTACCTTACATGCCGAATTTTAGATTCACAGATTTATAGCGAAAATGTTTAAGGGTGCTTTTTATTAACCCATCAAGTATCTACTGATATCTTAGAAATCAGTAGTCTTTATTGATATCAAAATGACCAGTCTCTATTGATCTCTTCGATTTTATTACTCCGACATAAATCCATCTCCCTAACCAATAGCCCAAATTTGAATTTGCTGATCTGTTCAACTCTTTACACTAAAAATTATATTTAAATTTTGTTAGCACCAGTTCTCAACAATTAAATATTTTATTTGAAATATTCTTAACCCTTTAATGAACTAGTCATTTCTGCCGATTCCATATCGATGCATATATAAAGTTTAAGTTATTATGGATTGCAAAGAATAAAATAAATATGAAATTTAATCAACTCTGAATTCTACTCCACGTCACGTTAGTTATCAGCTATTGCTTTAAAAATCATAGGATGCCATTTATGAGAAGAAACATTTGCGAAAAAAATATTCATATGGTACTACAAGTAAAATAAGTACTGTAAAAGGAAATTTTATAATAGGCAAAGCAAATTTTCATACTTCAGTCTATGTACTTGTCAAAAAGTAAATTTATGTGCGCTGTTCGTAAAATAAAAGTGTCGATCCCAATGGGAAAATTTATAAATAATTGAAATTACTTGAAAATTTTGTAGGTTTATTGTAAGATTATCATCTACATACTCTAAAAGAAAAACTCGTTCTAAGAAAACAAGCATTTAACAAGCTATTTTTTTAACGGTATCTAAAAATATGCACCCAGTATTAAAAAGTTAAACTAAAAATTAGGGCAATTTAACAAATAAATGAAAAGACAAATTCAATTACATTTCAATTTTATCCACATGAATGCACGTTTTAAATGAATGGTGTATCTTCTTCCTCCACATATCTTTATATTTGATCATCTATTGTTTTGGATTTTAAAAAATGTTGACTGAGACAAGACAAAGGAACTCCTGGGATAAAAACTGATATCTAATTACACTTGACATAGGAGTGCAAAGGGTTGAACCACAAGACAAATTAAACATCCAAAAATTCAATTTTTAGATTTTAACTCATTCTAAATATTTAAACTTCTGAACATTTTTCAAAAACAGCACTAAAAATTGACTAGTTTCTAAGCTATGATTGATGAGTTTTCCATGAGAAGTTATGACTTCTAGATGGACACTATAACAACGGACCAAAAGTTCTTACTTTCGTGTTATTAGAATTACAGTAATTAAATTCTATTCATATTTACTGATGACTTTTTTAAACAAAATTACTTTTTTAAACAAATGTTCCGTGCCTCTCTAAAACCTAAAAATAATTTGATGAGAGATGGCCTACAGTATAAGGAAATCGGTATTCTTACAAGCACAAAGAAACATTTTATTTCTAAAATATAAATATAAGTGAAAGTGGATGGTAGTATGGAAACAAAAGAAGCTACAGATTATATGCTATTATATAAGACAAACGTACAGGCTATTGATTCTAGAGTGTGGAAATTTTAATAGAGTAATACGCTCTTGAAAAAATAGCTATTTTAACTTCGGCGCACTCCCAGAATCCAATCTGATTTCGTTTTTGGTTCTAGGGAATTCTCTTCTTTTTTTTTGGAGGTAACTCTGTAGCACCGAAGAACACTTTTGATAAATAATCCCTACTTCGAAATATATTTTTTAAAGGATATCATTTTGTTCTTGAAATAAAACTTGTTAAGCTTTGATTAAACTCCTCGGCGTAACAGCCCCTAGGAGGCCAGGGTCCACGGTGCCAATCTCCGTTTCCGAGAGTAAGGCCCTGGGGTGCGAATCATATGTCCTGTGAGGTGGTCAACCTTACGCGGAACCCCCAGTGTTTAGTTCTCCTAGCATGCTTGATCCCCAATTTGTCTACCCACTGAAGGGATGAAAGGCTGAGTCAACCTTACCCAGTCCGGGGATCCAACATCGGACCTGTGTCTTGGGAAAGCTACCCCAACGCCACTGCGCGTCTAAACTTTGATTAATCAAATGTAATTTTCATCGCTTTAGACAAATTAAAAATTAATTTCCTTTCAGAGTTATAATGCATCTTTGTACTTAACATTTTGATTTTTTTTGAACTGTATATAGAATTAAAGTGTATTTTTTAAGAGAAAAGAAAATGCGTACTTACATTGGCGAATTCCACTTCAAATTCAAGCATTTCTTCGATATCTTTTTTGGCATCCGATTCCTGAACTCCTAATAATCTTACGGTTTCAAAAATAAGATTCTTGTATGAGAGAACATATCGAACGTAGTCGGGGTCTGACGTATTGAGGAAGTATTGAGGATTTAGAAATGGACCACCCGCGTTAATCTAAAGATGAAAAAAGTAATGAAGATAAGCGTTTCATAAGATTACTAAAAACTGTCATCAGAGTTAATGTCTAAACATCATTAATAAGAAAAGTATGTATCGTTACCAACAAGCTTACAAAAAGAATATGTAATCTATATGGCATAAGAAAAGACAGCTTTACCCTTAGCATTATCTTTAAGGAATCGCTTCCTTTAACTAATGCATAACTGATAAAGTTTTATTCAGTAAAACATCACTTTGTTTAACACTAAACATACCATCTAACGGATCAAATGACCCATAAGGTATATGTAAAAAATGCGATGGGAAATTAATTAAAAATTCTTATTCTTTGTGTTTATAATACATAAAAGTTGACTTTTATTCATTTCCCACCTCATTTTTTACGTATACCTTATGGGTCATTTGATCCGTTATATGGTATGTTTAGCGTTAAACTGCATCGCAATTTGGTGTTAGTAATATTAGATTAGATTGATAGCTGCAAAGAAATGTATTCGTAATTTTCAAAGAATAAATGCACTTTGGGGAAAATTCTTTCTTTTATACAAACCCATTTTCAAGTACTTACAAAAGTACAAAAGTTACAAAAGTAAAAGGTAAAGTTACAAAAACTTTAAAATTTGTTGATTGAAGGAGTCTTTGCTCTTAGCATTTTTTCTTGAGCTAACCACCAAAGAATTTCAATGAATAATCTGAAGTCTATTAGCTTTTTTTCTCCTGCAAGAAGTATTGTGTGGAATAGTGGTTGGACTTGACTTGCGGAAAAGGATGAATTTTGAATTGTGGTTAATACATAGGTAACTGTTTTAAGAGAGCAGTACGTTTGTCTTTTGGTGTGACTTTGAAACTGAATTAAGATGCAATAGAGGAAAAAAAATTAAAAATTAACTTAAAAAAGTAAATAAATTTTAATAATTTTTTTTTTGCTATGAAACAAGTTTTTCTGACGTAATTATACATTTTGTTGTACTTGGATATTAACTTTTATTACTTAACTGTGTGCTACAGCAGAATCTGTGTTATCATTAGTGAGTTTAATCGAAGTGTAATAATGTTTTTTTTTGCAAAGAATGCATTTTAATCTTTTTATAGTATTTCGCATAAATTTTCCATAATTAGGGCCACTTGATGTCTTTAAAGATATTAAAGTGAATTTTTTATAAAATGACTTGCATAATTGACTGCCAAATAGAAGTAGCATAAAAATTCTGTGCATTCGCAGTTGAATATTATTTGATTTTATAACTTGTTTAATCAAAATCCCATACATTTATTTCAAATACTCGTAGAATGTTTCTACATTTTTTTAAAATCAAGATTTATACGAGTTTCGTAAAATGTGTGATACTGGATATGAATTTTATTCCTTGTGTGGGTGGTTCGAAATCGGTTTAAGCGATAGGTCCAGATCTATTTAGATAGATAGTGCTGGATATGGCAGTGTAAGAATAAGTTACATTCAGTTCAGCTCTTTTTACCTCTTCCCTTGAGCCATCGTCAAAGACATACCAGAACAGGGCCGGTTTAAACTAGAAAGAAACTTCGGAATTCTCTCAACCATTAGAAGGGTCCGTTGGTTCAGTGAATTTTGACCCCCCACTGTTCTGGAGTGGACCCCTGTTTTTTTTCTCAGCTAGGCAGTGGGATTTTTTTAGAGGACAAGGTTGTTACCAGAGGAGAGAAGAGGGTGAACGCTGCTGTCATCCGCTGCTTGAGTGATAGACATTTTGGAGCGTCACGAAAAAAAAAGAAAAAAAACGACGCTATGATGGCTAGAACGACGCCGAATCCAGAGGACTCATCCATATCTACAAATGATAAGTTGTATTCCAGTTGTATTCCTTAGGCAGTTATTTAATTGTATAAAATCCTTTAATCAAGACATTTTCTCCATATATTTTTAATGAATTTAAATTTCTTCTTTCTCAAACACTAGGCCAACGTAATATTATTTTCACAGCAGGACACTTAGCTTTTCAACACTAGAGGCCACGGTTACTAGCAAAAAGTTGACAGTGGACTGTCAACTGATAAACATAAAAGCGGAAACATAAAAGTTGTAGTTAAAAGCTTAAGGCAATGAGAGACTCAGTTTTACTTCTTTATCTATATTTTATTACATTATTTTTATATATGTGCTTATAAGCAGCAGTTAGAATAGGGATAATTGAATGATTAATTTGAAATTTTATTTTTAAAAATTAAAACTTAAAATGCTATGCATATACTACAATATGCATAGAATTTTAACTAAAAGAGAATATAGGGATGCTCTTAACCGCAAAACTCCCTGAAAGATGTTCCCGTTACGGTACCCCACCAACGTGTATCAGATGATCAGATTTTTTTCTACAGAGTAGCTGAGTTCATACTACCGTGCTAACATGCACCGAATGATAAAACAATTTTCTTAGTTCTTTTTATTGTTTTTCTAGCTCAGAAATTTATTTCACTTAATTTTGACCAAGCCTAGTGAAGAATTTCACTATGAATGTTTTATACCTTTACGGAAATTTACCGATTTGATGTTTTTTACTAGTTGTTTCAACATAATTAGGTGTAGTAATAAAGTAATGTATGAAATAGATAAAATGAACAGTTAGGTATAATAGGGTAAAATAACTCTTTAAGCAATGTGGTATTCCCATAAAATGTCCTAATACAACTTTTGAATACACCAATAGTTATTTTAGAAGTACATTTCTAACTTTTGAGGGAAGGAAACAATTTTAAATCAATTTTGTTTTCGGTGTTTTCCAAACTCTTGCTGTCAAGTGTTGATTATCACAGTTGAGCACTTCTTAAAGAGTGGTGGAGACAATATTTAAAAATATTTCAGTTGGGATTTGAAAATCCCGAAGGCATTTTAAAGAAAATACGACTTAGAATATCTAAATAAAAATACACATTCGTAACTTGAATAGATTTGGATGCATACCACTTTAAAGTTTGGAATTCTTCAAAGAGAAAAAAAATGTTCTGAGATAAACGCTATATCTACTCCTTTTCGAGGATTGTTTACAAAGTTTGGAGAACATTCAAAAATACTTATGTAATTATCCTAAAAATATGCGGTTTGCATCATTTTGATTTTTTAAATTTTGTAATAATATTTAAACTTAAAAAGGAAAATATTTTTTCCCGAATGTTTTTGTGTCGGCTTTCTTTAAATTTCTTAATTGTTGCAGAACAACTTTTAAAAACAAATTACGATTTTTGTCATACCTAAGATTCTCCTTTTAAAGATTTCAGACATTTTTTATTAAAGAATTAAGCCCTGATTCATATACTTAAGAAGAAAAGCAGACGAACAGTAAATTCAACGTAAATAAAAATTATTATGTTCACTATTTTTGTAATTACTTTTTAGTGAGCTTAAGGCAATTTTTAATCTCTCTCAACACAGACATGAACAGTATTTTACTCATTATTTCGGCATTAAAGTTAAACAAATTAACTATTTTTTCTTACTAGATTAAATATCTTGCAAGAGAGAATGAGTTGTTTTCCTAGACGTTCATCCGTCTTTTGAAGTTAAGATGATGAATGACAATAAATTGTATAGCAAAGGATAAACACAATTCATCCTAGTGTATTTGGAAGGGTGGAAAATCCGTTTATCTTCTAAGGTTGATGGGAGAACAGGGAATGAAGTGAAAAGAAACATGAATAGAATTGAAGATTAAGAGGATTAGTGATGTCTCTTTCAATTTCGAAATATTAAAATGGGCATTAATTTCTTTAGGGATTAAAACGTTCTGGAGGAAAATAACAGATTTAATGTTATAAAATAATTCTGGATAGGGATGCTGTTTTGAGGAGGTAAGAATCAATCCTCCATACCAGATAATTAAAAGAGTAAATTATGCTTTGGTACAAACATTTTCTTTCCTAAAGGATTTAAATTTTAAGTGAGGTTACATTATAATTTTTAGTGGATTATTGTTAATTTGTATCTTTAAGTTTAATCTCGAATAAAATCTTTTACTGTTGAGTAAAATGTTACACAAACTGTTTCATATTAGAATATTACAATTAAATCATAAGCTTTCACTTAAATAATATATTACTTAACCTGTGGTTAGAAATGATTGCGCAGTATAGGTTTTGCAAATAAAAGTTCTGAGTTGCATTTAAGATGCTTATCATGAAGTTATTAATTGCAAAATGTAATATGCAATATCACCAAATGTTTAGGGTGCTGATCTTTGGTACCGGAGTTTGAATCCAACTGTGGCATGTATGTTTGTATTCATTTGGAATCAGCTTTAAGCAGTAGGTCCCGGTCTCATTAGCCCTAATGTTGCAAAAAATTTGACCGTAGGGCTCCAAATCAAATCAAATTAAACCAAACCAAACCCAATACATACCAAACCATTTTGGTATATAGTACTCACCTAATATACTATGTATCTCTTAGTTAAACAGCCATTCTTATTTTAACAGACCCAAACAAATGTAATTTGCCTTTGAAACTTGCAATGTCCTACCAACAGAATAATGAACTGACAAAACTTTGCAGCCGGACGATGGCTGAATGCTAAAACGCTGCATTTTTAACCGAAATCTGTAGGTTCGAATCTCGAATCTCATGGATTTTCGCAGCTATTCGGAATAGGCTTTAAGCAGTAATTCTCGGTCTGATTAGCCTTTATGTAGAAAAAAAATAGACCATAATGATCAAACCATCATAAACTAAACTTTGGTTTTTCATATTTTTAAATTAGGCCTAAAATTTTAAGTTAAGGTCGAAATCGTCAATATTGTAACGAAAATCGTTCCTTTCTATCAAAGACGTCGTGGCTTATTCGGTAAAGCAGCGGACTCGTGAACAGGAGGTTCCGGGTTCGAAAGCAATAGAGGCAAGTTTCTTTTAAAAATTGATTTTAATTTGATTTATGTTAATTTAATTTGATCATGCAAATTTATGTAAATTAGAGTTCCTAATTTTCTGCGAGCCTTCAAAGTCTGGAAGGTTTCAAAACTGTAAATAAGTGGAGATTCCTTCAGTTGGAGGGAAATAAAATCTTGAGTTGGTCTTGAGTGTTTTCGTTGAATTCACCACGTTCTCTTCATCTACGCGACAATATTAAAAATTCAAAGTTGAAATTATTTTAGACTTATAGTATTTTCCATTCACGTGAAGTATTAAAAACTTGGCAGTAAAATCATTGAAATTTACTACAATATAAACCAATTAGATATATAAATGAACAAAAAAATTTCTATCAGGAGGCATGATTGTTTTATATTAGTCAGCTCCTAAACAATATTTAAATACACCACAAAATATTATTAAAGTACTCTTATTTCCCCTGTACTTAAATCCCCTGGTTGTTTTAAAAAAGGCAATATATGGATAAATAACCCCTTTCCCACGTACTAAAAATATGTACGACAGAATAATAATCTACACCCTTTATATCATTCGTTTTTTTTTTAAATTTAATTTCTTCAGTTCATCTTGATTGGATTCAGAACCACACGCTATATAACCCACGCTATGAACGTGCTTTAATTACAGAACCCGAAGTGCACGTATGTCCTTCCACACATTGTCGTTTACGCCGTCATTTGCTTTATCCTACTAAACAAGGAATAATGGAACTGTTGTCGAGGTTTCATTTTCTCCACATTACTGAAATGACCGTGTAATATCCCCTGTCTTACGCTTAATTTCACCTGTGTATTATTTCTTGATTAATGTTTCTTTTTTTATCGCTTACAGTTTTTTTTTACCAAGACACTCTTAAGATTCGTTACTACAATTTATTAAATTTTATTATAATTGCTAGAGTACTTGAAATTACCCTTAGTATTTCGTATTGGATCCTTTTGTTTCTCTTTTGTGAAAAATTTGAATTTTAAATTATTAGACTTTTGCATTGTTTATATCTGTTAAGTATCAAAGCGCATACACATTAAACATTTTTAAGCTGTTATGGAATTCTAGTAAAGTGTTTATTCCCACTAGAATGCACAAGTAGATGTTCAAGCAGTACAATATTTTGACATTCGTGAAGCTCTCACAAAATGGTTCGATACCAGAAAGTACACATTATGAGATTTCACTTTTAGTTTAAAGTACGAGGCGCATCCAGAAAGTAAGTTTTCCCATTTAAAAGAAAAAAAGAACTGGCACTTTTAAGGGCATATTTATTGGCAACAAGTACAGCAATGTTTCAGCTAATTTTCAACATAGCCACCACCAGAATTGAGACATTTGTCATATTGTGGCATCAACTTTTGTATACCTCTGCCGTAGAACTCTTCCGCCTGTGAATGGAACCAGCCTTCCTGTCCCAGAACACCGTGCACGTCTCTTTACGTACTGACAGCTTCTATTTGAATTTGGTCCTGACGGAAGATCCACTATGAGGCCAATGCATTGACTGCTGCTTAATTTCCGGGGTAAAGTGCGAAATCCAAATCTCATTTACCGTGATGATCCTGTCGAGAAACTTGTCGCTGTCATCGTGATACCGTAGTAGAAATGTCACTGCTGTTCCTAATCATTGAATTTTGTGTTCGGGTGTCCGTTTCGGCTCATAGACCTGACAGAGCTTCAATTGGGGCAATGCTTTGTGCATTCAAGATCAACGACCGAAACTTACAGGCGGCGGGAGAAGGAATTAGAGTTTCCATTTCGGACCACTGCTAGCCCGCTACTGGCACGAATCTGGACTTGTCCAGCTGGCATATGATTAATACGTCATATATCTGTTACTCACGCGCAATTGACACTGCTAATTACGTTTGCTTTAAAGGGGAAAGCATCAGGAAACTTACTTTCTGGATGCTTCTCGTAGTATATCTCTTTGTTATGTCAAACGAACTATTAGTTATTTGATAATCTATGACTCATAGTCTGTTAGAAGATTCATTGTAAGAAAATATTAAATATAAAAAAGAATAGAAATTGTTTTCAATTTTGAACGCCTTAAAGTATTTTAGAATCTAAAACCTTTGTGCCATAATTTAGTAACAAATTGTAAAATATAGAATGCAGACAAATGCTTAGCACTTTGGAATGAGCAGCATTATGAATGCGAACTGTGTAGCAAGAGAAAACGATTGAAAAGACAGAGAAACATGTTTTATAGGCCACACGCCGAAACAATATTTTACTATAATTTCCCTCTTCATTTTATTTTGCTACTTTCCCCTCTGAAGTCCACTACTTTTGTAGTCTTTATGTGTGTTCACATTTAAATTTTCTATTTTCATATTTTTTAACAAACATTTAAATAAACGAAAACATATTCTTTTGCGCAATGTGTGCACGGTACAATTCGTACTGTAAAGGATGTATACCGTAAAAATACAAAGTTGTAAATAGTATTTAAGAACAAAATTGTATTGTGAAAGTAAAATATTTTTGTCATCATGCACATAATTTTTCTATAAGTTTCAAATTTTAATACAGAGAAGCCCATGTTAAAATCACTTGTCAAATAAACATATATTTAATAAAATGAATATAAATGGAAAAATTTCAAATATCTCTAAATGACTGAAAGATTTAATTTTTGTTAGATTTTCAACTCGTTGATAATATTGAAGCACTTTAAAAAACTACAGTTAATAAAAAATTATTCGGGACACAAAAATCTCGAACAAATTCCTATTTACATTTCTCAGTCTTCTAAAATGCTAGAGATTTCTTAAACCAGAGAAAACAAACAGCATGTTTTTATGATAATTACATTGACATATACTTCATTTTATAATGCAAGTGAATATTATTCCCTACTAATGGGGTTTATATATCCTTAAAAATGTTCTTATATACAAATTATTTTGTGTCCTAAGCAGTTACGTAAAGAAAAGTACATTTGACTGTCCAGTAAATTCGTTTTATAGTTACTTTATATTAGGAGTGTTAAATAATTTTCACTGGAGCTTAAAATGGTGTAAAGTGTATCAAATGGCAGGGATTTCTTAGAAGGCGGGTACTGAGTCTATTTTTCACATAATGTTCTTTCTCCAATATATATCATATTCTATTTAAACTACATGGCTGCCGAAAGAGGGTCAAATGTGTAGGGTACTGAGATTTCGAACCCTGGTGTTGGTATGGTTGCTCGTTGCCGTTCGGTATTGGCTTGAAGCAGTAAGTCTCGTTCTTATTATCCCTCGTGTGATAAAAGAGTAGACGGTAGTTCTCCAAACCAAACCAAAACACATGGTTAAAATTTTGAACAATTAGTGCTTAATATATTTTCTTTGATTTATATTTGGAATTGTTAATTAACACTAAACATACCATAACCGGTCAAATGACTGGTAATGTATATGTAAAAAATGAAATGGGTAATAAATCAAAATAGAAATAAAAGAAATAGGTGTGTTTTAAGTGAATTAATTAAATAAAATAAATAAAAAAACTGGTCTGTATTAAGTGTTGGTATGTTTAAAGAACAAAGTCTATAATTTAAAAAAATATCACAACACAAAGAAAACATGCTTTACAAAAATTGGAATTTATTTTAATTGATGAAATATTAAAAATTTGTAGGCAATATATTTAGAAATCTGGAAGACAAACTAATTTCTCTTTTCTCTAAATAAAAGCAAAAAATATTAAGAACCATTCATTGTTAAGTTATATAAAGTTAGAACCCATTTAACATTTTAAATTAAAAAAATTAAAAAAACTGAAATAAAATTTTTTTAGTTATTATATGTATAGTAATGTCCATATAAGTATATTTTTCGGGAAATAACTTCATCAATTATTATATAATATCAATAAAGTACATTTTTCGTAAAAAAATTTCATCGATTAAAAGTTTATCAATTATTATATATATAGTAATATCTATGTAAGGATATTTTTTTTGAAAAAATTTCATTATAAAGCGGTTATAGTTTTTACAAATATAATTTTGTGTTTTGGAATCTTTTAACTGATTGAACTCGTACTTTAAATGACCTTTAAATATAAAGTATTATAGATATAGACTAGTCAGTAAATATTTGGGTTGTTTCTCTTTTGAAATGAAATATCATGTTCGCAAACATTCCACTAAAACCACCTTATTTTCCTTGTTGAGATATTGTGCTTGCCCTTAAGGTACTTACAGAAGGAGCTTACATTCTTTTCCTTAAAATATACCACTGAAAACGATTGATACTGCATAAAATTCAAATAAACAGTAGCGAGCTTAAAGTTGTTCTCGTTGGAAAATAAACATCTATTAAATGTACGTGGTAGAAAAAAAAAGTAAGATCTGCATTTTTAAAATTAAAACAGGTAGTTTTATGCGGGGTAAATAATTCAGATTACGGTGCTAAAAGTAGCAATGCACTTTCCAAATGTTAGTGTTTTCAACCACCAAACCTAAAATGGATTAAGGTATTGCACATATAGTCAATAAACCATTAAAAGAGTAATGTGTTTATATGTAGTTACTGTAGAAACGTGTGCTTTGCAGTATTTGTTTTAAAATTTACTTAGTTCAAAAAGTTTTGATAAAAAAAACTGAGTGGATTGTAAAAATGCTAATCATGAATAGTTAAAATGCTGTAGTGTTAAATTTCAATCATAAGGCAGACACACTAGTTCTGCGGATGTAGCACTCAAAGTTTTCTATTAGATAAAGGGTTATACAAAAGGGAGGGTAGGAATGGTATACCTAGGTACAACTACCTCAAAATCAATAACTTTTCTAGTGTTATTTATATAAACAAAATACAAAAATGGTATTTTGTTTTTTCAAGAATTGAGTTTTTGATCCTCTTTGACGCCGTTTAGCTTTCGATGTTTAGATTTTTGGCTTTCTCTCTGTTTTGTGTAACTCTTTATGTAATAGAAATTATAATTTTGAGTGATGCACTCTCATTGCGAACTAGAGTCTTATATGCTCCGGATTTGTGGCTACAACATTATAAAAATGCTAATTTCGAATATTTTAAATCTCTCAATTCATTATAGTTATTGAAAATTTGAATTAAATAAAATATTCGTATCCATAAATAGAACCTCTATGTTGTCTAACCAACATTTAAAATATTTTAAGTTACGGAAATTTAGTCTCACTGTCAATGCTACGAAAAACAGAAGTCTAGACAGGGATAGTCGCAACAGGGAAATTCCCAGAAATATGTCCCACATGTTGAACTGATGCTGTGCCGTGTTGACATGCGTTGAATGACATAAACAGATTTTCTCCATTTCATTATATTATTTTTTAGTTAAGTTTACCTAATTAAATTTTGGCAGGGTAACGCCAAGAGGAGAATTTGACTATTTATATTGTAAAAGTTAACATGAATTACTTGAATTAACAGATGTTATTTTTTACACAATTTCCACATAATTAGGTTTAGTAATGAAGTAATGGGAAAAACTGATAAAATGTGAAATAAGAAGCAAATAGGGCAAAATAACTCTAGCAATGTGATGCTCTCAAATAATATAAATTTATAAAACTAACAGTTTTAATACTTTTTAAATATCTACTATTAGGTCACACTCTCTCTATATATATTTATATATGTTGTTCAACTTTTCAATCATTAATAAAATACTTTTTATTCACTCACTCAAGTTTAAATACATTTTTTAAACTTTCAGTGGATAATGCTTGATGTTAATACAGTTTTTCAAATATTAATCCTTAATTAAATTTAATTAATATCCATCAGTCACTGTGAACTTTGGCAATAATGGTGTTCACAGAAACGAGCTAATACCAGTGCAGTTCTCCACCAAACGCAACTACGATACTGCTGAACGAAGAATGCTGCCATTAATACTATCATGGTCATCAACGGTACATAAGATGCAAGGTAGAACTGTAGATTATGCAGTAATATATCTAGGACGAAAACTCTTCGTAGCACGTCAAGCATATGTCGCCTTGAGTCTTAAGAAACCATTAGATGGACTATTGATTCTCCTGCTGCCCATTCCGCAATTTAAACGTGTATGTAGCAAACTTGAATGTAGCAAAATTTGCTCATCCCTCGATTTTCGCAGGCTTGTGCTTTTCCTCCTTTTTTTCAGGAGCACATCCCATTTTTTCCCCATTTAACTAGTGAAATAAATTATATACAGTATTAGACATTTAATTATGTAATGAATAGAACTATTGTTATGTTAAATAACATAATTATAATTATATTATGTAATAAATAGAAATTAATTGTAATTCAATTGAAATTTATTAAAAAGTTTTTTGAGTTAACATTTGAAATTGGTTTTTCTGACAGTTTAGTTTTTCACGATAAAAGTCTATATAAAATATATTTTCTAGAAAAAAAGTGAATATTACAGTTCCTCAATATATATATATATATATATATATATATATATATATATATATATATATATATATATATATATATATAGATTTAAGGTATAAAAGCACAATTTTTTAATCTATTTCTGTCTTCAAATTGAGTAGTCAGGGGGTTAATTGAAGAACTGGATTGTTAGAAACTCACTGTAAAAGTACCTTGCAATAATAAAGCCTTACAAGAGATAATTGGGTGAGAAATTGGAGACCTCCATTCAGATTAAAAAATTAGAGACAATAAAAAAGGAGAAAGCAAATAAATAGTAACAAACAAAAATAATATTCGAATACCATGTATAGAAAGGAAAATGGAAAATTGCAAGAAAATTTGCTTTCTATTTTGCCACTTAATATTGTGATTCTGTCATATGTATTTACAAATTTATATTAATTGCAATTATTTAATTAAAAGTAACTAAAATAAAATTTTTCTTCGTTGACCTAAGTAGGAATTGACTTTATTTTATATATTACTTGTTTTTATTTTCAAGGGTATTCATACTTTCCTCGGGGTTTTAAAGCATTTTAGTATGAAAGATATAAAATAAATGTAACAAAAAGAAACCTTGATTTAAATACAGAAACAATTTGAGTTTTCTAAAATGGTAGTTAGCAGAAGATATAATTTTTAATAGGGTTTTTATATTGCTGATTCGGGTTGGGTGAGGTGTAGAAGGTGACGTACCTCTTTTGTCTTGTGCCTCACGCTCACCAAAGTATTACGCTGTGGGATTTTCTTGTGGGGCTTTATTAAAAACCGTGTTGTCCTCCCCTTTTGCCACTCGATTTAGCAAAAGTAAGTAAAATGATCATACGTACTGTTAACACTGTTGGTAGTACCAGTCTGAGCAAGAGTTCACTCGTTGATCACTTGTAAGGACTGTAAATAAAACTGTGTTTCTGTATTTAGTACATTGTTATTTTCTGTTGTATTCCTCTAAGCTCTTTTTTATTGCAGCTTTTTGGACCTCCGGAAGAAATTATATATAGCCCAGTTTAACTATTTTTTTCCCTTGTTGAGTTGTTCATTTTATAAATTACTGTATTGGTGATAGATTTCATGTATCATTAACAATACATTCAGTATTCACGAACCGATCAAGTAGTTTAGAGTTCAAATTCCACCCCCCCTTAACAGTATTGGATTATAATCCTATTTTACTTACATGAAGAAGATATACTGATGAATTTCTATCATCCGGAGCTACAAATGTTGAGAAGAAAGGCTTAACCTCGTGTATGTGCAACATAGCGAGACGCCATTCCATGTCCACCGTTTTATTCCACCTAGGTATTAGTATCGGCCATTCTCCAATCCCCCAGTTGGTGAGAAGGTCCTGGAGAACTTTCACGGATCCATCTTCAATGCTGCCTGAAAGAGAATTTAGGGAGGGGCTTCCGTCTGAACATTGAGATATGACAATGGTTCAGTAGTTATTAATATTAATCAGTTTAGTATAATGGTTTTAAAACTAATTCATTTCAAGGTAGCAAATATTTGAATACATTTAAGGTGACATAGCACATTTTGAGACCTAAAAGCTTTCTTATAATAGCCTTTATTTTTTTTTATTAATCGTAAATTAGGTTTTGTTCTTGTTTGGAATCCGTTTATTTATACAAGTAGTTTAAAACCTTGAATACCATAGTGTTATATGAAGACCGGAATTGAGTTTGTCATTAGGGCTAAAGGAATCATCAGGTGATCTCAGTAAAACTATATTACGATTGATTACGGAGATTAACTGAGTTGCTGTAATTAATCATGATCATTACAGATGTCTTGACCACCCAGTTATGGGCCAATGTCTTCCTGTGATGATTTCTGCATAACGACTTCTAACTGATCTTTGATCACCAGTTTTTTTCATTAATTGCGAGAAAATCAGATTCTACCGAATTAGTCTATCTCAATAGCTGTATTCTCGGCATCTTGATTCCAGTGGGTGTAAAAAGCAGTACACCTTTTATTGTGTTGTTATCATTGTAAGTATTTTATAATGTGAGGTTGTTTATATATCCTGTATAATGCAAAATTGAATCTTGCTCTAACCATTTTTTCCCTTCAGTTTTTTTTCATTAATTTTGGAAGCATGTGTCAAAGTAGACTTTACTAGAGTTTAGTAAACTAAAAATTTTGCCTTTTTATACTTTCTAAAATTAGTCTGTTGCAATTAATATTTCAAAAAATATTCCATGCATTTAATGTTAGACATGCAATTAAGCCAAGTGAATGTAGCATGGCATTCAACATGTTAATAATGCTCTAGCATTAAAAAGATATAGGTTTCATTTCAAGTAGTATATATTTGAGAAACACATACAAAACATACACCAAATGAATCAAACTAAAATTTACCTATAAAAATAACTTTTGAAATATATATATATATATATATATATATATATATATATATATATATATATATATACATATATATACATATATATACACACATATATATATATATATATATATATATATATATATATATATATATATATATATATATATATATATATATATATAATATATATATATATATATATATATATATATATATATATATATATATATATATATATATATATATATATTAGAAACCAAGTTTTTATTATAAAATTGAATACATGTTTCTCATTTATTTAATCCTAATACTTTTAAAATATTTCTAAATTTTTAAGTTTAAAAGAACTGAAAACCGTTAAAAAGTTGACGATTAAAAAATATTTATTTTGCTATAAAATATATCTCATGTTATGATTGAGATTCACAGAATAAAAAATAACTAGCTTCTATTTGTATAAAAAAATTAGCCTATAATTCATAAATAATACCCTATAATATTGTTTTGTAATGACTTTTTTATTTAGTTTTGTATATATATTTTTTTATTTAAATGTATTGCTTCACTTAACGAAATTAAATTATTTTTATGAAGTTACTCTTATTCATGATAAAGAAAACGTGTATTATAAAGAGAGCAAAAATTGTTATTTTATATTACATTAAAATAGGCAATTTTATTGGATTTTTAGCTCCAAAGGTGCTGTGTTCCCTTGTCAAGATAATAGCATTAGAGCTAAGTGCATAGACATATACATACAAAACAATATTTAAACTTAACTTTAAACTCACCCCCCCCTTAAAAAAATACGAGTACAAATTTCTCAGTGAAAAGAAAAGGAAACAACAAATCTCTGGTGTAACATCTATTGCTGTAGACAAAAATTTAGTGTAAATTTCATTATATAAAAAATTTTTTGAAATATATCTTAACAATTTTTATTAGAAATTTAAAACTGATTCTATTCATAGTATAGAAACAATTTAAATTCACTACAAATTAATATTTAATGAGAAATTATTGAAAAATGATAAGTTTTAAAGTTTAATAAAATGTTCCACTTTAGTAAAGTTTCTTTATATACAATTTCCAATAAATTTCAATTAAAAACTTATTATTTTAGAAATTTAAAAATAGTATTTTATATGTAAGTAACATTATTTAGTAAATATTCCTTGGTATGGTATATTTTAAGGCATGAGTTTGCACAAATCAAATCCGCAAGGTTCATAAAACTGGAATTTTGAAAAGTTAATTACTTTTAATTAATGATTTTAAGACAAATTTATCATTTACAGCCCTATTTTAGTTATTTAATTTACTAGATAAAAACTCAAAACTAGATTTTATACGGTCAAGATGTTATAACTACTATTTTATTGACATTACATTTTATTGTAATATTTTTTATTTATAGCTGCCTAATATGCAAAGAAATTGGACAGTAATATATTCTGCCTTAGAAACATATATTACTATTTCGTTCACGCTCTAAAATTAAAAAGAAAATCGCTGTTTTTCTTTTCACTCACGTTTAAATGTAATCAAAAAAGTACAGTACTTTAGCAACAACATAATAAATTTTGTTTTTTTTTCCATTTAGTTACGTTGCCATAAGGCATTGTGTTGTTTAAAAAATATAAAAAAATATAAAAATTTGGTATATTTTAACCTTAAAACCACGGAATGTGTCATTTTGACCCAAAAGTTGTTTTGTATCCAATGTACTTAAGTTACTAACGAAATTGAAAATTTCTTGACTTTTCCTAATTTATACTTATAAAAATCTATGAAAATATAAACTTAATCTGTGCAAATGCAAAAAATGATTCATTACTAAGCTTCCAAAGATGGAAATAAAACTGTAGATATTTGTTCTAACTGTAAAATACCGATAGGAAGAAAACGTGTAAAATAAATATAAAGTTGCCGAAACCGCACCTGAACTGCGTAAGAAACCTTGATTGTTGAGAAACTAAGTAATTCCGTTAAAGTTATCTGTATATTTTTCTAGATTAGATTTAGATTTAGGGTGGTGCTGCCCATAAGAGCACCAGCATTGTGACCCAAGGTCTATTGTACTAAGAAACCCCCCATTTACTGGAACAAAAGAGTCCCAGCAATAAGTTAAGAAATATTAACAACTAGGTCTCAATAGCTGAGATAAATCTAAGCAGCAATTTAACCTGGCAGTTGGTCAGATCCCACCGCTCGATGAAGTGATATCCAAGAAATTCAAATCTGTTGGCAGAGTAGTAGTCGCATTCACACAAAACGTGTGAGGAACTATCCTCCGCCACTTGGCACTACCTACATACCGGGCTGTCCGCGATGCCAATAATGTTAAGATGCCTCTTGAGACAACAGTGGCCAGTCAACAGACCAATGGCCACCCTTAGCTCATTCCTACTGAACTTAACCCTTAATTTGACTAAGTATAGCCGCTACACCGGACATGTATATTTATAACTACTATATAACATAATTGTCAGTGTTCGCCACAGCGGACATTATCTCAAAAATGGAAAATGATATATTTTTTGCTTATTTTACATAGATCCTAATGTCTATACAGACATGGGAAAATAACAGAAATTAAAAAATATTTGAAAAAACATCTTGTCAAATTAAGGGTTAAGTATCTCGTTAGCACTCATCCAGGGATATCCCTGGTTAAGTTCCATGGCCTGCCTTTGATTACCAGAATTAAGCCAAGCCCTATAAATCTCCCCTATTAGGAGGTCCTTAACAGTCTTTCTCATTACATTATGAGGAAGACCAAGTGCTGGTTGGGACCCAATGAAGGGCAGCTCAGAACCGTACTTTGAGAGATTATCGGCTATTTATATTTTTCTAACTGTATATACTTTTCGAATTGTAATATTTTATTATTTTTTGTCCGGTATTTTAATACTTTAATGTCTAAAAATGAATAAATGCCATGGCGTATAAATACAGTGAATAACAACACGGATACATATAAATGTAAATAAATTTTACCCATCTCACGGTTTTAGGTATTCTGAAATTCCCGCGTTTTTAGTGTTAAAGTAGTCTTAGCTTTATTGTAGCCTTATTTTAAAACTATCTCTAGAAATTAAAGACATTTGAAACTAATCTAAATGCAGATTACACCAACAAATTTATGTAACTCAAAATTTTTTGTACTATGCCTTAATAAGATACGATAAAATTTTACTTAGTTTTGTTTTCATTTAATGTTAAAAAGTAGCAAAAATGCAATATAGTTTAACTAAAAACAAATTAAGTGCAAGTAATACAAAAATTGAAAGTCACTTGCTTGTTCATACATGAAGTGTATAATTTCTTCAGTTTAATGATATATTTTGTAACTAAAAATGTTTTGTAAAATGTCTCATTAAAACATTTGAAACTAATCTAAATGTAGATTATACCAACAAATATATTTTTTAACTTAAAATTTTTTGTATGATGTCTTAATAAGATAAGATTTAAATTTACGTAGTTTGTTTTAATGTAATGTTAAAAATGTGCAAATACATTTTAAGTAAATACAAATTAAGGTCAAGTAATGCAAAAATCGGAAAATCACTTACTTGTGTTCATACATGAAGTGTATAATTTCTTCACTTTAATGATAGCTTCTGAATCGTTACTGGATTGGGGATGTTCGATTAATCCTGTTGCAAAGTTAGAGCATAATGAAAATTAAAATATTAACGAAAATTTAAATTGTTTTCAGAGTTTACCCACTACTTAAATAGTATTCGCCCACAAGCATTTTACATTTTATGTAAAACAAAATCGATTCCATAACATTAATTTTCAACTCATTTTCATTTATTTTTTTAACTGGCCGAAGAATATTTTTTACTTTTTATTTTTTTATATTTTTACTCTTTTGTAACATTAAAAAGTTGGTTTGAATACATGTAAGGTAATATAATATCATATAAGGATCTATATTTAAAAAATGCATTCACAATTAAAAAAAGCATTATATTATTTTGGAGGTAATGTTATCAGAGTTTATTAAACTTATCAACTTTGGGAAGCATTTATTACTAAAAAGGTAGCTAATAGATGGCGCCAAATGTGGTTATTTCAAAATGATGTATTTAGGAAAATTATAACTATATAATTTATTTGAAATGATGTCTTCTTTAATAATTGATTGTTTAGTTGTTCAAAAAAAAAAAAAATCGAAAAATGCAAACATTTTACATTTTTAAGAATTATTCTTAGCTGTATCTTAACCTTAGTTATAACTAAGTGATGTTGTACGGATTTATTATCACCAAAGAAATATTAGAAAGTAACAGTTTATCGGAAAGGGGGAGAAATTTGGAAATATTTAAGTTGAACTGTTGGACAGTGTATGATAAGTGTTGGTAGGAAAACAAACTCACTTTTTAATGTAACGTACAAATCATCCTGCATCGTCTGCATCGTTGACCTCAGGTAGTGGTCATCTGGAACAGTGTGTCGATGCAAGAAGTTTCCGCACGCGAAATGATAAAAATCGTCACAGGGTTTAGTAGAAGTATCCAATCTCTCCAAAATACGAGCAGCTGAAAAAAAAATGAATTTCATTTCATTGTAGCAATAGAGTCAGAATGTATTATCCCACCTAAAAAGTGTCCAACAAGCATTTAAGCTTAAAAACTTATGTAGTTTTTCAAGTTGTTGTCTTTCGGAGATTTCTAAAGATATTTGCTATTGTTTATTTCAGTTTTTGAAATGAAAAACATTTTAATAAGAATTTGTCTTTGAAAGAAGTGAAAATGTTAGAACATACTCATTCGAACTTATGTAATAACGTATATATTACAATTCAGATATTATTAAAGTAGATTCTCAATAGACCTAATGTTTGGAAAAGCCTTTCTTAGTGATAATTGGATTTATGCAAATTTTTGATAAAGTATAAAAAAATGGTATAAAATGTAAAATTATAATACAGTTGGACATTAATAATCTAATTAATACAAAAGAGAGAATTAACATTTATGTTAATGTTATTTAGATTTAAAGTTAGAGTAGTAAAAATAAATTAGAAATATAGTTCATTTCATTGTTTTATGAAGAATGAAAGAATAGTAGTATGTTTGACTTTTTAATTTTCTATCAAATAGAAGCAAATCTCCGCAACAAATGAGGCATTTATACTTAAAACTCAACAATCAAAATCATTTCCATACAGTTTGAATAAATTCTGTAGTTAGCTATTTCTAAAAACATTAAATGTACCAAATCAAATCTAAGAGAAGAAAATTTCAAGTTACCTGCCTTGATGCATTCTTCCGAATGGCAGATTCCACTTACGATATCTTCGGCCACTCTTAATCGCTCTGTGTAAGGAAAGAAAATAGTACAATTAAAATTGTGAAGTCGTAGGTCGGTTGTAAATAATACAATCGTATATGCACAGTTTTCTTTGAAACTGGGGTAAGTCCATTTTTTGACGAAAAGTTAATGATAACAATAAATGGATTTTACTACGAGCTTTTTATCGGTAGTTCTCCCTAAAATTTCTGTTATTTTCACCATTTTGTCAATATAAATTTAACTGAACGATGGCCGAGTGGTTTAGGCGTTGACCTTCGGTACCAGAGTTCGTGTTTTCGATTCCCACTGTGGCATGGATGTTCGTAACCATTCGGAATCGGTTTTAAGCAGTAGGCCCTGGTCTCGTCATCCCACGTATTGCAAAAATTAGACCCCAGCGCTTCAAACTAAATCCAGCTAGACTAAAACCACTGTACGATCTTTGGGAAGTTGGAAAATACTTTCATAATTCACATGAACATGCTTGACACACATAGCGATAGTGTCTCATCACTTACGATTAGAAAACGTAATTTTTAATTTAGCAAAAACTTTTGACTGAGAAATTTCTCCTTTATTATAAAAACTATTCAAGATTTAGTTTCTGGATTCGTTATGGTGAATTGCCATTGAAGCAAACGTATAACTCAAAAAATGCAGTATTTTGTTATGTAATATTATGGAGATATATTTGCGAAATTTTCATTTTTAGCCTCAACGCAAGTCTAACTTTTTTTACGGCTCCGTTAGTCGGAAAGATTTTATATTAAAAATGCGGGGAAAATATTGACATTGAAACCTAGAATATGAATAATGTTTACAAATATATACAACCACTCCCTCAGAAAATAAGCAAGGAAAGGTAGTTTGGCAGTAAGGGATATCAAAATAATATTTGCTTATTTTCATATGCAAGATCACAAATGTGATCGGCATTTTTATGATTTTGTAAGTAAGCAAGGAGCATATTAACATTACTCTTGACTCTTGCTTTTACAATTACAAGAACCATCTAATGTTATTATTTATTCTAGAAACTCCGTTAAAACTGATATACATTTATTATCTTTTAAATTTAAAAGTGAAAACCTTCAAAGTCATGACAAAAATATTTTTATAAAGAAATATCATATTCACATATCGAGTACAATATTATGTTATAGGTTTAAAAAAAGACACAATATAACTTTGACAAACTAATACCTTTTCTTGGTTATTTTGTGAATTCATATATATATATATATAATATATATATATATATGTATATATATATATATATATATATATATATATATATATATATATATATATATATATATATATATATATATATATATATATATATATATATATATATATATATATATATATATATATATATATATATATATATATATATATATATATATATATATATATATATATATATATATATATATATATATATATATATATATATATATATATATATATATAATCGTAGAATGCTGTACTTACGTCTCGGACAAAAAGCATTTAATTATATGGTACATTCATTCTCTTTGTTGGCTTAAATAAATGGCTGAATCACACACCCTGTATACGAAAATGTACATGTTTTTTATGAATTAATTTGTTGTTTTCGAAATCGCTAAAGATTACCACAATTAAAAGAGAAAAAAAGACAATCCGCTAAAAGTAATTTCAAGATATAATCTATATATATTTAAAATATAATTAAGTTGGTTAGTTTGGTTAAAAATATTATATAAGATTAATTGTTCTACGGAGAATTAATTTGCTGTTTTCGAAATCGCCAAAGATTGCCACGATTTAAAGAGATACAAAGATAATCTGCTAAAAGTAATTTTAAGGATATAATCTACATATATTTAAAATATAATTACGTTGGTTAGTTTGGTCAAAAATATCATTATAAATAAAAAATACACATCATACTTTTGTTGATGGAAATACGGAGTGATGTATTACTCTTTTTTTAGTTCATTTCTTTCCACCAGTCTATTTATCTTTTGTTTTTTCGGGTATGTTTCAGTGTTTGAAAAGAATCAGCGTAAATATAAGAAACACATCGAAATCAATTTTCAAGAATGAATTTATCTTGACATATATTTTCATTTACATTCTACATTTTCAGGATCGAACGGGAAACAAATAAACAAGCAAACAAAAGAATGCATCGAAAAAAGTTACTTAATTTATGTTCAGGATTTTCTTGATATTTTTTTTTGTTATTTAAATTCTTGAAACACGTGGCCCTGGGGTAAAATCAATTCTGCATTTTTCAAGTTGTACAGAAGAATTCACTGCTTCGACAAATAACAAACGAAGTATTGCTGTGTACTTTCTAAGTTTGTATTAAAACTAATTACACTTTAGTTTCTACTACTTTTAGTTTTTCTTACAGTTTCATATATGCAGAATGTATGGTCTAATCATCATTCAGGATACAAGGGACCTTATCTCTTTATTTCAAAAACATTTATTTTTTTACCTATTTTTGCCTTAATCATTTCCACTGAACATATATTGAGTAGTACCTTAATTCTAAATTATTATAAACGCATGATATAAGGTACACTCAATAAATATCAAGTCGTGCGTTTATATAATAGCTATAAAATATAATTATTTCCATTTGAGGGGACGAGAGACCTTCAAAATAACAGAATTTGAACCAATATTTTGTTCCGAAAAAACAAGTAGGTATACGATTCAGTATCAAAAGACATCTTTCTAATAACATAATTATTTTAAAGCATATAAAACCATTTTGTTATTGTTGTCATACACACTTATTTTACACTTTTAAATATATTTTTCAGTTTGACAATTTTTGTATTGAACTAATAATTTCAAAATTTTTCACGCTCATTGCTTTTATACATTTCATATTCAAAATTATAGAGATTGACAGTTAATGAGTTTGTTAAAAGACTATAAATGCTTTTTAAAATCGGAAAGTACTTTTCCGTGTTAGAGAGGTTTTAATAATGTGAATCGGCAAAAAGAATCACAAAAACATTGTGGACATGGAAATAGTTGTGTTTATATAAACAAAAATTAACACGAAAATCAATATCTTGTTTTGTTTCAATATAAATTCTATAGATAAAATGAAAAAGAATATATATATATATATATATATATATATATATATATATATATATATATATATATATATATATATTACGCACACACACACACACATATATATATATATATATATATGTATATGTATGTGTGTATTGTAAATATAGAATTATTCCTTGTCTCATGTTTGACATATTATTCGTAATCTTAAAAAAAATTTAAGGCATAAATTGCCAACTTTACAAAATTATACCTGAATGATAGCTGAATGCATAGAGTGCTGCTTTCGGAGTGCTGCTTCGGCATAGAGTGCTGCTCTCGGCTGCTTTCAATTCCTACAACTGACATGGATGTTTGTAACCATTTAGAATCTGCTTTAAGCAGTAGGTCCCGGTGTCATAAACCTTCGTGTAACTAAACAGTAGACTGTAGTACTCCCAACTGAGCAACCAAACAATGAGAATGTTAGTAATGAAATAAGATTGGCGTATAAAGATTGGTTAAAAATAATGTAAGTCAATTTAAAATGAAAAATACGGAGTTAGCAAGAAACAAGTTCCCCACGTCTAAGGACTATAGAATATGTTCTATTGGTCCAAACGAGATGAAGTTGGAACTACAGATAATTCAAATGATGCGATTGACATTTATTACATAAATGATTTCAGTACAAAAATTCGCCTATATGTGCCGCTGGGATACATATAAACATATTTGATATGATTTGTAAATGATAAATATTAAAAAGTAGCATTAAAAGTTCTGAACATTTCCCCTTCATGTTGAACAATATACTGTAATTCCATAATTATATTTTTCACAGCTGACCGGAATAAGTCTGCTGGAATATCAAGAACATGGCACCGAATGCTGTCTTTCAGATCTGGGACAAATCTTGTTCTTCAGGAAAATCCACAACCAAAAGTTACAAAGGCTGTATCTGGCTAACGATCATCTTGAGTTAGGCACGAGCAACTCTTCGTGTCCGCTTCATACGACGGAATTATTTTACAGCTGCAGCAGATTTCTGCTAGTTCTGGGAAAAACAGTTTTACCACACAAGAAACTAATACATGACTTAACTCAATGAAACTAAATAAATACCATACGTGTATCATAAATACCACAGCGCTACATGTAGGTGGAGTTTTGTAATTTAGCTGGTTCTGGTAAAACAGTTTTACCACACAAGAAACTAATACTTGACTTAATAAAACTAAATAAATACCATACGTGTACCATAAATACCACAACGCTACATGTAGGTGGAGTTTTGTAATTCAGCTGGTTCTGGTAAAACAGTTTTACCACACAAGAAACTAATACATGACTTAACTCAATGAAACTAAATAAATACCATACGTGTATCATAAATACCACAGCGCTACATGTAGGTGGAGTTTTGTAATTTAGCTGGTTCTGGTAAAACAGTTTTACCACACAAGAAACTAATACTTGACTTAATAAAACTAAATAAATACCATACGTGTACCATAAATACCACAACGCTACATGTAGGTGGAGTTTTGTAATTCAGCTGGTTCTGGTAAAACAGTTTTACCACACAATAAACTAATACACGACTTAACTCAATGAAACTAAATAAATACCATACGTGTACCATAAAACACAGCGCTACATGTATGGAGTTTTGTAATTTAGCTGGTTCTGGTAAAACAGTTTTACCACACAAGAAACTAATACTTGACTTAATAAAACTAAATAAATACCATACGTGTACCATAAATACCACAACGCTACATGTAGGTGGAGTTTTGTAATTCAGCTGGTTCTGGTAAAACAGTTTTACCACACAAGAAACTAATACTTGACTTAATAAAACTAAATAAATACCATACGTGTACCATAAATACCACAACGCTACATGTATGGAGTTTTGTAATTTAGCTGGTTCTGGTAAAACAGTCCACACAATAAACTAATACACGACTTAACTCAATGAAACTAAATAAATACCAATGTACCATAAATACCACAGCGCTACATGTAGGTGGAGTTTTGTAATTTAGCTGGTTTTACAGTTTTACCACACAATAAACTAATACACGACTTAACTCAATGAAACTAAATAAATAATCTTAAAAAATACCATCAGCGCTAATATATTTTTTTGTAATTTAGCTGGTTCTGGAAAACATTTTGACAAATAAACTATACACGACTAACTCAATGAAACTAAATAAATACCATACGTGTAATAAATACCACATACATGTAGGTGGAGTTTTTATTTGCATTTTTAAAACAGTTTTACCACACAAGAAACTAATACTGACTTAAATGAAACTAAATAAATACCATATTATACCATAAATACCACATTACATGTAGGTGGAATTTTTGTAATTAGCTGGTTCTGTAAAACATTTTAAAATTTCAAAGATTATATGAAACTAAATAATAATACTTAATAAATAAATACATTATATTTTGTAATTTAAATGTTCTAGGTAAAACATTTTAACAAGAAACTAATACTTGACTTTACTAAATCTACCATACGTGTAATAAATAGACAATATGTATGTTTGTAATTCATTTTGGTAAAACATTTTATTAGCGTTTTTTTAAAACAACATTGATGTACAAAAGAAATATTTACTTATGAAACAAATAATACTATTTATATTACAGCGATAGGCAATTTTTCGAAAATTTTTTTTATGTAAAAATGAAGTATCCTTTGAAATTTTATAATATCTCATTTAATAGTATACTAGAATAAAATGGAAAATTTATTTCTTACTAAGTTATCATTTTTAAAAGAAATTTTTAATATGGCTAAAAAGCAAAAAAAAAATGTATAATCTGAAAAAAATTTTTAAACGCTACCAAATAAATTAAGTTACTTAAAAGATTTTGATTTAGCTCAGAATTAAAAGGAAAATATATCAAACGGTGTCAAAATATAATCACTGAACGTATTTTGGGGTAAACAAACCGTTCTGTATTCACAGTATCTCTGAACAATTCGACTTGCTTTACTAAGATCTACCTTAATCACCATGAAAATATGTCCGTTGATTGTTCTAGCGATTTAGGAATGCATAGAGAACGAATAGAAGCACACACAGGTTTAGAGCAAGCACTACAGTCTGCTGTTAAAGCCAAATTCTAAACGGCTATGAATATCAATTCAATAACGCAATTTGAATACGCGAACAACGTTACCGTAGAGAAATGCTTTGCCACCGAGGCCTTTGTTCATATGCAAATGATTTTATTTATATCCATACGTGCACAAACACATACAAATGGTTATAGATTGTAGATAATTACTTAGTAATAGTTAACTTTAAGAAAATCGCAATGCGACCATAAATATTAAATTTTTATATTAAATATTCATATGAAATATCAAATTTTGAAATACTTGACCACGTATGATTTTAAAATAATTTTTCATACAGTAATTTAATAAAACAATAGAAAAGGTTTTTTTTTCTTTTTGCATTTTTATACTTAGTTTACTTACGATAGTTAAGGAAACTATAATTTACTTTTATGAGTTAAAATATTTAATACCAATTATACGTATTTAAATCCATTTAATATCATAGTTTATAAGACGGTTTTCAATGTACTATTTTAACTGAATTTTCAATATTATTTTTCATGTTTACATTTTAAACAGTTCTTACTTTAAATTTTAATTTATGAACCTGATATTTTTTGCAATTTTGTGATTATCTAGGAATTTATCTAAGCAAACAATCCGTAAGACGTTTTCTAATTATTTCTAGCAATATCTATAGTACCAGATATGTAATAATTACTGGAAAATATGATTGTTTTGCGGTGAAGCATATTCCATCAATGGTGTCTCCTTAGTGACTGATTATACATTATCTTATCTAGTTTAAACCAAATAACATCGATGTTACAAATGCAGTTGCACAGTAAAATCCCGGATCAGAGCAATTAGGCTGAATTTGTATCTCCGGAAACTTAAGTGGAGTGTTTCGAAAATATTAAAATGGAAGTAATCCATTTGAAATTTCTATAATATCAGGGCTTTTCAGTAAGTAATGGGAGTATACTTACATAAAAGATAGATTACAGTTAATTATCATTGTTTAGGTAGCTTTTTTCGCAGTAAATGCCACAAGACTTAATGCATTTATTCCAATATTCATACATTTTTTAAGCACACATAAAATGTTTTGAAATTACCTCCACTTTTTTTATGCATTCTCTCGTTGCTTTCAAATGGGTAATGTTTCAGTGGTTTCTTGAGTTGAGAATGCATCAGAAAGTCGAACGGTGAGGAATCAGAATGATCTTTAAAATGATTTTACTTTAACTGTTCATTACTTAACACTTGGCATGCGGGTATACTTTTCCGCCAACTTACACGTACAGCGGGCGTTTTTTCATGAATCGCGCGAAAGTTTAGTTATTCAGTGTTTATGAGTAGTATAAGTCCTTGTGTACGGATGTTGAAACCCCATCTTTATGTTCAACCGAATGGCCGATTGGTTAGAGATCGGTACCAGAGTTCGTTTCGAATCCCACATGGCATGGATGTTCGTAGCCGTTCGGAATCGGTTAAAACAGTAGGTTTCATTAGCCTCGTGTGCAAAAATAGACCGTAGTGCTCCAACCAAACTACTTATGTTCAAGATCTTCCACTTTGAGTTTAAACATTTATTAATTAATTAATTTTTTTTTACCTTGATTCTACTTTTACTATATTATTCTCTTACCTTAATTCTTTTACTCTCTTTTATATGACTACGGAGGTAGAATTTTTTCTAAATTACGAATATGCTATAAAAATCTGCAAGTACGAGTTATTCATCAGTAAATTGTTTAATACTGGTGTATATTTCGTAAAGCATCGAATACAAATCGAGTGCCTAATATGATGTAAAATAATTTTACTTAAAGTTTTGTTTTGTAGATTTTTTTGACTATTTACTCCGACATTTTTTAAAGTAACTTGTACTATTATGACTATTTCACTTAAAATTTCTTTGTCTTTTTACATTTGGAAGCTAATTTTTCATACTTATATTCTTTATTACGTTTTTTAAAAGTAAATATTACAAAATGTTTACATGCCTTTGAGCAAGTCTGCTTAAATTTGCTTGTAATGTTTCATTTTTAATATTGCAACTTTGAATTTTTAATTACTAAATGCTGAACTTTTTTTTAACTTTTGATGATAATGAAGTGCATATTACATTTTATCACAATTAAAATGTATTCCATTTTTTTGCTGGACACATGTCTTTTTAGGTTTTGAGCTCTCTAGTATTTACTTTTACAGTTAAAATTATTTTGTAGAAAATATTACTCTAGACGAAATTCAATGTTGAAAATTTAAAATCCTTGTTATTGGCCATTTTTTTATTGACAGTAAGACTTTTCTCTTTATTCAACGATCATTTTGTTAGAAATGATTACAATCGAATGATTTAAAATTATTTCATTTAATGCTTAACTAATTAAAGTGTAGTTAACAGCCGCACGATGGGCAAATTGGTGAGGATTTTGGTACCAGAACTAGCGAGTTCGAATCTCTCTGATGACATGGTGGATGTTTGTAGCTGTTCGGAATCGGGTTACGCAATTGGTTTCCATCTCATTAACTCTCGTGTAGCAAAAATATAGACCGTAGTAGACTCCAAACCCAACTGCGGTTGACATACATGCATAACGTGTAAAATAAAAAATACCATTCAATATAAAAGCTGAAAGGTTTAATAAATTTAACACTAATGTCATTTAATGATATTTTCTTTATAATATCAGTAAACTTGTTACAAATTCAAAAGAAAAAAGTACTGGTGCTCGACCTGTAGAGTACCGTTTTATGTGATACCTTGTTAATAGCTTTTTACTTAACTCCTATTTTGTGTTAGTTGATATTTTGAATTCAATTTTTAACCAGGTTCCTAACTAGATAGATATCTGAAAAGTCCCACATACAATATATTTATGGGACAATACAATATTCAGTCGAAAAAAATTAGATTTAAGAAAATATATCAGATTAGTAAGAGCAAAAAGCTGTTCAGCTTACTCGGAATCCCAATTGCACATATTTTAAAGTAGTATCGCCCTCTATTCACAAGTGATATAAATAAAAACTCAAACGGAATTTTTACTTTTTTAGTGTTCTTATCTTATGTTTTAGTTTTCTTACCGTTTTTCTTGTTAAAAGCTAAAAAAACCAGTTTTAAAAAGTTTTTCATATTTTACTTTATTTTGAAAAATACCACACTTAATAAATTGTCAGAATTTCTCAATACTTTGATTTTTCTTGCTGATAAATTTTATTATTTTTTTATAGAATTTTTGTAAATATTTTATAAATAGATTTAAGGTGGGGCGGCCCATAAGAACACCAGCACTGCGACCCAAGACCTATTGAACTGAAAATAATAATTATACCCTTTTATAACAACGAATTGTTAATAGACACAAAATCTTCATCGCTTTGAATTTTCCGCAAAATTTATTTTGCAAATGATTGTATTGCAATGATTTTAACACGTCATCACTTGATTTTGTATACGCACAGGGTTAAGGACTTTTAAAAATAAATATTTAAAAATATAGTTAACTAGTTATGGGAACTCAGACTTTCGTCCTTCCAGAACATGAAAAGGTTTAGCTTATTGAACCCTATGTTAACGACATTTCTAAACTAAAGTAAAGTAAACTGCATGTTTATTCTTTTTGCATTACAGTTCAAACTTTAATATTTTAAATTTTTAATTAAATATAAAGAATCAATTAGGTACTTACCCTAAACATTAATACAAGACGTTGTGATGTAAAGGAGCGCTTATATTTTATTGCTTTTAAAACCATAAAGTATACTTTACTATTAATGAAAATGTGTTTACTTTTAAGTGAAATAGATTTTAATCCATTATTATATACATAAACTAGAATGAATAGAATTAAAAACGTTTAAAATTTTAACAAAGGAACGCATTTTTCTCACGAATTTCGTGAAGAAATATATGTATAAAAGAAATGTATAATATTTATTGAATTAACGTCATAGAAATATTCACAAAATTTTTAATGCATTTAAAAAGAATGGATTCTTTTACAAGGGTGTAAAAACACAAATTGATTTTGGCTTTAAGAAATTTTTTTAACTTTGTAACATTCTGTAGCTTACTATGTTTGTTTACGTTGTATTATTCTAATTAACATGGATTTATGTCTGCATTTGTGTTAAAAACTGTAATCCACAAAACACACGATATTCTTTAATATAGGCATTGAAAAATTTTATAAGTTGCGAAGACATAGTTCCCTTAAACACAAAATAATATAGGATAAGTAAATAAAAATTAATGTCTAAAATATGAACTAATGTTATGTATAATGATAACCGAAAATGAAATAATATTTAATTTCTGTTACAGTTGTCCTAGACCAAAAAAATTCTTTAAAGGAATCCCATTTTGACACTTTTTTAGTATGAATATTTCGTTATAAAAATTAACGCAAATCTTTTCCTTCCAAAGATGATTATGATCTAATATTACTCCTTGTTACAAATATTAACCATATTGCTTCATGTAAACAATGGCCAACCAAGATAAATAATTAACGAATGTCAAGAGTGCTGCTCTTAGGTAACGGAGTTCATAGGTTCAAACTCCGTTATATTCCGTTATATTTCGTTTCCTCGATATTAGGGAAACATGTAGCCGTTTAGTTTCTTCATTAAGTAGTAGATTCCGGTCTTAAGGTCTTATCACATGATACAAAGATACATATTGACAACTGTGTCACGTGACTGCTTCATGCTACTAAAGAATGAAAATATATGTATTATAGAGTATTTTCTACCGAACTGCAGAACAAAACATTCGATCAAAAGAGTTGTCAGTGCTTATCTCCTCGTATGATAAAGTCTTAACTAACACTCATGTAATAAAAACGTGTGTCATAGCACTGCAAAACAAACCAAATCTACGATGATTACATAAGCTTATGTTACATTTTAAATAAAAAGTAATAATTTTTACAGAATATATTAAAAATTACAAAGTCAGCTTAAGAAAGAGGTTAAATACAGACAGACGTTTCGCTACTTTAAACAAACTACATTATCAATGCGATTAAATATCACTGATTGCTAAAGCAGACTATCAATTGATGATCTCTTTTACCTTATTTGTATTTGTCTACAATAGTGATACTTAACCTGCGTGGCTTGGCACACTAGTTTGTCCAGAGTATTTTCATTAAATATATTCTTTTGTTAATATGCTATATATCTTGTATATATGAGTCATTTTCCTTGCTCACTTATTTCTCTATATAGAGTTTCACGCAGCTTCTTTTTTCTGCTTATACAAACCATGTTTTCCTACAATACTGAGTTTTGCTTTAAACTCGATAGGTAGGAGATTGCTTTCAAAATTTTTTGATTGTGATCATTTCTATATGCGAGTACCTGTGCATTTTACTTCACAGAGCTTAGTTCGAAAACGGAGTGCATGTCGATGTCACAAAAATTAGTCGGACTTGATTTTTACTTTTGTGAGTAAATGAAAATGGACAAAAAATAGTGGTAAAAGTAAACAAAAAAATCCTGCTCAATGATAATTGTATTTTGAGTTTAAAAACCTTCGAACGTTCCTGGGTTAATTACATAATCAGATCCATCTCTTTATTTGTGTAGAGTGGATTACTAAACATAGACCAGTTATAATATAAATATAGTTAGCATTATGTACTAGTTTTTCTATATCTTTAATGGTTTTATCAAGTACCTCAACGATTTTTTTAATTAGTTTCAAATTTACTTTTCAAATCTACCCGCATTTTTATGTGACATTTTTTTAAGTGTAAGAAGTTAATTTCCGATCTTTTTGTTTTGTCGTCAACAGAAAATGTTGATAACACTCATCTACAGAAAGGTACGTCTGCTTTTTTAACCACTAAGTTCACTCATAGTTTCTTAATTTTTGACACAGTCGTCTGTGTGCTCTTCAATAGCGTAGTCAGAATTTCTGTCTGGAGGGAGATTAGTAAGCTAACAACTTTTACGTGACAACTCTCCAACTTGTAGGATTTAAAGATTTTCTACCCAAAGATAGAAAGAGAAATTAATATTCCACCTAACTGCCGTAAGTTTTCATGTTTCTCTAGGCAAAAGATAGAAGGTTCACTTGCACACATCTGAAGATTTAGAGAATCCTCCGATAAAAGTTGTCCGATAAAGTTAGACTACAGTAATTATTTTTTGAAGATCTATGTTTTGTTGCTTATTAAAATAATTTAAATATAATACTAGACAATACTATTATCACTGACACCATAATGTAGAATAATTATTTTCCAATATAGTTTTATGATGAAAAAACTAATATCACTGAAATACAAGCAGTTGTATCCTAGTGTGAAATAAAGTTTTAGAAAAGTTATTAGAGATTTACGTAGTATTAAAATATGGGAGATGTATCTCCTTAAATTGCAGATTGTTGGCAAACATCCCCTATATAATAATAGCCTAATAATAATCAACAATCCCAGTTCATGCACAGTGTTGTCTATGAACCGCCGTGATATGTTATCAAATTCTACGACCTTTTCCTATCCCTTGATGTAACTGATATCAAATTTGATACTCATAGGTTCATATATGTGGTACGTATAACAGACAATTATTTTCGGAAATTTCTTTTTAATATAATAGCTAGTTGTTTAATCTTCGGTCCCCATATGACAGGTTGTTCATTTCAGTCTATCTAAATTTGTGCCTTATTAATCTAGACTTTGAACTTATTGCTTTATTAACTTTTATGTTCTACTGTCACCTATGCGCCATATTTTACCCAGAGGTAAAATCTTAAATCCTACAGAATTTTTGGGCTGAAACTTTTGGAAGATATTACTTTGATATATTGCCTTGAAATTTTTTTTTAATTTTAAAAACATTCTCTCTATATAAAACTTAAGTCTTTTAAAAAAGCAAAATTTTTACTTAGACAATTATTAAAAACCAGCTGGGTGTCCATGCTTCGGTATGTCAGTATTTATTAATTTAATGTGCATTTCATAACTCTATGTCTTTATTTTAATAATATTCATATATCCTTTGTTATTACATGCCGGGCATAAAAAGGACTAAACGTGATTTGGTCGAATGGTAGGGCTTGCTGTATGGTACCGGAGTTCGAAGATTTGAATCCCTCTTGTGGAATGAATGTTCATAGCCATTCGGAATCGAATTAAAATAATAGACCCGGTCTCTTTATCTCTAGTTTACCAAAAATGTAGACTACAGTGCTCCCAAATCATACCTAACTTCAACCTCCTAGGCCTCTTTTTTTTTTTTTTTGGGGGGGGGTATGAATTGGATATTTTGGGTTTCTTTTGGGAGAGAGGTATTTGAGTTTGATATACATTAGAAATTTTACAATCAAAATTAAATAAACAACAGCTTCAAAAATAATTTAAATTGCTTATATGTGTTAAAGGTAAAAATATGGGAAAAGATTTATCGGTTCAAGGATTATAATTTTACAATTTCAGGTAACCATAAAATTTAAAATTAATTATTCGTTTGAAAAAAAAGTTCAATGAGTTAAAATAATTTTTCAAGAATTAATCTCATGTAGAAAAATCCTGTATAACCATAAAATTGAGAATAAAGTCAAAGGAGCCAAAAGATATTAAAAATAAAAGCATAGTAGTTAATATTCTAGATATTAGATTTTTCATAATTAAAATTCTTATGTTTATGTAATTAGTAATAATTAAATTTTTTTTTAAATTTGTATCTTTATAATTTTCATTTACAAAATTGGTCAACAATACAGAGTAATAATTATGTTATATTATAAATATTTCACTTCTTTTAACTTAAAAGTTTATGGAAGTAGAGTTCACTAAGATTGAGTTTGCATTTCTACCAATGGATTGTAGATGGCGCTATTTACCTTGTACAACTTCATGAGAAGTACAACTTCATGAAAATTTAGTTGTCTACTTTTTTTTCCCTCACAAATCAGTCATGCGAAAGATCAAATAAAAATCAAACTTTTACTAGCCTGGTGGCACACAAATGTTTCTTATATAAATTCTTATAAAACTTTTGCCTTCATTGAATAGGTGCAATAGCATAAACTATACAAATTAAAAACAATTGTGTAAAAAAAGTACAGTGATAAGCTTTAGCACACATACAGGATTCTAAAAAAAAAAAAATCTATATGATTTTTAATCTTTCACTTTCACTGAAGTTACAGTAATAGCAGACTGGAACTGTACAGGTTCAGAAATTTTGCGTAACAATTTAAAACAATTACAATGAGAAATGTCTCTACGGTGGAAACTTATTTTATAGTATAGAAATTTATGTTTCATTAGGGACATTATGAATTTAAAGCTAGCTTTTTAGTTTTAGATTAGAATTTATTGATTCTTTCGAGCATGTAGTCTGAAAACTTTTAGTTGAATTATTTGAACACTAGAAAAATTGAAGATTCCCTTCTCCAAGTTCACACATTTCATGAGAGTGGATTTCGTCACGGACTTAAGCGTGCAGCGGACAAATAAAAATATTAAAATAAATTTTTTTAAATTTGGAATAAAAAATTAAAATTAAATTTCTGGAAAGAAAGAATGCAAATCGTTGCCTAGTAACACCATACAATCCCACATCGGGCAAGTACGTTACCAGCTCTAGGAAAAATCTACTAAATACGCTCTTTTACGTCACCCGAGTTCCAGTGACAGTCTAAGAAAAACGTAAGAGTACGTTTCCCGCATGCAATGAGTTAAAGTCATTTTTGTATCTTTGAATTGAAATTAAATATTTTTAATAGGCATTCCAACCATTAATCGTCTAATACACGTTTGTTTAGTTATTAATAACTATATGAACTCTACGTATTTTATTCATGTAAGTTCGACGCAATTTTTTCCATTTAAAGAATGATTATTCTAACCATTAGTTAGTAAAACCCATACATCTAGTTTAGTGTATTAGCATTTTTTTTGAGTTGGGCATTTCTCCCCCTCTTACAACAAGTGAGATAATAATAGATTTATCTTTAATCGAAGATTAATGCATTATTTAAGTTAACTACATTGTATCCTCATATAAGCGATGGGTAATGTGTACAAGATGTACGTTTTTAATGAATAATTTGTTAACACTGTCGAATTTTTTTGTGATTAAACGAGAAAGAGGAATTATCCATTGCAAAACATTAGCACAATTAAACTGCTATCTGTTTTCTGTATCTCATTTAGCTAGTCTTATTTAAATTCTTACTATTCTTATTTTTTACTCTTTTCTAACGAACAAATTAGTAAATATATACTTATGAGATCCTTTATATAGTAGAGGGAACTTCATTTTCAACCTCTTTGATTCAATTATATAGCAGTTTTAAACTGTTTCCTGTTTTTCAAAATAAAAGTATTAATATAAAGCATGCAACTTTCTTGCTTAAATCTTTATTACAATATCCTGAGAAATAAAACAAAAAGTTCTGATTTATTTAGAATATTTCTTAAGTTATTAATACGAATCTAACCTTATTAAAGTTTAGTTTTCTTATATGAAGCAATGCATTTAAAAAACTATAAAATCTGTATATATAAAAAAATTATAAATATATTACAAAATAACTTTTGAAATTCGTAATTAAAACTATTGTCTTTAGTTTGATATAAAAATTTAATCTTTTAATTTTGTGAAGCTCAGTTGTACTAATCCGTACAATATATTTTATTTAACAGTGACAAAAAATAATTGTTTTAAATTTTTAATTTCTTTAGTTTTTCTTTATCTTAAATTTTAAAATGTTAGATATCTTTTAAAGTTTTAGTTCCCAGATTAAAACAAATATTTTACTTTAATTTGGTACGTAAATTTAGTTTCTACTATTTATAATTCAAAAATAATTTTTAGGGTAAATGAATTTCATGTTTTTAAATTTTGTGCATATGTTATTTAAAATAATACTATTCAAAATGACAAACTTTAACATATTTTTAATGTCAGAGCACTATTAAAAAGTTTGTAAAAATCCACTATAAAAAGAGCAGGTGTTTACACTTTATGTATAATAAAAAATAGCTATTATAACAAAATATTTTAGTCTTGAAAGATACTATGAAAGATTTTTGAAGAGGCCAAAGTACTTTTTGAGACTAAATCTTTAATTTAATATAAAATTAAATTATGCTCTGTTTATAATATTTTTTCCAAAAGAAATAATAAGATTATATCGTCATAAACAAATTATTGATCTTGTCTTATGAAGCCAATAGATTTTTAAATACCAAATGTAATAGTGAAAAAAAGTATAAATCCCTTTTGCTGTGAAATAACTTTTAAAATTTGTAAATTAGAAATTAATTTTTTATACCAAATAAAAGTTTTTCCTTTATTAGTGTGTGAAACTTATATTAATACAACTAATATATTTTACTTTAAATCATAAAAAATAATATTTTAAAATTTTCTATTTCTTAAGATTTTAGTTTTAAAATGTCATATATATAAAGTTGTAGACTTATAGAATAAAACGATTATTTCATTTCAATTTGATAAAGAAATAGTTTCTAATACAGGCTTCAAAATGTATCTTCCAGATAAGCAAATTTAATTTTTCTGTGGTATATAGCTCCTATATCCTTTTTTAAACATATATTACTTGAAATGACAAAATTATATAAAGTTTTCCAAAATGATAGTGCTATTAAAAGTGTAAAAAATATTTTAAAAGGAGCAGGACGTTTCGTTTTATGATAATTTTTAGTATCGAAAGGTAAAGTAGGATCATGCTATTTTTACTTTGTTTTTCATGTTAGTAACAGAGAAGATTTAATTATAAGATCAAATTATTAATATCTAGCCGCATATGTTTTGCTTTTGACTTTAATTCTATTGTTATGCATTTATTTTCATGAAGTATGCATTAATGTAATATTTATTCATATCCCTAAGAATTTACCTAATGAGTAAAATAAATTAATATAATTAAGGAACAGCTTAGTACATTGTAGTTAATCAGAGATTGTAACTTAGTAATAATTATCTTTATAAATATATTTTCATAACCTAGGGACTCCAAAAGGATAACATTCTTTCACAGTATTTTGAAGTAAAAGTTTTGCTTCACTAATTTGGTCGATAAACCTGCATTTCTGATATATTCGTTATGAAGTTAATTGCTTTAACTAAAGATTTTTTTATGCTTCTAAGTAATAGTTCAGTCTGAAAGTTACAAAATTGTTTTTGATTATGAGATAAAGATAGAAAAAACAGGGAAGTCAAAAGTTAAGATAACAAAAGATAGTGGAAATTAGTGGGAAAGATAGTGGATAGTAGAAAAATATCTCCCTCGAATGTAAGAAGGCAATTAAGAAAAATCGGAAAGTTTCTCTCTTTTATTTTCTTCTATTCTCCAACATTTTTGTATTTATTTAATCAGAGTGATATTTTTACACCTCTGTAAACTTTATTAATTTCACCTTAGACCGAATGCATCAGATAAGACGCTGTTTGGTGAACCATGATTTAAACTAACGGTAAACGGAACAGGTAAGGCAATGCCTTTTATAATTACAGATCATGGATTAGAATTTAGTTTAGTCTGGAATGGGTATTAAAGTTCCTACTGACTCGATTTTAAGCAGTAGGTATCATAGTAAACAGCTCTTGTATTGCGAAATTTAACAAAAAATTTCCAGCCCAAGCTAATAAAAATTTAAAATAAACTAATGTAACCTTACATTGCACATTTTTAAGATAATAATAATCGTTAACCATTATTTTTATGTTAAATAAAGAATAATTCCCATGTTATCAGTCATAATGAGATTTATTCTATCTTGACTCTCACATACTTTACTGACTAGCTATTAATAAGGAAACCACTTAACAGTTAACAGTTATTAGTTTAATGTTCTTGTACGGTTTGGAACATAGTAATTCTACATTTATTTTCGGAGTTTCGTTTTCATATAAGGATTTTGATAAGTAAACACATTAATATGTTTAAAGTTTAAGTGAGCTAAATGTCTTAACCGATTCGACAGGTCTTGCATTCAGCAACTTGAGAAAACTGTAGAAATAAACTAAAACCTATTTACGAATAGAAAGGATAACGTAGGCAATATCTTACAATTTATTGTTGAAAAGTTCTCTGCATATATTTTACTTAAGATTCAATAAACTTAATTACTTATTCCGAGAATCGCGGTAGTTCAGTAGGCTAAGGCAACTGGGGAGGTTGCAGGTTCGGGGCTCGAGGCTCCTAAGATTCGCCGTGTTCGTTATAGGGGATTGAGACACATAGAGTATATTCGTGGCCTCAACGTCCTTCAAATTCTTAAACGATACATCTGGCGGTAGAAGGCCAAACCTGCAGGTTTTCTACTTGGTTCCAACTTCTAAATTAGAAGGATCCACTTCAGCTAAGAAGTTCTTTTACCCTAGCGATGCTCGTCAAACGAAATGCACACCTTTTCTCCTTAATTCATGCAGGCTTTGGCTTACTTGCTAGCCTCGTCCAAGTGGCATTTGCAGCAACAACAAAACGTCTGGTACGTAAGGATTGTATTCTGGGTTAAGAACAGTAGAATGAGACATCTGTATCGACTAAGTAAACTGAATATTCAGATTTATTTACAAAACACCTCTTAATGGTGTTGTTGTTTCAAATGCCACTTGGACTATTCAAGCTCTTGACAGGCAAGGTACTGGATTCAAGCCGAAGGGTTTCATTTCATTTAATACTAGTGAAATTAACCCCTGTTGTTCCTAAATATTCTTAGTGATGTTACGTCTGCAAGAGAATTTTTTTAAATTATTGTACACCCAAGAAAAACAAGTAACATATATGCTGTCATTTAAAAATGATTTTTCCGCATTAACATTACTTTCAGCTTTTGATTGCTTATCAATTAAATTACAAAACGTCTGATAAGTAAGAATTACATTCAAGGGCAAATCGCAATAGAATTAAACAATCTTATTGATCGACTCAAACAATACAGAATATGCAGGTTTACTTCGTGGGACTTCAGGTGCTTGGATCATCCAAGTGACATTAACAACAACAGCAATATTTAAGTATATAAAAAGTTCAGCGTTGTTGAGAAGAAAATTTCTCTCTTTACCTATCAAGCGTATTTTTAATTGCATTTTATTCTTTTAAAGAAAGCTTAAAACTGGGATAACTGTCACGATATCTCAGTACTTTACAGACCGAAACTTCCATACAATGATATTTATAAAAGAGCAAGTAAACGAGAGAAAATGTCTTTAGGAGGATAATAAAAAGAGAAATCAGAGTTTAGACGGAGAAAAAAGACAGTCAATAAATCCGTAGAAATAAAAGAAAACAAAATTTTACACTTTCTCATCTTTCGTTCGCAATAAGTGCCTCTTAGGAGGAGGTAACAATACAAATCCAAGAGGAAATGATGGGACTTAAGGGGATTTGCCGCAGGATATAAAAACTTTAACAATCCACAGAGTCATTCTGGACACTTCCTACTCTTTATAGGATTTTTTCCAATCTCGCTCAAAATAAAAGGGATATTTGGTTTTTACAGATAAAGATTTAATTTCCATTCAGCAGTTTATTTACAACAGGGCGAAGATTTTCAGTCATTTTAATGCTATGAGTTTCCTATAATAAAAAATTAAGGGGATTGTTTAGGGGGTCTTACACTCAAATATATGCAGAACGAAGAATAATTCTAACAGTACGTACCACTTAAAGATGATTTTGAAGGGCTGTGAATATCCATGCCAATATAGGGATTTAAATACATCAAAACCCCTCTGTTGGCTTGGATATTCACCAACATAAGGATTTTATAACAAAATTTTGGAACATCCAAAAATATTTTCAAAGTATTTTCCAGAAATCCAAGTCAAAATATTAGAATGCTTGTAAAATTTCGTGATTGGTCAAAGAAGCTAATATTTGGAAACATGCTTTGTGTTTCTCATTGTAATTAAATTATACATTTCTGGCTTTGAAATCACGATGGATTTATTAAAAATTTATTGAAACTCTCTGCGTTTACCATTTTAAGTGATGATTTAGGGATGTATGAGTGCTGAGTGCTTTAGATAGTAGTGTATTGCTCACATTCAATGCATCAAGCACTCTGTTAACGTCTGTAAGAAAACGGCTCTAATTTTCAGCAATTGACATTTGACTATTTATTTTTTCTTTATAAGTTTTACAATGAGATAGAGAAAAAGATAATATCATCCAGCAATATTATTAACATAATTTCGTTATGTTAAATGTCGCCACTGACTGATTTAACCCTATAGAAATGATCTCCCCCGCATTTTTGTTGAATTTTTTTACCATTATTATGTTTTCAAGACACGTTTTAAAAAATATATTTTGTTGCAAAAAAAATCAGTAATTATGCATGCTTTTATAATAATATGAAGCATATATATTACCTGACATTTTGAACACTGAAAATATTTTTAGCTGATTGTTATTATACTTATTATTACTATTATTATTATTTCTATTATTATTATTGCTTATTATTATTTCTATTATTATAACAAAACGTGTCAGAAACGTAAGATTGTATTTTAGAGTTAAGAACAATATAATCAAACGACATTTTATCAACTGACTTACAATAGAGAATAATAATGTCAGGTTTAATAACGAGACACCTCTTGTTGTTTTTAAATCACAAGAACTATCTAAGCTATTGACACGGAGGCTACTCAAGGGGAAGAGTTGCTTCTTTCGTTTTTATAGATTTGGAAAGCTAGTTCTACTATTTTGCTATATGAGGGATAATGGATTTCGTTTTCTAATGCACAGTTAGAGAGAAAGAACGGCTTTTAGCTCTGTAGGAAATGTCTCAAAAAGTGTAACCCTCTGGATTTGCCTGATAAGAGGGCACTCTGCAATGTAACTTAAACCATAGTTTTTCAGCATTGTTGTTTATACTTCTTGTAATAGTGAAGTAGTTAAAATCGGGTCGATTTAATCGGCTACTTGTAATGATATTTTATTTAAATACTTAATTTTACCTGTGTATTTTTCTTTAGTTAGTGCCAGTGTGTTTTCCGTAACTTTATTTATAGTCAGCTTTATAGCTGTAGTATTTTCTTCAAGTTCAAAGTGGGTCTTTGCAGTTTGAAAGCAGGAAAAAAGCAATAGAACCCTAGGATTGTCCTGCCAACTCCACAGATATTGTCTGAAATTGGAGGATAGCAGGATTACGAACCCACTTTACGTGATTTAGAAAGTAAGAATTTTTTTATGAAAATTCTACAGACAATCCTAAAAATTTTTCTTGTGAATTGACAATCAATCTGTCAAGAAAATAACCAAGTTCATTCAAACGATACTTTTAAGTAAAGATAAAGCAAAAATTTGAATAAAAAATGAAAAATAATTTGGAAAAAGCATTTTAACTATCAACAATTTTTTTTAAAATTAAATTTTAAAAAAGTTGTCATTTAAAAAATATTTTAAATGTTTTTTGAATATACTGTAATGTATATTAACTATTAACATTATTTTTCTTTAAATAAATTGATTTTTTTCTACATGTTATATTAATAGTTTTTGACTGTTACGACTATGATTTACAATTTTTGAATTTCATTGTGTTATGATCGTAAAAGGAATTCTTCATACAGTCTTTTACTATGAAAAAGTAATTTTTTACAATTGTGGTGAACTGGGGTACTCCAGTACGAATTAAAATATATTAATGATGGTGATGATTTTGAGAAATATATGAAACTAATTTTATTGTGTTGTCTTTGGAATGCATATGTTAAAAATCTTTATTGTCTGTATTCATTTCATATTTAAACCTAATTAAAATTCTAAATAAAATTTTTCAAATAAAGTATGAATATTAATTTGAATTATTTAAGTGAAAATTAGAACTACCCTACTGTTACTTATATATCGAAATATGAAAACAGAACCATGATCTAAAAATATGATTATTTAGACCAAATATATTAGATTGGCCAGTTGGATAATTTGCGAAACTCCATTAAGACACTTCTAGAATGACGGGTATTATAGAGGCTGATAAATTGGTCATAAGGAGATTTCCTCATATCATTATCAAGTTGCAGAGGTCCATCGCTTAATCAACCTGATTTCATGACAGTGCAAATAGAGTTTAGACATCTAGAATCGCATTAGCAAAGTTTAGTCTAAATCTTTGACAGTCAGATTGTACTTAATAGTTATTTTTCTACGTCTAAGTTGAAGTGTAATTTCAACTTGATATGATTCGTGGCAATTGCGTCCTTACAAATGATGCGAATGTTATGAAATCAAATGTAAACATATTGCACGTAAAAAGGCATTTGCATTTTTGGTAGAAAGTTTAGATAGGCAAAATTCTTGGAGTAACTCTAGTCTAGTTTTGCTGTTCTGAAGGTCAGTTTTTGCAAAAATCCAATTTAAATTGTTTTAATATCTTTAGTTAATATAAAAGCTAGTTTGGCTTCATAAAATTTCAGGTACTGATGTATGTATGTCACGTACTGATAATGCATCAAATAATTTGACCTACACTTGCTTTTACATATGCATAATTTTAAATCTACACATACATTATTTTTATAACTGTAAAAAAATATCAACAAGTAATTAAATTTATCGAATCTTACGTAAAATATATGTAGAGAACTTTTCAATAATCCATTGTGAAATATTGCTTATGTTATCCTTTCTATTCGTAAATAGGTTTTAGTTTATTTCTATAGTTTCGTCAAGTTGATGAATGCAACATTTAAGTAAGCCTGATTTAATCGGTTAAGTCATTTAACTCACTTAAACCTTAAACATATTAATGTTCTTACTTCCTTTTCATATGTTAACACTTTGCGCTCCAATATCTAGTTGGACTGAACCTTTTTTTCCCTACAAATACGGCGTCGAGTGCTACTCGACACAGTTTTCAAAATCAGAAATTACTATTCACACTTATTTAACTACTTATTAATAGTCAATTAGGAGACGTTGCAAGCTCTAAGACAAAGCATATCTAATTGGGACGGATAACGTAGTATTTATTACTTATCAAGTGAATTTGTAAAAAAATATAATTTGAATATAAAATATTTTCTAATACGCAAGATTTTTTCTAATTTTTGCATTGCAAAGGCTTTATTACACTTGAAGAAGAAAGCTTTGAAAAAACAATAGGTTGCGTTTCCGATAAAGAATATGCGGATTTCTCGGGGAATAGTGAATGTTTTTTAACAGATTAAATATCTTATGACACGTCAATAGGACTATAGATAAATTATTGAAAGTAAATCAGTATCAATGGACAAATCAGCGTAATTTCACTGAGAAAAAAATGTAAACTGAATACGTTGCTTTTTCAATGCTTACAGGTTGACATGTGATAAAACCTTAATAATAAAGTTAAATACATGATGACACATGACATTGCTTTTAAATATTAAGCACTATATACCAAAATAGCCAAATAAAAATGTGTCCTAAATAGAATTTTTTTTAAATTGCTAAAGAAAGTTAGTTAATTAAAGAAAATGATTTAAGTTACTGATTATCGATCGGTAAAACACAACAAGTCGTTAAGAGATTACTTTCAGTTAAGAGAAATACTAGTTGTTGGTAACAATATTGGCGTGCTAAATTAAATGCCTCCTATGAAACAAATGTAAGATTCCCAAATACAAGAATTGTAGTAAGGCTTAGTAATACAGGCTAAAAATTGACAAGACAGGAAATTATTAAAAAAAATATTGTGACTTTTGACCATCATTAAAGATTTTACAACACAAGTAATAATTTAAGATTAATAATCACTTTTAAGTAAGTTCTTAGTAATAATAGGGAATATTTTGCAGAATTCTGTTTTGTAGAAACTTATAGTATCTTAAAATAAATAAAAAGGCAAGACAGTAATGAAACATGAATGATATTGCAAATATAATTTTGCTGTAGGTGAAATTTAGATGCATTATAACCCATGTGTCAAGTTGTGTGCATGTGCTTTTATACATATTGCTTTTTATACCTAAAAAAGTAAACAAAAGAAATGAAAATGAATATAATAACTGTCAACGTACTACTTTAAACTTAAATTTATACTTGCGACACAATGTTAGGTGTTTGTTACAATATGCATCATGTATATCTATTCAACCTATTTAGAATTTTAAATTAAGATTTCTTTTAGAAAAATGTAAGTTTTAAAATATGTTATGCTTCTGGAAAGAATTTTATGCTTGCCCAGTGCATATTACCTAACCTTAAAATTTTACCTCTGTTGCCTTATATTTTCTGAATAAAATGATATTACATGTTGAGTTGATATTCATGGAAATAAAGGTATAGAATAAACTAGTATTTTGACACTGTAATTTCCATTCTTTTCACAGAATAGTAGTTGAATAATATAGTAAAGCTAACTTATATTTTCCTTATAAGCGATGTTATTTCGTTGAAAATAATAGAAGCAAGAGTGAAGATAGACTTATAAAAGGTTGGACACAAAGTAGTGAGATTGTATGAGGCGGCCTGGCCTCAATCTGTTACAAATAAGGACATATGGAACACAATGCAAATATGTTTTTACTAGTCTACAATTAGTCTTAACGTACAATGGAAAGACCAGGATTAAGTAGTTGAAATATGCTTCGTCTCTCATTATTTCAACTAAGAAAGACATATGTAAATTTCAGCAGTGTTAAATGATCTGACTCAAGGTAAATGGTTTGAAACCTTCAATCTCCGAACGAAACAAGGACAAAATATTATTTAAAGCATCCGTTGTTGTAGTGTATGCTACTTGGAACAGCCAAGTACATGGTCTAGGGCCACACGAATTAAGGCAAATAAGTACGCCTTTCGTTTTACGAGCACCACTAGGATAAAAGAACTTCTTAGCTCATGTAGGTCCTCGTAATTTAAGAGCAGGGACCAAGTAGAAGATTCCAGACTTGGCTTTCCACCTCCAGATGTATGATTTGAGAACTTGGAGCATCTTGTGACCACGGACATATTTTACGGGCTCCAGTCACTATTAAAGAACATGGCGAATCTTACGCCGGTTTGGATTCAGAATCCACAACCCTTCAGTTACGAGAACGTTACTTAGCCGACTGAGCTACCACGCCTCGAAGCATCTGTAAAAGCAGTAAATTAAACGAGAATTCAGCATTGACTTTTATATTTACGACCAAGATTGGTTTAAAAATATTTTCCAGAGCTGTTACTCTTGTAAAAAACCAAGTGCAAAGCAACGCGTTTCTACGGAATGCAAGTATCTTAAGGGCATAAAAGAGAAACAGTTTTATAAGCTAAAGTAGGTTAAGGTGGGAAAATACCTCATAATGAGTTGAAAACTTGAAGCTTTCGTGAAAGCAGTAAATTAAACGAGAATTTAGCATTGATAATTTTTATGCTTCTGTTCCTGAGTGCTTTAAAAAATAATGTTCAGATCTGTTACTCTCGATAAAGCCAATTGCTAAACAACGCATTGCTTCGGAGAGCAAGTATTTTAGCAAGGACGTAAATAAAAGAAAAAACAGTTACATGAGCTGAAGAAGGTTAAGGAGGAATAATGCCTCATAATGAGTTGAAAATCTAGCTATTTATTCATTTTTAATATAGTACATAAAATAAAATCTAGCAAAACTAGTAGAGCAGCCGCTCGACGGGATTCCAACAAAAGAATTATGACGTGATTGTAAATTTTTCAGTGGAAGCAGGAAAACCTTGAAGCAACAAACACCGGAATGGAAATTTTGATGACTTTCAAACGATAATTCTGCAATATTTATTTATCTTAAGTGAGGAAAAACAATATTAGGTCGTTAAATCAGAGGTCTAGGTCTCTTTGCAAGGCTGGGAAAGCTCGGATGATATGGTGGTAGAGCGGAAAACACCCCATTCAAAATTGAAAACTTATATTTTAACCCATTTATACCTAGCATGCCTTTTTTATAACGGTTTACAATAGTTTGTAGAGTTTTTACATTTTCTTGAAACAATTTCTTCTTCTTTTTATTTATTTTTTTGCGAAGGTAGAGGAGAGTACAACTCCCAATACTCCAAATTTTAAGTATTTGCTATTGTATATAAAATTTTATAATTTATATCGACATTTTATGATTTTTTTTAACCTCTCACAGAAATTTACCGTTTTGGCAGATAAATTGAATAAAATTATGTCAAACAGCTTTTCATAGTAATTTCTCTTTGCAGTACTATTTTTGGGCACAATAAAAAATAAATCATTTATCATTGAGTTCTTTTTCGTAAATGGCATCAGAGGATATTTGAAATTACACTCATCACTAGTGTGAAAATGCTGTAATATTAAAAATTCTTTGTACTTAATTCTATTTTATTATCAGTCCACAAACACTTAAATTTAATATCCTCTATATTATAATAATAGCCAAAGTTATCTATCCGTCTGCCTCAAATTTATGAAGTGGTTGTACTTGGAATGGATAGAGGCTTCCATACTGAATAAGTTAGGGTTAGCAGTGTTCGAAATCCACCCCTTCCCCCTTTTCTAGAATTTAATATCATTATTTCAAGCCCTATTTCCCCCTGGTTAAGAGCAGGTGATTAAAGTTATCAATTTATCCCATAATAAATAGGTTAAAATAACATTTTTTACTAGCATTATGACGTCATTGCTTTAGCCATCTCATTTAATCAGTTCTTATTTTAAATTATTTAAATATCGTTTACATTATTTTTATACGTTTTATCACTAAACTTAGATATTACGTCAATAATTTTCTTTTATATTTGGCTTAAATAGTAGATTACGTACATATGTGATTATTTTAAATTTAATGATCGATTATTTTTTGTTGCAATGAAAATTTTATCACTGGTATTAACAACAAATTCTATCTACCTCCAAGGTGTGGTGGAAATGATAGTTTCATTCCTTTACTTCCATTAATTATTGTGGCCAAAAATGGGGAAGAACTTAAACGATAATTTTGAAGTATCTAAGAAAACTTTGAATTATCCTTCTAAATAAATTCGATGTGATTCTAAACTGCTTTCTCAGTAATGGGGTACTTTAGAGGAGTATGAACATAAACTAATTTTTGAGCATGTAACAGATAATTCTCAACCAGAAAACAAACTATTTTTTTATCTGCCTTATAGGGTACAATTTTGGAAAATTAAAAACTTTTCTGATACCGTCATATGACGGGCTATATGCTAATATCATTAGAAATTCTTTGAACATTAAGTTAAAATTGTTAAACAAGGTCTTTTAAATTCTCAAAAAACTTGGCCTGGCTTTCAAGTATTCTGAATCTCGTCGTTCTTCCATGAATCAAAAAAAAATTTCAAGGTATGATATTACAAAAAACTAAATGATAAAAAAACTCAAATATTATCAAAAGACAAAAATTCAAGTTTGATGGTAAAAGCTTACGTCTCACTTAATTTTTAAAAAGGTAAAAGATTTGATAAACTTCAGTAATTTTAACCATATATACAGTTTTGGTTTTCTGAATAGAAACATTTTATGAAACATGCTAAGGTTGATTAAATTTCAGGCAGCATTTGAAGCCTATCTTAATTATATTGAAGATATAAATTCAAATGTAAAGATGCATATTAATGGAATACAGAGCTGTATCAAGAGTAATAATGTTTAAAATATTTTATTGCATAACTCTTCGCCCTATTTAACTTCAAAAAGAATTTGATGGACCAGGAAAATTCGAACTATGTTATTGATGATGCATTATTCCAATGAGTAAGCAAGGACAGAAATCGCCAGAAGAGATTCATTTAAAGAAGTTTTGCATTAACAAAAATATTTTTTACATATCTGTTGCAAAATCTCTTAAATTAGAATTTGAATAGTATAACTGAAAAAATTAAACCTAATAAAGGTCTATAAAAGAAATTAATGCTGTGTGATCATACAATTAAAGAATGTAAAGATTTTATTCAAATGAAGTTTTGCAGGACATTAATAACATGAAAAGTCGATCACAGAAGCAGAAGGTGGACTGAGGCTCCATATTGGTAGTTATAAAATCATTGAGCTGTATTTAATGTTTAGTAGAATATAACAAATTGTGCATTTTTAAAAGCAAAATAACAGCATAACAGAAGAGAAAAGGTTTTAAAATTCAATAACATAAATCAGTGTTATTTCTTTGTCTGTAAACTAATAAAAAAATCTTTAATTGCTTTATAATTTCAATTAAAATTTGATGCATCACGCAATACGAATGAAATAATTTAAAGGAAAATATAATAGTGACTAAGATGGTTATTATTTTTATAGAGATGACTTTTTTTTAAAGAAAAATCCAATGTTAACTGCCTTTTAAATTAAAATGGAATTTGATGAGTCACGTAATTCAATAACATGCATAAACGACATCACATAATTCAATATGTAAAGACCAACAAAATTCTAAAAAGCTTATTCGGGGATAAAATTGCCTTGTAAACAGTTTTTCTTAATAAATTGGATCTTAAGTGCTTTTTAATTTCAATCGAAATATAATGCTCTATCAATAATTTAAAAGAAAATGTTAAAAGCTCAAAGGGTCGTGTAACTTATTTTTAATAATCTTAAGTCAAGAAAAAAAAATCTATAGCTTTCAAAATACCTTTAAAGTACGCAGATGGAATATTTCGATGCCTGTGAAATAAAGTCTTTCCTTTAAGAATAAATCCTTTAAATTTTACTAATTTGAATAGAAAATGCTTAAGTTGTAAGAGCTTTAATCACTACTTTTTTGATTTTTCTGATTTTGTGATCCTTGTACAATTAAAGGCTATTGTGGTCCTCCTTATCTGAAGGCCCGTAATTGGGAAAAACTATACACGAACGGGTCAATAAACATGAGATGATATATTGCCCAAGTGAATTTACAGGAGGCTATAAAAGGCTATTGGCCATAAATTCATACACTCGAGGGAAAGGCAATAAATGCAGGGGCAATACAAATCTTCCAAAAGTTCAGTCGTGGAAAAAACAGGAAGGAGTCACAAATGGTCTAGGCTACACCTCTCAATAGTCTTGAAGATACTCTGAAATTATGCACCAAGCAGAAAGAACAACAGGTGACTCTTAAAATAATGAGAACTCTTACGCTGTGATAACACATCCAAGGAACAGAGATATTCCAGAGATACATTTGCAAGTGGTCTTCGCAGAAGGACTTGGAAGATTGATGATGTTTACCAGCTTATCAAAAGGAAACCGATTGACTTTCCCATATTAGATTTGCTAGACTACATCTTCTCATTTAATCCTTCGCAGTGACTCAGGTCACAAAAAGACAATTTTTCCCAATACTACAATATAACTAGTTATCAAATCCTTAATAGAATTCTATTCTTCAGATTTTTATCCTGCTAACTTAATATTTTCTTCCTGTTAATGGTTACATTGTGTAAATGTGCGATTAATAGAAATAAACTGTAATTAGAACTTTCCTAAAAGTGTTAATCATCAATAAATGATTAATTTAATTTTAATTTTTTTGTCTGTCTGCTTTATTTAGAAGCTACTTTATTATTGTAATTGTGGGATTTTGAATGTTTTTGTCTAAGCATGATCAGTTTTTTAAAATCAGTTTTTTTTCTCTCAACCCACCTTATCAAGAATCTTTCTCTCGACCATAGATCGTACTTCGAGAATTTTACACTAGCTGATACATTTTGACTCTTTGATTCTATGCTAGACTTATAACTAATACTTTAAGTTTAACCGTTAGTTCAAACTTTGTTTTTTGTTCTATTTTTTCACTTCCCTCACAACTTAAAGCTCAGAACAAGTCTAAATTTATCGAATCTTAAGTAAAATATATGAAGAGAAAACCTTTCAAAAATCCATTGTAGAAAACTGCCGTTATCCTTTCTTTTTTCTTAATGCGTTTTAGTTTATTTCTACAGTTTTGTCAAATTGCTATTTGTAACGTTTAGGCAAGACCTATCGGAATTGACAATCTTTTAGCACACAAATATTCTAATCTACCATTAAGTTCTTATTCATCTTCGGCTGTCATAAATTTCGATACCACTTTCAGGAAAGTTAAAAAATAATTGATCCCCAAAGTCACCATTTGTTTTCATTCCTGACACTGCAAGAAATTATTTATGGATGAAATATGAGTAAAAAGTAATTTATCTGCTGCAGCATTAAGTATGTAGATGCTATGGTCAGTGAAACAATCTATCAATAACTATATATAGTACAATAAATTAGACATGATAAGCAAAACTGTAATAATTGTAATAATGATGATCAAAATTGTAGAAACGTAAATCTGCTTAAAAATTAAAAACAAAAACCTAGCACATATAATTATTTTGCACACATAAAGTGCTACCCGTACGAGAGATGGGAAAAACTCTAAAGTAGATAGTTTGTTGCACACATTTAAATAAATCTTACGCAGTAACTGAAGGAAAATATTACCCAGGAAGCCCCAGTTTAACATGAATATCTTTCATTCGTGTTCATAATGCAACTCCTACATTATCTGAGATTAAGAAAATTGGCAAGATTGGCTGAGATTAAGAAAAATAATTTTCATTGCCATTTTACAAGTTCTTTGTTATATACAGCAATAATATACAGTTTCGATCCAAGAACTTAATCTCATACTCCCACAATTTGCCCATAGGTACTTTTCTATTGATAGTGTTTTGCTTATAAAGCCTTCTTATTTCAGAAGAAGCTTAACTGTAATTTTCTGATTTTCAAATCACCACCAAAGAATTCGAAATATTCTACAAAACCTTTAACTTTTGTCAATATGATTTTTTATATACAAACAGATAAAATGAACTTCAAACTTGTATACAAGCAAAGAAAGATAATAAATAAAATAATTTGATCATTTTCACACAATGAAATGACCATTATCACTTTGTCAATTTACTAATAGAAAAAGACCACAGAACTTCATGCCTAATAATACAAACGTCAATTCACAGAAATTCGATTGGAAGAATTGTAATGCATACGTAGCATTTTAAAGTAATGGCTACAGAAACATTTTTAAGCCGAGGAAACAGTTGTAATGCGTTCGATGACCCCATTTCCTTTTCAAAAAGTTTTACAAAGATTTAAAACCATACGATCGGGAAAATACATGTTGTAGGTAAGAGCTGACATTTAGATTTATTTTTGGGACCAAAAGTGCTTTTAAATTTCGGTGTTTTTCGTTGTATGTAAGGTGATTTAAACGTATAAAGGAATTCTTAATAGTATAATTTTTTGTCAACATTGCTTTTGAATTCCAAACTTAAATCGAAAAGAATTTCATCTGGAACATTACGTAATGCTATGAATAGAATGAAGAAGACAAACAATATCTGTAAAACAATTGAAAATTGTTTCACCTTTTTAGTAGGAATTATTTAGAATTTTCTCTCTTCAAAATCTGAGAAGGAACCGCTAAACTTGTAAGAATAATATATATTCTAGATGTATTTGAATCAATCATATTTTGAAATTTGATATGAAAGGAATAAAGCTAAATTTTCTCGTAAAGTATCGCGTAATGATATCCCTTATAATTTGTTAAGAAATCAATTAATTCATATATCAAAGACTTTTAATCGAATCTCTGAATAACTAATGTTTAGCAGCAACACCTTCAAAACTGATGCAATTGCCATAATAGTTTTAGAATAAACTGAAATTTAAGTGTCTCTTTAGAATGATGATATTTATTCATTGAACTAAAATGTTTTAAATAATGTGACAAATTGTGTATTTGTCAAGGTATAAATTTCTCGAATGTAAACTTTTCTGGCAGATAAAACATTTTTATTAAATAGGTGGTATGTTTCAGAAGTTTTATGAAAACATTTAACTGCAAGGAAATTTTATGAACTGTTAGATTACGTACAGATTAGGATAGCATGATCAATCATTCAATATTTACGAAAACTGTGAAAAATACGCGATTAGTTCTGTAATATAATTAGATAAATTAATTTGATACTTATGCGTAGTATTCTTAATACCTCCCATCGGTAACTATAAAGTAAGAAATTCAATGTTTATCTCTGTTTATCCTTTAATGTTTTAAAATATATTTTGTAAATACCATAAACTACAAAAGGAATTGTGTATATAATTATTTAAATCATAAGTAACTGAAGAACATTTTCCATGAAACTATAGAAAAACAGATGTGTTAATAGATCGCAAAACAATCGAAAAATTATAAAGTAGCTTGCTACATTATTAGGAAGGGTTAAATATATATTATAAAACAAACAATTCAAATTTTAGAGAGCAGGGTAGCTTGAATTGAACATACTACTAATTAAACATTGGAAAACGATGAATCACGGTACGTTTTATCTTGATAAACATAATATTATAACACCTGAAAATAGATTTATTAATTTTATTATGTTAAATCATTCTATTACACAACTACACTATATATATACACCATTATATCATCTTCTACTAATTTTATTGCTTTCATTATCGTTGCTTATTAATCGTTTCATTACTCAATTATCCATCAATGGTTTCTGATTAATTTCAAATAACATTCAGTTGCAATAACTTCCAATGACGAAAGTATTGTTCGGAATGTTTGTTTTTAATACGTCTAGTCTTTTCTAGTATGTCTACGAGACATACTAGAAAAGAAAACGAATATCATCAGAAATAACTAACAGAAAAAAACCTGAAAAGCTAGAAAAAAAAATGTGAAATTTTTCCTACTTTTTAAGATTTTTATTTTCAAAATATCCTCCAGGCATTCTTTGATGAAAAGTATAAAAAAGGTTCGTTTTCATCATTTTATCTTTATTCATTTTGTTTTTGTGTTTTATCCCTTTTTTACGTACTTCGTGTTTTTCTGTACCGAGATAATCTCCCATGAGAAAAAAGTTCGTCAATGCATTCTTTTGTTTTTAAACATGTGAGAAAAATAAAACACTTATAAATCGGTAAGATAAAATATGTTTTCAGTTATAAAATGTAATAATACGTTGTAAATAGATAACAGTTTGCCTTCAGCTTTTTAAGGAGTATTGATCTATAAATAAGTGGGATAATGGTTCAGATAATATTTCAATGTATTTCAAGATTAATCTGTAAATGGTGATAGTATTGAGGTTTGTGTTGACAAATGTTAATTTTACAAATGCGTGTTTTCATAAATGTTTAATCAAAGTTATCACTGTAAGGGAACAAGAGACCCTAAATTTGCAATGTGTAGTTGTGTGCTTTTTCCTGTTGATTGCAATGTATACTTTATACAAAGGAAAATCTTAATATAGCAATGATAAACTAACATTAAATAATTATATGAAAATAACTATATAAACACCATTATATATATATATATATATATATATATATATATATATATATATATATATATATATATATATATATATATATATATACATATATATATATGTGTGTGTATGTGTGTAAGTAATATATCAAAATTATTTAACTTCAATATTTCCTTAAAAACCTCCTCTATCCCATTCTAATTAATTAACATCTTTTTCCCAGCCTCGAAATGCGTTAATCAAAGGAGCGAGTGTTCTCGACTTAAAATTCTTCCGATCCATTATTTCATAAAGCTTTCTATCCTATAGATGTAAATTTTCTGTCTATTCAACACGTTTCCCAGCTGTCACCTGCAAATGGTTCCTCGTTTTTTCCTGATCTTACACTTAAATTTGTTGAGTAAGTGGGAAAATTCTTTCTGTCTTCGCTCTTGGGTGCACCTCTATTCGAGCAGAGTGATTTTTGTGTCTTTCCTTTGTCTGTCATTGATTCGTAAAGATATCCGTTTTAGCAGCTCTAAAATAAAGTTTTAATTAAACTTGTGTCGTTCTCTTCAATGTGGTCAGACTGCATCGTTCGTTGTTAATGCTAGCAGATTAGGCTTTCTCCTTGTCCAGTAGCTCGGGCAAGTAAAAACAATAGAGGCTACATAATTATTATCACTAGAAGAATTAAGTTCTTACACATATATATAATTAAAAATTTAACCTGAATAAAACTAAATTATTTTCAATATTTAAGATCCATATCTTTATGTAAAAAAAATTATCAATAAAAGAGCGCAAATGCTTCTGCTTTTAATTTTAATTCTTCAATAGATTCTACAGGAGAATGCGTTCAGAACGAGATATTTAATGAAAGATGAATGAAATAACAAGAAATGAAAAAAAATATTAGATTGAGATTTAACTGTTCTCAAAGGTTCTTTTCTCTATTAATCGACCAATGATGAGAGGTTTGAGGTTAATGTCGACAAATGCGAATTTCCCAAATGTGTTTTTCTAGAAATGATTAGCTAAAATTGTATCATAACATACCACTTGCATGCATTTCTCTGTATCTTAATCTTTTGATGTTTGGGGGCATGATATCTTTTTTCTCCCTTTCCTACAAAATTTGATGATTCTTAAAATAAGGTATGGCAAGAAAACTATAATTTTTCAGCTTCGAAAACCTCTAAAAATAGATTGGAAGGAAAAACATAAATCATATTATACAAGCAGTTCCTAAATTAATAAAATATCAATGCAATTACCCAACTACATTGGCTCGAGGTCATTGAAAAAGAAATAATTTAATTTGTTTGCATGGAACACTATTTATGCAGCCGTTCGCATTTAATGCAGCCAGGAAGCACAGAACAATTTTTATTCATTATCTGAAATAACTTCCGGAGGCAATAGGGAAACATTAGAAACATTGGGAATCATACAATTTCCCCTTTCTAAATAGATAAGCGCTATTTGTTATCGTGTTTTCAGGATAATTTCCTTTCAGAAAACCATTATTTTGGAAACTGGCTAACAAATATTTGGCTGTTCTGAACGAAGCTAGCAGACTGAAGTCAATGTTTTGACACAGGATTTTGAAATTGTTTTCATAGGATTTATGACATTTGTCACTGGGTCAGTAAACCATCGATATTTTTATCACAATTGTCGAATTTATATACATAAGCATATATCGAAATGGAATTTTCAGTAGTGAGACTGTATTACATCCCAATTCAGTGAATCGTAAAATGGCATAACTTATGTAATACAAACATATACATTTCAATAGATGTTTCATGCAGCGTGTAGAAGTTGTGATAACAGATAGATAAAATATGTCGTTCTGAGTCAGTAATGAAATATTTTTCATGCTTGTACAATCAATGTACACAAATATATATATCGCTTTCTCTCTCTGTCTGTCTCTCTCTCAGTATGTGAATGAGTGATATTTTATCCATAATTAATCAACTTAACAATAATTGTATTCTAAAATAAATTTCTGGCGATTCTATCCCATAAAATAGAATTTTTGGTGAAATTCCTTTAATTATTCTGTGGTAACCTTCGTAGACTGCACGAATACTAAAATTAGTTCTTGCTTTATTCTTATATAACTCATTTACGTAACTTAGTTTCCCTTCTTAAGTTTTATCGTGGGATTTATATTAACACTTTCCTTTGCTGGCTCACTGATACATTCCCACCACTATATAATCAAATGCAAGTCCTTTTGCGGACAAAGGACCACATACAGGTTACCTCAATAAATTTTATATCTTTACTGTCAAATTTTGTTGTTTAATTTCATGGCCTAAAGATTGTTTTTTATAACTGGATATAACTTAGTAGAGGGTAAAAAACACCCATTACATATATATTAAGAATTTAACCTGAATACATCTAAATTATTTTTGAAATTTAAATTCCATATCGTTATGAAGAAAACATTATCAATAAAAAAGAGCAAATGCTTCTGTTTTTAATTTAATGCATCAATATTCGAATGTTAAGAAGTTCTGTATGCATCTTGGTATCAGACTGAAAACAGAAATTCCGCAGAAGGGGTAAGACTTTCTAATGAATAATTACTAAACATTGCATTGGCCGAGGAGAAAACAGTTTTGTTTGTGCAAACAATTTTCTAGAAATGGGGAATTACTTTTACAAAAAGAGGCAATAACCTTGTAGGGCTTGTTTGTTGGTTTCTCAGATGTCCTGATCTGTTCTGCCTGGATTTTGTTTCTGCAGACAGTTAAAGAATGGTCATTTACGAAAATACCAAAATCACCAAAAATGTTATCATATGAAATAGTTTTATATACTGCATATTTTCGTAAAATACCTGTAATCTTTGAAGGTGAGCGTGATACACTCCATCCATGATGGTCCAGTCATGATCCGTTCAGTTGATGGTCTCTCATTTTAAACAATCGCCCACTGGTCACACAGATAACACGACAATGGAAAAGATAGGAATATGTGAGAAACCACTTGGACAGTGCTTTTACGAAAAGATGAAATAATCTCGGAGGGCTTATCTCTTGGTATCTCAATCGAACGATGGTCAGCTGAACTCAGCCGAACGTAGGTCTGATCTGACTGATCGCTGGGACCACATCCGACCCACAAAGGGGGCTTATGGTTGCAAATGCCATGGTGGCCTTTTAATTCACATCTACAGATGACACATTATTCTTTTTGTACATACTTCTTCAATATTTCAGAATTTCAAAAGATTTCTTATATCAATAGATTTGAATCTAAATGAACTCATAATATTTTCTGTTCTTACAATTTCCAAGCGTATATTTTACTATTTCTTAATTTTTATACAATTTCCATAATTATTATAGTACATATTTTGCATCCTTACAAATATGTAACATAATTTTATTTACTTTTAAAATTGTTAATTTATAGTTTCTATTTATTTTAATTATATGCAGTCTTAATTTTAATACATTAGTTAATTTTTCACTCTTACTATTTAACATTATATCTACATAAGTATAAGCATTTACGTTATAAGCATATTTCTTTCTTATAACTATACATCATAATTATTACACTAGTCTTATTATTTTACATTATATTTTGTATTTTACATTGTATATTTTTCATACATATTTTATACGTCTTCATTTACATTTTAATTAATATATACCTTTTTAGCTGCAGAGTTTATTTAACATAAAATTTATACTAAATTTTCATAAAGTACCTTTTTATTCTATACAATTCATGCATTTAAAATTTGTAAAACTGTCTTTTAGTTAACATTTACATAATTTATCGTCAATTACACATAGGGTATGTACTAATTGCATTTTAATTTTATTCATCTTATCTTTAAATAAAGAAACAATAAACAATATTTACTCCAAATACTTATAATAAAAGTTGAGAAAATATCTGAATAATTCTGATTTAATATTTCATAAATTTATTAATTTACTTTTATTTCTTTAATTTATTATTGTTAATTCTTTCAAAATATTTACCATGTTCTTCACTGTTCTTCCTTTTTATTTGTATACAACAAAAACTGAAACTTTCCTTTATAAAGTGCAGTGGGATACCTAATGAACCCCAAGGAAAGTTTGGAAACTGTAAAGCAATCGTAGGTCTGGATCATTCTTATGCTTTTATTTGAGGTAAAGATATGTCGAAAATGTAAATTTTGGAAGAGGAAAACATAGAAAAATGTTGGAACTGAGTGCTCGATCTTTCACCGAGAGAGCTCGAAATTATGTCTAGCTAAGCTATTTTGTTTTGAAAAGGAAAGTTTTAAAATAGCAGCATACTAAAAAACTGTACAACTAATGAGTAACATCTGGGATTTTCGATAATATCCATGCACTATTTTGCTGGGGTAGTTGTATACATACATACAGTATTGCAGTTGCAAATTTTTACAGGTTATTACCTAGGTGTGTTTTGTTATTTTGTGATTTGATAAAGCAAGGAATTCTTTTGTGTAGCTGCGTGTGAGTGAGAGAGAGAGACGTAGAGAGGAGAGAAGAGGAAATTTTTGGAGTGAGAAGAATTTGGACAGAGGGAGAAAGATGAAGGAGAGAGAGGAAGAATTTTGGAGAGGAGAGAGAGGGGGAGTGATGGAGTAATGGAGTGATATGGGGAGAGATGGAGGGAGATGGAGAAAGAGAGGAAGAATTTTGGAGAGGAGATGGTGAAGGGGGAGACATGGTGAGGGAGAGAGAGATGGAGATAGAAAGGTGTCGAGTTGATTTAGACAATTCATAACGGGCACTTTACTCGCAAAACGTTTTATATTCACTTATATAGCACCAAAGAGCCAGCCAATCAGTGTTAAGATTAATTCCCCGATGACGCTAGAAGTGAAACTAAGATAAGGAAAGGAATCATATAAGCCGAAATAAATTTTGATGTCCTCGAAGTTACTGAAGGTGGCTACAATTAATTTATTTCAGAATACAATAAAAATTAAATCGGTTAGTTATGGTTAAAATATTATTATACACATATAATTAATATTAATATGAAATTTTCGAGAATATATAGTAAAATACCAATACATATTCAAAATGATCAATTACCATAAAAAAAAACGTTTATAATTGTTAAATATTCATTTTCCACAAATACAACATCTAAATATTTTGATTTCAGTTCTCTATACTTGCATAAATGCAAATTATTGAGACATATTCTTCTAAAAATATCGTAGTTCACCCTGTTTTACAAGTATTTTTCAGAATTCTGTAATGGAGAAAAAAAATGAAAATAACTTAAAACTTTGGACTCTAATTTGTGTAGATGCGGTTGTATGTTGACATTAGAATCTGAAAAATGAGAACATGAGAGAGAGAAATGAGACATAATAAGAACATAATCTGCGTCGGTCCGAAAGAATTCATTAAATGTGAGCATATGTAAGAAAAGCAACTCTTTTTACTTCATTTCTTATGTCTGCTAAAAATTATTTTAGAGCTATGCAAACTATTTAAATAGAAATGAAAAAAACTGTGGAATAGAATGAATTTAACGGATTTAACGTTGTTTTTGAATTATTCCCATTTTTCATGATGACGTTTTTTAAATATAAATAAGTGGACTAAAAATAAACCATATAAAATGTGGAATGACACAGATTAAAGTAAAAATAATAATTTCTTTTCATTTTTAAACTTTTCAGTTTCATTGTCATAGAGATTAAAATAAACTATTCATAGTAAGCTATAATAGTTTTCTTTTATTACTAGGTTCTCCGAAAAAGAATATGTATCAGATAAAGTAACACAATAAATGTTTTCTAAAGAAAATTTAAAAAAATTAAAATATTAAGGCGATATTTTATAGGGTTACAGTGCAATATTTTTATATGCCTGCTGAAATCGCGATCGGCCACGTATGTAAAAGTGAGAAGTTGACGTTGTCACTTAGGAGAGAGGTCGAAATCTTTCAAAGCTGTTTTTTAAATTTAAGAGCAAACTGCCACTAGAGTTGGCTTATATAATTTTAATGAACTTCCTATTAATTTAATGAAGACTTCGAGTGCGACTATCTATGAATAGTGCAAAATTTATATGTAAAGTAAGGTGGAAATTTTACGACCCATTTTGGTAGTTAACATTAAGTTAAAAAATGGTTTAAACATTTTTAAAATTTAAGAAAACGTAATGAATTTACAGTGAAAATTTAAAATCAATTTGTGTGATAATTTTACATTTACAGTGCGCTTAACTTTAAAAAACACTATTTTCAGCGAAATACATCTAAAGTTTTTTTAGCTATTTCAAAAGATATAATATTAAATGGAAAATTATATAGTTTTACAGGTTCTAATTTGAATATTTCAAAGGGGTTTATCCAGGAATTTTAAAAATTTAAAAATAAAAAATAAATTTTTGAAAGTTTAAAGGTGTTTTTTTTTAATAACAAACTTACTGGATTTGCATCTTTAAAAATCAATATTTGTTTTAAATATTTGCTTATAGATTTTTACGCATTTAAATATATATTTTATTATTAGTGTGCTATTTGGGAACTTTTATCCCTTACTCAGGCTATCTATCAAAAACTTAAATACATGCACTGAAAGCCGAGTTTTAGGTTTTCTGTAAACCACTTAAATGTGATAACTTTTCACTGATCCTTAAAAATAAAATTTACTTCTCATTTAAAATGTCGCAAAGGAGTTTAAAACAAAATCTCGAACATTGAACCCAGTTGGAATTTTAACAAAGCATTATTTTGTATTCCTCAATTCACTGAGAACCAAAGGAGGGAAAATTCTAATATCTATTTCCTCGTAAGTCACGTTTTGGTTATTATTCACAAGTGCTGACTGTGTAAATTTGCATAACAATCTAGGGAGGACGGCGGATTTAAAACTTTGAAATAGTTAACAAATCCTTCAACTGGGATAAGAGTAAAAAAGGATAGCTTTACATAAATTCTTTTTCGTAAACAAGCATAGAAAGAAAAAAAAAGATTTTGTATACGAATAATTACAATAATTAGAACAGGATACAATAGTATTAAATTTCTAATTTAACTGTATCCATGATCCCTTAACATTTTTTTCTTATATTATACTTTGGCGGGCTATGCCCGAATGGTAGGGCGCTGTTCTTCGGTAACGGAGTTAGCAGGTTCGAATCCCGCTTATAACGTGAATGTTCGTAGTCACTCGAAATCGTCTTTAAGCATTAGGTGCCGATTTCTATTAATAGTACTTTACCATTTAATTTTTTTATGTATTTATCTCTCCTCCCAACTGTATCTCTTTATTTTATTTTTTACTTATCAGGTTTTGAGAAGCGTTTCCCCGTCATACAATGTAACTTGCAGTACCAGGCTCTTATGACCAAACCCAACTTTAAGATTGTGACAAATATAAAATGGTGCAAAAACTTCGACTTATTAACACACTCCTCTTTCTAGTAGATCGACATGTACTCAAAAAAGTACGGCTTCTTGTGGAAGATCCTCACTCCAGCTTCGCCTAATGTGCACCTTTGATTTTGGGTTTTGGTCCAGAGGTTCGTTTTCACCTACCCGTTTTAGTTGTTTCTGTGTAGCGTCCGTGCATTCGTGCATCTCTCGCATTAGTGTTATTTTTTTATTCCTCTCTACTTTTTTTAAGGTGTCATTTTGTCTTTTCTTACTCAGGAACATCCACACATATATGAAGCCTTTCTTTTAAGGTAGATGATCCTGGAGATGCAATAAATTGGTCCTTAATGAAGCAAAAAAGTAGACCACCGAGTATAAAACCAAACCCATAAGGTAGCAGAAAATAAAAATAAAATCTTTTATTAAACAATTGTGTTTAAATTGGAATAAATAGTCAAACTCATAATTAAGTTCGATAATTAAGTTCGTAAGTTTACGTTCATAAAGAAATAGAAATTTTTATATAAAGTGAGCTATTATACGAAACAAATATAGTTAGCAGAAATAGACGTTAGAAAAGATCATGAATAATTTCCTTCATTTTCTACGTAGGCGCTGTATTAATCTTAGAACACTACACTGGCTGTTTGAACAGTGTTACCATTGTTATGTCTAAAAGACAACTTTTGTTTGAATGTCTTTTGTTCTTCCACATTTTGTTCAATTTATTTTTTATTTGATTTTACCTTTTGAATTAATGTAATCATAATTTTATTCTTACTCTTTTATTTTTCTTTTATAACTAAGGTTTTGTAAATTTGATTCAAAATATCTCAAAAGTATTCATTGTCATGAAAATGCATACAACTCAACTCATCTGAACTAAAGCAATGTAGGGCAAGAAATAAATGCACTTTAATTTTTAAAAGATTTATTGAGCGTTTTATTTATTTTTAGCTCCAAACACTTTATTTTTCTAATAACAAAATGTTTCAGTGATGCAACGATTGTGTTTTAGGGTTAGCAAAAGAGTGAAATATTATTATCAATGCTATAAACTTGAAACAAATATTCGGAGTATAAAACAAACTGTAGCGTAATCGTAAAAAAATTCGAATTCCAGATTTTAACTGGCAACTTCTGGACCACCATGAGTCCAAAATTAATATTTTGGGAATTAAGACTGTGTGTGTATGTAAACACGACATGTAGAGTTCGTTTGAACAGAAATGATTAAATATGTATATTATAGGGAAACTGCATTAAAAAAAAAAAAAAAAAAACTTTTGGGTTATTTTCGGGAACAGACAGTAGCATATTATTTGATACTTCCGGAGTGACTATTTCTGGAAAGCGACTTTAATTTGTATACTACGAATTGGTTTCTATGCATATGGATAAATAATGTCAGTAATTAACAACCATTTGAAAATATTTTTGGAAAAGATGAACCAAAGTCATTACTAGCATGTACTTTTAGAATGATCATGCTGGTATATCGGCTGATTTGACGTAGTTAAAAACTCTTTGATATACTTTTTTCATTTAGGTTATTAAAAATATTTTTCCAATGAATTTATTTTAATGAAGTTCACATATATACTAACCACTATGATCTTATAGATTTTCTTCTAGAGAAGATAACCACAAATTAGCAAAAGTAACCATTCTTTCCATGGATAAAGAGACCATTTCTTAAATAAAATGTAACAAAATGCTGAAATAAAAGACAGTGAGAATTAGTTGAAACTCCTGAATGATAAGTATATCTTTTATCCCTTTGATGCCCGAGTCATTTATGTTGATTCCATATCCATGTATTTCTTGAATCTAAGTTATTATGGACTGTACAGAACAAAATAAGTATGAAGTTTAATAACTTTGAATTCCACAACACGATAGGTTAGTGATCAGCTATTATTTTAAACATCATAGGATGTTATTTATGAAAAAAGAAAAACTTCATAAAAAATATATTTGTTATTACTTATAAAATAAGTTCTATAAAATGGAGTTTATAATATAAAAAGCAATTTGTCATAATTTGAGTCTATGCACCTGCCTAAAAATTAAACTTTTAAGTGTGCTGTTATCATAAATTGTCGGTCCAAATGGTAAATTTATGAATAACTGAAATTACTTAAAAATTTTGTAGATTGTTTATAAGATTACCTTCTTCATACTCTCAAAAGAAAAACTCGTTCTTAAACATAATTCTACTAGCTATTTTTAATAACTAAAAATTGACTGTAGGTATTAAATGGTTAAGTGCAAAAATACCTTAGTAATATTTTCTATTTGCTAATTAAATCCTTATTCTGTGTTAGAGAATATTTTCCGACATATAAGATGTAATTTTGTAAAATATTTTTCTCTTAAATATTTATGACACATATATTTTAGAAAAAGGGATTTTGTGTTGCCGTTAAAGACCAAAAAGAATCCCCATTTTTTTTTTGGTAAATGCCAATAGAAGCTAAAACGCAAAACATGTATTCTCAGGAAAATCTAATTTAAGGTATCAAATGTGATAACGAGCATAACGATTTTGGCTTTAAGCCTAGAATTAGTTCTGTTTCCTTTTTTATTCTTACGATTTACAAGATGATTTGTCTGGGTTTTTTCTCCTGCTTCAAAATAAAGCTGTTACTTTTTTGAATTTTTTTTAAAAGGATGGTGGGAACTCATTCTTCTTTTTCTATTTAGATAGTTTAATTTATTCTCTTTTTATGCTTATAATATATTCTATAAAACATCTCATGTTTTCATTTAAAAAAATTGCTAATTGAATCCTGATTTTGTGTTACAATGCAGAAGTTCTACTTCAGTGTGGTGAGTATCTTGAAAATGGCGTAACTATGGGTGATATTTAAATGATTTTTTGTTATTACATGTACTTTATCACACTTTTTTTTTAAAACATTTGTGATGTGAATTTTTTGAGTTGTGTTTAGAATTTAATCTACAGTTTTGGTAGTATGTTTTTTTTTTAAAATAATTTTAACTTACTCTTCTTAGGCATGTTTCAAATTAAAAAGTATTGGTAATTAGTAATTAGGATTGAAAATTAATATTTAAATAGTAATCTATACTCGCTAGATGACTCATGGACAAAAAAATTGAGTAAGAGTTTAATATCAGATTCCATATGATTAAGTTTCCATTAAATCAACCAATAAAATCCCATCCTTATAAATTAGCCTTTCATCAAATATATATGTTGATGTATAACTTAACATTTTGCCTTTTTATTCGTTTTCCTTATGCCTCGGTTACTTGTTCAATTTTTTAAGCCTTTTTAAAAGCTATCAATGCTATCTAATTTCTATACTTCATATAAACCTAGTAAAAAACGTAAAAAAAACTCATGTAATCTCATGAAAAAATTCGATCAAAGTCAGCTATCTTAATTTTACTTAGGAAATAATAGTAAAATAAATATGGAAACTACGGTGTCAGGTAATAGACTAAATAATTTTAATTTATGGAAGGAAATAAAATTAGTTATGTATATGGTTATTTCGTAATAAGACTTAAAATGTGTTTCTATAACGATGCATACTCACCAAAACTGGAACCAACAGATTTCTGCGTTACTCTACAAAGATATTATAAGACTTTTTGTAATTTTATACAAACTTTAAATTGCTACAAAAGTTTAAGTTGAAAATTCAATAGTTAGGTAATTTAAATACATAAGATCGCTCAATATATGCAATTTAAGGTAACAGTGGAGAGGTAAAATAACAAATTTTTACCAAAATCATGACATGATCTTTTGTTGTGAAAAAAACAAACCTAGTCACTTATATACATCATTATCAAAAGAAATTTTTAGAATAGCATTATTTTACTGTCCTGAAACCTGTTTTTTGTCATGCACCCTTATTTTAAATTAAAAAAAAATATTTTCTAGTTTGATGATTTTTGTATCGAATTAACAATTTCGAAATGTTCCAGGTGCTTTTCGTTTTATGTACTTCTTACTCAAAATTTTAGAAATTTTTTATTACTGTGATTGTCATGAAACTGGGTATGCTTTTGAAAAATGCAAAGATTTTGTTTAAGTTATGGAGAATTTAATATCTTATAAGAATCTACACATTGTATAGCATAAATAATTTAACTATAATTGTTGTATTTAACGTACGTGAAAACCGATACACAGATTTGTTTCTATATAAATGCAGAATGTAAGATGTTTCATGTAACAAAATTATATACACTCATTATGAAAATATCGCTAGAAATGGAAAATATTAAATATTGAAATTGAATGTCCTTCTTTCATTTAAAAGAATTAATTTTGGAGTATGTATTGAGAGAGAGAGCTGGGGGCGGGTAATGAAAATCGGTAATTCTAGTGGCCGCATTGCATTCTTAGAAAGGAAAATTTAAAGACTCTTTCTCACCATAGGGTGTGAAGATAAAGATAAGCCTATTTATATATGAAAGCATATATTAATCAGAGAAATTTGTTTCTAATTCTCAAAACTTTGAAATTTATTGTAAATATATAAAAATGATGAATTCGGATATCTTGAACATTTTTTAAAGAAATGTTAATATTTGCCTTCATAGAAGTCTATACTAAATTTTTTCACAAAAAAATGGAATATTTCTTTGTACTTTTTAAAATTTTATCTACATATTAGACTAGAAAATGTTCCTTTCTGTGACGGGTAAAAATAAAAATATGTGTAAAGAAATTTTCTTTGAAGTAAAAATGTTTTCCCCATGGTCCCTCCTCCATTTAACATGTATCTTTTCCAATAAAGCCAGAACATAAGATTCCTAAGATTTATCCTTATGTACCAAAAATGTGCTAATACTATTAAAACCTGAGATTTATAGACCTTATAATAGGAATAGTGTTTAATAACTAGAATTATTTTTCTTTTAATTGAAACAATGGTAAGAAAAATTCAGAGGAATACTGAAATTAATGTAATTTATTTTATTTAATACAGACATACTAAATGAATGCATAGCTTCTGTATGGGTTAAATAAACAACTTAAGTCCTCAGATATGACTCTTGTAGCGAATTAACATTTTTCATGTCCTGTGCATTACATCTAATGTCTTATATGCTTGTATATCACGTGATACACTAAGAACTATATTTATATAAAGCTTTCATGCTTAAAATGAGTCATAACTTTCAACATAGTAATTTCTGTTATAATTTTTCCATTTCATAACGTTCAAGGTTTCGTGAATCTTTTGAAACAAGCCATGATAAAAATATCCCTATTAGAGATTTCGTGATTATTAAATAGAAAAACAAAAAAACTCTCAGCAGATTTTGGCTGTTGCAATTAACAGTTCTAGCCCCATCTCTTTATCGTACTCATTGTTTTACTTTGATGATTAACAGCTCAGTAGTAAGGGAGTTTTTTTAATCTGGCTATCAACGGGATGTATACAGCTAGGCTTTATCGCTCATTAAAAACAGAACAATATTGTTAAATAGGAAGTTAACTTCGTGATTTATGGAGGTGATTTTCAGAGTTCTAACGTCTGTTATATTTTTAATAATTCCTTATGGATAATTTGGCCGTACATTCGATATAGGTACATAAAGTAACTCTAGTCCTAACTAAAATATACAAATGTGTAGTCTATAGTAATTGATAGTAAAATAAATGTAAAGTCAACAGTTATAAAATTCTAATTATTATGGATTTAAAAAAAATCATTCGAAGTTAAAAAATACCCCTCTACATTATTTTAACTAAAATATTGTAAACATATGTTTAACTAGCATGCAGTACGTCATATGACGGAATCAGTAAAATTTTTAATTCTACAGAATTGTAAAGTACTCTGTGAGACAAGTTTTTTGGCTGAGAATTATCTGGTACACGCTCAATAAATTATTTATCTTCATACTCCTCTGAAGTCCCCTGATACTGTGAATACAGTTTAGAATCACGTTGAATTCATTTAGTCAAACTGTGTGGTTATGTTTAAAAAACAAACACACAAACTTCTTAATTTTCAAAGATATATAACTTAAAAGCTAGATATTTATTAGTCCGTGAAATAGACTCCTATGCTTTTATGAAAAGAATTTGTTGTTAGTATCGGTGATAAAATTATCCTTGCAACAAAAAATAATCGATGATTAAATTTAAAATTATCACATATGTACTTAATCTATTATTTAAGCCAAATATAAAAGAAAGTTATTTACGTAATATCTAAGTTGTGATAAAATGTATGAAAATCATCCAGGCAATATTTAAATAATTTAAAATAAGAAATGATTAAATGAGAGGTTTAAAGGAATGACGTCATAATGCTAGAAAAAATGTTATTTTTACCTATTTATGTGAAAAATTGATAAATGCAATCGCCTGCTCTTAACCGGGAAAAATACGGTTTGAAATAATAGCATTAAACTCTTGGAAAGGGGTGGAATTTGAAAGTTTTAAGGAATTTTGCTAACCCTAACTGATCAAGAATCCAATATGGATGCCTGTATCCATTCCAGGTCCAACCGCTTCGTAAATTCAAGGACAGATGGACAGATAACTTAGGCTGATATTATATAGGGGATTAAAACTAATTTATTGATATGAGTACATACCATCTGTATTCAAATATGGGAAAATTCCAACATATATTTATACATTAGAATTTTTTAAAACTTACAGATTAGGGTGAAAACTGTAGTTTTGAGACCCACCTTTCGAAAATAATGTATAACGTATATTTCACAAAGAATTTTTGTGTTTTTATCGAATATCTTGAGAATATATTTTAGAAAAATAATCCACAATAAATATTAACTTTTAAACCATTTAAACCTGTGGTTTTCCTTAAAACATTTGAGTAATAAGAGAATCCACAACTTTACAAATTAATCTGCATAAAAATCCTTCAAAAGAAGTCAAACTCCAAAGCTTACGAATGCGCTCTGATTTCTACAATTACCGCAATATATTATAAAAGGAAAAACATATTCCAAAAATGTACTCTTAGTTAAACCAGTACAAATATAACAGGCAGAGAAATAAATAAAGAATAGTACATATTTCTGAATCATGCACTGCTGGTAGAAAGCTCACATTATTTTATAGATAGGCCAGAAATTAATGAATTATACTTTTTAATCTTTTAACTAACTTATTAAACTAGGTAATAATTATTTACATGTTACGTAATAATAAGAAGAGCTAATACTGTACCAAGGATAATTTGATAGATATTTGGAACAGAGAAATAAGTAAGCTGTTGTCCTTTTGAAAAATTTAATTGTACAAATATTTAAACAATGCAGATCAAACATGTTAAACGCACCTTTTCATTGAAGTAAATGAAGAAGGCCTAAATCTGCACAGGCCGCAAAACATAAAAACAGAATTTTTATAGTAGTGTAAGTTTTTTCTAACAGTACAGTATACAAAAATGAACTTAAATAAAATTAGTAAGAAAAAATAAAACAATAAATTAATGATTTCTTCCTGAAACTTCTCTAATCTCCAACGTATCTTCTCTGTCATTTTTTCCTGCAGTTACAAGTATTATTTTCAAAACTGACGTAAGATGCTCCGCAGCAATTCTACGTTTGATAGGAGGCATGTCCATTGTTAAGTGTGAAAAACTTCTAGCAAAACAAATGATTAACAAAAAAATAAAAAATTAAGGTTTTTTGTTGTATCAAAACTAGTTCTCAAATATCGGTAAAATTCAAGATTCCCAACTTCACTGAGCTAATGATGTATGAATGGTAGGGTGCTACTTTTCGGTACCGGTTATCGCAGGTTCGAATTTCACTGCTGGCATTGGTGTTCGTAGCCCTTCAGAATCGGCTTAAATCTGTAAGGCCCTGTCACATTAGCCCTAGTGAGCAAAACTTTGGAACGTAGAGGTCCAAATCAAACTAACTTCACTGAATATTTCCTTATAATCCGAATTGCGCTCAGTCTTGATTACACCCCTTTGCAAATAATTAAGTACTTATTCAGCATAATAAGGACAAAGAATTCAAAGGAAACAAAGAAAGCTTTTATATTAAAGATATAAAATCTGCAATCCCTGGTTCAAATTATTTTATGAGACTTACTGTTTTTTTCGCATACACGTGTAGTAACAGTTTGGATTTTCATTTGTCTATAATTCCATGTAAATGCTAAATCTTAGAATCTTGAAAGTATGTTATAGTAATTGTAACAATAGTGTATAGGAACTAAATTGGGGAATTTCTAAAGAATGCTATAGAAATTGTAACTGTAGTGAGAAATATGCCTGAAAAATATATTAGTTATTCTGAATATTTATATCTTACATTGTGTCAGATTAAGAAAGGAAAACTATAAGGTTTTCGATGTTTTGCGAACAAAGAAAATCTCAAATATGGTGAGACAAAGGGTAAATTGAATTTTAAATTTGAAATGGTAATTATTTTGCACTCATGAAATACATTTTGATCATGTAAATAATAAAATGTCGAGCTATGTAATCTGTTTAAATCTAAGTATTTGTTTCCGAATCGAAATTCTTATGAATGGATAATTTGATATTCTTCATTTACATTTTAAGTACTTACATTTTAAGATCTAGATTTAATGTGGGGTTGAATTCTAATTATTTGTGGAAGGAAAGAAATGGCTCTCGGTTTTGCAACCTTCTTTCAACAAATGATTTACAAATGATTTGGTGAGGATTTGTTGTTATTTTATTGAGAAAATGGGGTATTGAAGAATCTCATAATGTTACTAGACGGTTAATGAACTTCAGTAATTCTACATTTGATAGAAAGCATTTCCATTGATTAGTGTAAAAAGTGTTCGTCCTGGCAATAATTCTAAATTTAAAATTAATTTTATATGCACGGATGTTTATCTTTATTTAAAATTTGGTTGGCAAACATTTGTAAAATTCAGGCTCCCCATCATCACTAATTTATTTTCATAATTCAAATTGCTCTACATTTTAATTACATTCATATGCATTAATTAGTGATTCCAACATTATAAAGACAAAAATTATTAGAGAGACAAAGAAAATGACAGAATTAAAAGAAAACAAAGATAGCTTTTATATTAAAGATATAAAAATTTAAACTGTTTCATATTATTTTTAAGGCTTATGATATTTCTTTATACACGTTGTAACAATCTGGATTATCTTTTTATCAGCGAATTGATGTAAATACTGAATTGGGGAATATGGAAAGAATATTGTGGCAATTCCAACTATATTGTAAAATATATCTGGAAAAAATATTAGTTATTCCGTATGAATGTTTACATTTTACATTGTGTCAGTAAAAAAAAGGAAATATATAGGTTTTTCGAATGTTTCACAAGCAAAGAAAATAGAAAACCTGCTGAGACAAAGAGTACATTGAATTTTTAGTTTGACATGGTCATTATTTTATGTTCATGAAATACATTTTGATCACTTAAATGATAAAATGTAGTATTGTAATTATTAATGGAAACAAAGAAATAACTCTCAGTTTTTGCAACTTTCTTTCCTCAAATGATTTACAAATGCTTTGCTGAGGATATACTGTTATTGAGAAAAGAGGGATTTCGAAGCATCTCATAACATCATGAACGTCAGTTATTATACATTTGATAGAAGGCAATTCACTTGATTAGTGTACAAATTGCTCGCAACCACAGATAATTCTAAACGTAAAATTAATTTTAGTAGCAGATGTTTAGCCTTTTTTAAAATTGATCGGCAATGATTTGTAAAATTCAGACTCACCATCTTCACTAAATTATTTTTCCTAATCTAAATTGATCTGCATTTCGATTACATCCATTTGCATTAAGTACTGATTCAACATTATAAAAACTAAAAAGAATTATGGAAACATAGAAAATCGGAGAATTAAAAAAAACAGACAACTTGTCTTTTTAAAGATTTAAAATATTTAAACCCTGTTTCAAATTGTTATTTAAGGCTTATCAGTTTTGTTTTTCATACGAGTGTAATAACAGTCTGGATTATCATTTTATCAGCGAATCGGTGTTGATGCCAAATTGAGGAATCTGGAAAAAGTGTTATGGAAATTGTGACTGAAGTGTAAAATTTACCCGAAAAAATATTACTTATTCTGGATGAATATTTATATCTTACATTGTTTCAGTAATAGAAAAGAAAGTATAGGTTTTTCGATGTTTCAGAAGAAAAAGAAAATCGAAAACTGCGCGAGACAAAAGGTAAATTGAATTTTCAATTTGAAATGGTCATTATTTTGCGCTCATGAAATACATTTTGATCACGTAAATAATAAAATATCGAGCTACGTAATCTGTTTAAATCCAAGCATTTGTTTCCGAATCGAAATTTTTACAAATGGGCATTTCTATTTGCTTCATTTACATTCTAAGACCCATAATCTAGATATAATGTGGGACTGAATTGTAATTATTTACGGAACCAAAGAAATGACTGTCGGTTTTCGCAACCTTCTTTCAGCAAATGATTTACAAATGATTTGATGAGGATTTACTATTATTATTTTACTAAGGAAATGGGGTTTTGAAACAACTCCTAACGTGACTACACGGTTAATGGATGTTTAAAATCCAATTAAAATATTAATCAAAAATACGCACAAATATCTTATTTTGAGAGCTGGAATCTGCATTTGTTTGTGGCTGAAATATGAATTTCTAAATTAATTAAAAAGTAAATTAACGTACAGAAAACATATTTACATTTAATGAGAAAAATTTCCAATTCTCATTTATTATTCTTAATTAAAAGCAACGAAATTGCTCATTAGAGTTTCATAAATAAATGCGAAAGGCTATCTAAATTACCCCCACAATAGATAACAGCATTTAATTATGCATTCCACGATGGCTTAAATTGAAATACTGAATAACGTAGCATTTCAACTCAAGCATTTTGTCATTTAACGTCTTTTTCAAACGTTAGTAAATCTGATTACGATTCAGTTCTTTATAAATGGTTTTTACCTATTTATTTTTATTTACTAACCCTTTCAAGGATAGTGTTAGTTTGAGTGTGTCCTAATTTTAAAAATTTTTAAAAATTGAAATATCGTTGAAAAATTTTTCAATCAAATTTTTCTTTCATCAGTGTCAACCCCAGGACTTGCAATTATTGGTTGTTCAGTCAAATTGTTTGCTTTGAAGTAAAATTCACATTTGATTTTTGTAGCATGTGATCTTTTTTAGATAGACCTGTCGAAACAACACTTATACATTGTTTAGCTATGTAATTATTACTTCATTTTAACTACTAAATTTTTTCCCAATATAATTAAAATCTAAAGTATCATTTTCATGCTGTAGAAGGGGATAGCTTTACAGGTGGCCTGGAACACACCTCTACTCCAATAAATCTATTTCTTTTTCAATATTTGATATTTATCAGGTTCATAGATAATCTTTGTAAAATCCTTTATATAAATACTAAAGAATTTCTAATGTTTACCCTGAAAGGAACAACATTTATTTCTAAACTACTCTGAATTAAAAAATAATTTCTAAAATGTTAAAATACATTACTTCACACATAGAAAGCATAGAACTTTTTGAGATAAGATATTCAGTATAAAATCAAATTTGAAACACAACTAAAATGTTCTGCTGCACTTAGAATTAAATATTTCCTTGATCGTTAAACAGAATAACTTTATAAAAATTTATACTTAGTTTGGAATTAATATTTTTTTAAAAAATCGGGAATAGACACCTGTTGACTTTTCTGTCTACTGATAGAAAAGTAACTATTTTCATTATTATTGTTTTTAACTTTATAAAAGATAAGAACACTTTCACATGAATAATATCAGGCTTTTAACCATGCTAAATCTTTAAAATTTATATACAATGCTTATTACCCTAAATTTACGATGGAGAATAGCAGGCAAATCCGAAGAATCCCAAAAGTTTATGAAAACTGCAATTTTACTAAAATGTTCGAATTGAAAAGTTAGTTTGTCCAAGTCTAAACTTAGTGTAGCTTTCTTGTTTTCTCTAAATCTTTATTCTTTTCTCCATCTCTTTCTCACTTCCTCTCTCTCACTTTTCTGACACACATATATACATATATATATATATGTATATATTATATATATATACACACATATACATATATATATATATATATATATATATATATATATATATATATATATATATATATATATATATATATATATATATATATATATATATATATATATATAATTACAAAAGTGGCACTTTCAAACTCAGGGTGGTCTAAAACTTGAAGATCAATAAAATTTTTGGGGCAGAGTTCTCTGACTATAGAAGTATTTTCCTTATACTACATATACGGGATAATTAAAAGTATAAACTAGATACACAAGAGGCAAAACAAATCTACTTACTGGCAAAGTTAGAAACTAAACGTTCATATCAACTAGACTCTAGTTATAATCTGTATTGGTGCATTAAAATTATATTAATAAGAATAATATATTTAATTGCATAGCTTTATAGTTGATATATTTTGCTATTTTAATTTTCTTCTCTTTTAGATATTAAAATAATTTTTCAAAGATTTACTATACTTCTAACTATGGATATTCCGGATTCACGTATTCAAGGGATGTTTTCGAAAAAGGTGGATTCTGGGGAGGGAGGATGTAATGATAACGCGAAGAGCTAAGACTGGGGAATTTCTAGATAACATCTATTACCTATTTATAGTACATTTTAAGTTTCAGTACCCGCCGAAGTTGAAAAATACAATTTTATCTTAACATTATGCTAAAATTGTTTCATTGAATTTAAAACGATATAAAATTGTCTCCAGTGAAAAAAAAAATAGCTTTTTAAAGTGGTGTATAATGATCTGTTCACAAAGATTATGTAATTTAAGTATAATAAAAGTGAAACTGTAGTTCGGGGGGCACCTTGTTCTATTGGCGATATTTCTTTCGCCAGTAATGCAAACATGCTATTTAAGATGGCAACGATAAACATTCATAAGAGCAATGCAAAGACAATAAAAAGCATAAAATATCAGTACAATGATAGTAAAACACACAATATAGATAAAATTTATACACAGATTGTACCAATTTTGTAAATTTGCAGACTAATGGAGAACAATTTTTTAAATTTTCTAATTCATGCGAAAATTTACGAGAAAATATGAGTACATACTTACGCAATGAAAATGAAGCATAAGTCATAAACTATGAGTATTGAAACGCTTAAAACTATATACAAATATTTTATACACAATTGCAGTCTGAAAAACATCTGGATGCTATATGTGAGAAAACTCTCACACTTGGCGATGATAAATATAGATAAAGAAGCACAATCCAGGAGCTATCTAAACTACAATGAAGCTATAAAAGTTTTAGACAAATGTTGCAGCAGCGCTTTTCAAAACATGAATAGATTCGTTAATTTGTTATAATAACCTGAATTGCGAAATTAGAGTGTATGTGTAAGTAAACGTAGAAAGGACATGAAACATGTTGAGGTGTTTTGCTATAAAACTAACTTGTATTATCAACATATTTGTGTAAAGGCGACATTATTTAGTATATAACCAGTTGTAAAGACTTAACAGTTTTGAACTTTTGAAGCGTTCAGTCACCGCTTACGCCATTAGCGTTTGGTATAATACAAATGCATACAACCGAAATGCAAATAAATTGATGTACAATGAAACTAGCGACTCGGAAGTTAATGCTTTCAAGTCAACAGCGGAGTTCTATCAACAATCACATCATTACGTTAAACATACTTTTGAAATGGTCTTCTTTCCTTTCATATTTTGAAAAGTTTTGCAGTCTGCCCTAAAATGAGAACATTATTGTTTCCTATGAACACATGTTCTTAAGGAAATATAAACTTTCCGATGGTTATTTTCGTAAAATAGTGCTAAATGTTTTTGTTTGAATTATTTTATTTATCGAAAGCCAGCCTGTTGAGTATTAAATCAAGAATTATACAGTACTTTTCAACAACATTATTTCAATAAATTAATGGAGATTGAACTTGGGTTAGAATCCAACTGCTAATATGAATGTTTGTAGCCGTTCGGAATGCACTTTAAGCAATAGGCACCAGTCTTAATAGCTTTCTTGTTGGAAAATAGGAGATCTTGGCGAAACAAACCAAACTATACCAATTTAACGGTGATAATTTGTTTGTGTGTTTATCAGTATATATTTTCCAGTTGAATATAAAAAGCCCACAGTTAAAGAGATATATTAAAACGATAAATATGGATAGAGACGATCATACCCAGTCAGAATTGTAAAGGTGGTAGTTGTAGCCGAATGAGGGAACATCAGGAACCAACAAGGAGAACTGGTGAAGAGAATACTTCAGGTTTTATCACTTTAATCGTTGTTTAAACTTAAATTACTGTAATTCTAAGAGTTTACTTAGTTTCCAAACATGTAAAAAATCTGTTTTAATACAGACATTTTCTAAAACGATGTGTGAAGATTATGTAACTTACATTTTATAAATTAAGCAAAGTGTTTTGGTAGAGTTTTCTAAAACCCGAAAAGACCAGTTATTTTGTCATACTGTTATCTGTAGCAAAACTAAAGTGACTGAAAAAATACACGTATTTAAAACATGAAATTTGTTGTGGTGTTTATCATAAACACCATGTGAAATCAACAGATTTGTGTAAGGACGACATGATTTACTATTAACATACCTATAAAAATCCTTTAACAGTTTTGTGACGGTGTACAGGTTCCAAATACTTTATTAGAGTCTGGTATTACCTAAATGCATAAAACCGAAATGAAAATAAAGAAATTGATATACGATTGTTCTTACCTAGAAAAATAGCAATGAGGAAATCGACACTTTTAAGTGAACAGTGGAGTTTTACAACTGTACTGTTATATAAAATATACTTTTGAAAATTTCCTCATTCCATTTGCACTAAATTTTGAATGCACAATTTTAAATATTTTTTTAAGTTTGTATCCTGAAGCGAAAATATGCTTTACTTTGAACACGATTTTAAAGAAAATATACGTGAAGTTAGTAATTGTTATAAATTAAATAAACCTTATCAATTAATTTTTTGAGTCTAAGCTATCAGTTATATTTCATCTTAATGAATGATAAAAATACTGAATTTTTTAAAACTTAATTTACCGCAATTTCACTAGGTTAGATACATTTCCAAACATATAGAAAATCTTACTTAGTTTTAATAAGGACCTTTCCAAAACAATGTGAAAAGATTATATACCTGAAATTTAGTAAAATGTTGTGTACCTTTTCCTAAAGCTGGAAAAGATGATTTATAACTTCTCTCATCAAACTAATTTCCGAAACTAAATTGACTAGGAAAATACACGTAGGTGTCCTGTTTTTACTCACTTTAACGTTTAACACATTAAAATGTGTAAAATTCAAACATCATTATGAAAGATATAGTTGGTGAAATTTCCCATCGTTTTCTTTTCAGTTTCTCAAAAACATTAGCTTTTATCACCGTATCTGATATTTTACACTTTTTCTTATGCCGTCTGTTTTTAACCTTTTTTTATCTGGTATTTTTTATTCTCATGATTGTATAAGTTTTTATCTGCTCATGTTTTACATATTTGTGTATACATTGATTAATGTCTGAAATACATTGTCACTGTATTAAATATCACGTTTGGTACCAGTCCTTTTTAAAGATTCAGTGCCATTAAACTTCATAAAACCAATTATTAAAATATGCGTAGAGAAAGTTCGAAATTTGGTGGGGTGTATATCATAAATACAGTGTAACATCAAGAAATTTGTGTAAAGACGACATGATTTTAACACATTGTATGCGAGACACGTACTACTACGTTTTCTGACGATTGATACTTGTTCGCGGGTCACTTACTAGTACGAGTTAGTGTAAAATCATGGTTTGTTTGTGGGTACAAAAATAGCGGTATATACAGGAAAATGAAGCCGAATGTTCTTGTCTACTACATAGATTCTGGAAAAATTTAGACAAATAAAAACTAGTTTTTAATCAGGCGATGCGGAACCACAGAACGGGAAGGTTTATTAAAAAATCAATTTAGATTTAAAATTAACTTTTTATTTATGCTTGCGAAAATGATATTATATATATATATATATATATATATATATATATATATATATATATATATATATATATGTATATTTATATATATTATATATATTTGTATTTATAAATATATTTTTTATTTGTCTATTCATATATTAT
>CM063510.1:49793094-49843094 GCA_032207245.1 Pardosa pseudoannulata | reverse complement strand
GTTTCAAAACTCCTCACCTTGGTTTTAACTCCCCTTTTACTTCTTTTCCAAACGCTTGTTTCGTGAAATTTTCCCACATCTGTATCCTTTTCGGGAGTGCAGGTGGTCTGATTAAAGTAGCCCCTTTTGTTCAAGCTGACATTATTTTTAGCCCCTGCCCCCATAACTCACGGTTACATCTCTGTGCGAGCTTGACCGTTACGCTGTCATTCCGTGATCTATACCTTCTCTGCAGGGGTCCCTAAACTAGACGTGAACAATCGGAGTCCTAAATTCCTCTAGGAAATTTCTCCCGCATGCAAGTGCAGATCATCGTGGGAAAGTACCTCGGTACAGGTCCACAGTTGTTCTGTCTGACAAATCATGTTTTCTGGTCCATGACATCGGTGGATACTGTATAGTACCTAAAAGCAATACTTTATAATAAAGTATTTGTAGTGATTTCAGATGATGTACTCCTCGAAAAAGTAAATTTATACGCGAAATTCGAATAATCATAAAATATCGATGCAAAGCACAATAATATAAAAAATAACCGATGTTCGAAAATTCAGTACATTGTTTAGACATGTATTTTAATTTCAAATATATTTAATTGTCTTTTACATTTTATATTACGGAAAAGGAAAGAAAGTAATTTGTTTCTAAAAAGCATTTCTTGAGAAAGATCTTTAATGTGCTTTCATGTTAAGAGTGACATGAGGTAATGGAACAAGCAAGAAGAAGTCTTTCAAAATTCGACTTTTCAATAAGATGCTTAATTATGTGAGAATTTTTCTAGGATTTAAAAAAAATGTATAAACTATTTAGTTTCTGTGTTATTAAATGCTTTAAAGCTAAACATAGGGTAAGAGTCTACTCAAATTCAGTTAATATTTTATCAAGTTTCGAAACATTCAGCGTTATTTGAACTGTAGGAGAAACTCAACTCTTCTTTTAGCTGTATATTATTTTATTAATTTATTAGGGAATAATAAAAATTTCAGCAGCAATATAAAAGATATTGACTGTAAGTGTGTTAAACTTAACTAGAAATAGTCTGCTTCGAGCTAATATGTCTTTTTTGTAATAAGCCATTTTTAGATCAATATAGTGAAAATATTTTTACTCTACTTAGAATAAATTTCTTCAAGATAATTAAGTTCTAATTTTAAATAGAATATTTCACTTTATTATATAACGCAACACCTTTTTTTAGAAAAGAAAATATATACAGCAAGTGAAAAAATATAATTACCTGCAAAAAAACTTTTGATATTTGTATGTTAGAAATTTTTTTTAACATCAAATGAAAGCTAATTAATTCTTTTTATTTTGTGAATCTAAATTGTACTTACTAATTTGTCAGGCTAATTTTTAATTTATAGGTTCTTATCAAATTTTATTTTTTAATTCTAAATTACAGTTAGCAGATGCCGTAAAATGGCTAAATTTACAAATAGATGAGATATTTTACTTTAATTTGAATAAAAAGTTTCATTTCAGATATTGGAAAAAATGGTCATTATATGAAAAATTAAAAGATTTGAAAACTGCTATTTCTTCTTGAAAATTATAAGCTTCTAGGGGGAATTTTATGCACTTAACTAGTTATCTCAAAATTAAACACTTAACTGGTACAGAGCTAGTTTATAGTTTTATATCTACTTCAAACTATCGAATTTTAATATTATCCTTTTTATAGAAAAAGTGAAGAGTACCCAAAAAACGTTTTTACTCAAAATAATCGTCCTAGCGTTGAAATTTAAATGTAAAATAGATTTTTCCCTTAAGGACACGAAAAAGAGCGAAATTCACTTGAAAAGGAATTACCTAACCAAAGTGATATTGAAGGCTGTCATCGCAATAAAAGAGAACATTTTTGCAACTCTCATCATCCTAAATTTCGAATCTTTTTATCGAGCTGTGGAAAATAGAACTTTATTGTCCAAATTAATAAAATGGTGACAACTGGAATTTCCTCTCTTGAGACCAATCACTCCTTAAAAGCGGATAAAATCTCGACAAATGAATAAAATTCGATCGTAAGAGGACGTTTTTATTATTACCCCCCTCTGATCTCCCTCGTCACTCCAACTCAACCGTTATCAAGGGAAAAAAGAATTATTAAAATACATCACGTGCATTGGAATTTCAATTATTTACACAGGGTGAAAAATAAAGTTCTTCTCCCGGACTAGATGTTCGTTTTCGAAGCGCATAATTTACGCATGAATTTGCTTATATTTACTTTACTTTTATGATTTATTTACTGCGGGTGAAGTACTGTGTCTGCATTAATATTACCTCGCTCCACTTTCTCCTCAACCCCCCGTCTGAATGTTTAATGGTTATTATATTTTTCTTTCTGTCTAAAAGAGATCTTTTAATGGATGACGTTAATGCTTACATCAAAATATACCACATAACACGCTGGTAAATTTGCATAAAATTACGAAACATTTTGTAAGATGGAAAGAAAATAAAATTTCAGAATTTGATAATATTAATGAAAGCCTGATTACATAACATTACATATTTGTGCATCTTAAATAAGCCACTATGTCTATTTTTTAAACATTAATTTTTGTATTTGTGTGTAATTTGTTCTCCTCTATTATGTGATAAAAGTATTATCTCCATTACCCTAAAATTGAGAGATTTAAATAGTTTTTAAAATTAATAAAACCTATGAACCAACATGGTTTCGGGGTATTGAAACATTTCATCACAATGTCTAAATTGGTGACCTCTATTTAGACATAGTGATGAAGTATCACAATATTTCCACAAAGGTTTCCGAAGTTGTTTTCGAGGTTTCAAAAGACGGGTCAGAAGCGGTTCGATCCCTCAAGCAGATCGCACCCATTCCTTTTGGAAAGGTGGAAACAAAGAAAGGAATGCTGGGAAAGGATTCCCCCAAATTCGCACTTTTTTCTTTGTGGGAAATCGCATTCCATCTACTAATGGTATTCCGACACCAACGACTTTAAGAAAATTTAAGCGAATAAGGTTCTTTTTTTAAAACGAAAATGAGAATATATCGAATCTTGTAAAACGAGAATTAATTTAAGATAGAATTTTACACCTCATGTGATCCTGTAAAAAGGTTGAATGATCCAGTATGCCAGTGTAAAATTGCCTGCGTTAAATTTTATCGTTTTTGCGAATATTTGTGGATTGAATTGTGAAAATGAGTGACCAACTATATCAGTGTAAATGTGTTTCTGTAATAAATTCATCGTATTCTCAACTATATGTATGAGTGTTAGTGATAACAAAGGTCGGGTATAAAAATGAGTTCCTTTTCATCGTATCGTGGATAATTTACCTTCTGATTATATTTCTAGAGGAAGGGATACGTTTTTTGAAAATTAATTCTATAATTTTTTTTACATTCATGATGGAGCAAAGTTTAAAGTTGTCCTAAATTTTTAACTCATATACATCATATTTATATTTTAAAATGCATTACGTCTAATACTTGAGACATTTATAAATATTTTCACTAAAAACACATTATTAAAAATATCATTATAATATCTTTATTATGATGCATAATTTGAAATTAGTGACTTAGTGTATTTTACTTTTTAATTAAAGGTATGAATAAATAAATTAATTTATGTCCAGTATCAATACACTTTTAAGATCCATGCTTGAGTGTCATGATAGCTGTCGTTTTCTTTAAAGCTATTTAATCCTGAGATTCTCTCGTGGTAAACTTTTAACTCTCTGAGCTATATAATTTCTACTGGTATATGTTCGTGGTATATTTTATTGTTATCTAAAAACCACCTATTAACCTTGTATGCTGCGTTTGTTTCTTTGTAATAGTTCACTGATAGACACAGATTATAACTTTTTCTCGAAATTATAATTATTTTACCCAATGTTTTTAAGTTTATTAATTTGCAGATATTTTGTCAATGCTTTAAAAATTATTCACGTTTGTGTCTGGAAAAGGAAAAATTTTATTCATATTTCATCGTATGCCACAAATACTTTGATTATAAATTAGTACTTCATAATTTATCTGAAATTAAAATAAATAATTGTTTCATTTTTAGCTTTATTGATGTCATAATTTCTCACAAAACTAATTATTTCTAAAGTATATAAATTATTCTTTTCAACAAAATTTGAAAATAAATTCAGCTTAGATCCCTTTGCAACGTGAAAATGTAGTATAACCTTCAAAATCAGATATTTCTTATCTGTATCATTTTAGTTACTTTTAAGTCTACAACCTTAAGGTTCAGATCCGATTCAATTCGATTTCTGAGTAGATATTGAGTGTTTTAGTGTTGCCTCCGCATAAGGAATAATGTTATCCGCCTATATGTTTCTCCTAAAGTGTAATGATCAATAAAATTTGCTTAAGTGTAATGACTAATGCTTTAAAAATGGCAAGTTCCCATGCTTTAGAGAAAAAAGCTCTTCAACTTTCCATCGGGGGCAACTTTATAATGTTAAGAGAAATATGTGCTATAGGAGCTTTTAAAAATAGAATGATTTCTGTAGATTTTTAATCTTAAATAATTATAATTTACTTCACCATAATTTAAAAAAATATAATTATTTATGGCTATATTTTAATTTTGTAGGCTATACCTGTAAATTAAATAGAAAAAATGTTTGTTTGAACTAAAAAAAATTGTATCTACATAAATTTATACTTAAAATCAATCCAGTGTTAAAAAATTACTCTGTTTCGAAACGAGAGTTTTTGAATTCAATCCTATGATCTTTTGTTTTTTTTTTTGTTGGGGCACGTAACCAGAATCAAAGAGCATGCAGAGCAAAAATGTTTGGATCAAGTAGCAAACGGGACAGAAAAGCAGTAAATGACTTTGTTTTTGTTCAAGTTGCTGGAAAATTAAATATTAACAGTACGGTTCATTCTACTCGATATTTATCCGTAAATGTATGTAATAATAAAAAAGCACGTGATAAATTATTTTATTCAATCTTTTAAATTAATGTCGCATCTTGGTTTGGTGGATGTATTCCAGTCGAGAACAACTTACGCACGATGCTGGCATAACCAGGGAGATCACACCAAATGCAAGTACAGGTTGTTCTGTGTATTCCTTATACTTCTTAATTTTAAGCTGTGAGATATTTAAACCTTTGCATTTCTTCTCGTCTATGATTGCGTTCAGTGCACAGCTCGTAAAATTGCATCTGTTACAAATTAAAACGGTTTCTTTTATTCCTCCAGAAAACTAAAGTTCTTGAAACAGTTTTATTATTTGTGCATATTGAGTTGATTCAATGGGTATACAGAATGAATAAATCAATCTTCAATCATCTTTCCAGTTTTTATACAAATATTAAATATTAAAATTTGCTATGTCTAATATATGTATGAATTTATATGTGTGTATATATATGCATATGTATGTTTGTGTATTAATATATGTAAACCTCGCCTAGAATGAATCCTGCTAGTAACATTACATTTCCAAGCAGTTTGATCAAAAATGTAATGTGTTAATTTTAATGGAAAGCCTACTTAAATTTCTACTATGTTTCCTATTAAAACTAGCAATTTTATATCGTAATATGTTCATTTTTAAGGAATGTGAAAGATATTTATTATTTCCACTGCACAGAAACCATATGTTAGTCATTGCACAATGCAAAATGTAGGAAAAAGTTTAGTAGTAAGACAAATATGTTTGTTTTATATAGAAAAGATGAGCATAAAAACACATTCAATGAAATGATTCCTCTCTATATTATTGCATATATATATATATATATATATATATATATATATATATATATATTCTTTTAACAACATTTATCTTCGATTCAGAATTATTCCATAGGTACTTGTAGCTGAGAAGAAAGTGATAAGGAGATACTTCTATTTAGCTTACAAATAACTTTTTTATGTGTAAACGCACACACATTTTTCATGAAAGATATAGCGCACACAGATATGAAAAGAGTGAAAGAAATTGGAAGAATGCAGACCTAGTCACAAATAGAATACTGAATCTTTTTGTGTATGTATTTTTCTATTCATATGCAACGTGGATCTCAAATATTCATATTGTCCTTTCCGTTTGAACCTTTTAACACATAATAAGTAGTCTTTCTAAAGTTATAATGGATGACTTCTTACAATATAAATTTCGAAGAAAAGATAAAGAATACATTATTTAATGTTTAAGCTGGAAATTCAATATATCTAGTTTACCAGGGATTGTTTTTATGAATATATTCTATTTTACTTAACAGGAATGATTTCAGATATCCATTTGCATGTATGTAATAGAAATGCATTCATACATGCATAGTTCCCTGTAGGTACTATATGTATGCATAACATATACATACACACATGCATATATATGTATATATGTATGTTTCTGTACGTATGTATGCGTTTGTATATATGTATATGTACGTATGCTTGTATATATATGTATGCGTATATATATATATATATATATGTGTGTGTGTATGAATATACATGTGTTTATTTATATGTATACGTGTTTAAATATATGTATAAATATATGTATGAGTGTATAAATGTCTATATATTTGTGTTTATATATATATATGCAGTGTATATATATATGCGTATGTGTGTATAAATATATGCTATAAATATATGTAAACCCTCTATAAGTCCCTAGTATAGCAAAAGTGTAGACTGTAGCACCAAACTACCAAACAAACTACCCTTTATAAGTCCTTAAAACCGGGACTAGAATATTTCCTTCTACTAATTTTAAATTTTCAAACAGTTTGATCAAAATTAAAATGAGTTAATTTAAAATTAAAAGTATACTGTTCTCTTAAATTTATGATTTGTTTTCTAAATCTGTTTCGCAATTTCTACATTTTCGGAAAAGGCAATTATTATTTCCTTTTACATGGAACAGTAAGTTAGTTATTGCATATTGCAAAATAATGGAAACAAAATAGTAATGCAAATAAGTTTATGTTTTATATCGTAATGCTGAGAATAAAGGCATATTAAAAGAAATGATTCTTTATATATTTATCTGTGTATATATATAGCTTTGAGACCATTTATCTTCTATTCAGAGTTCTTCAAAAGAAACTTGCGACTGAGAAGAAAGGGATAAGGAAATCCTTCTTTCTAGCTTTCAAATCGCTGTTTTGTCTGTAAACACACGCACGCACCTTCGCAATTTTTTATGAAAGATTTAGCGCACACACATACAGAGAGTGAAAAAAACTTGGAAGACTGCAGATCTGGTCACAAACAGAATACTAAATCTTTTCGTATATGTATTTTTCTTTTATTGTTGGAAATCGAGTTCAAACATATACATATTCTTCTACGTTTGAACACATAGCCTATATCAAACAATCTTTAAAATTTATTGTTCAAGTTTTATTTCAATAAATTTCGAAGAAAGGATAGGATGCACATGATTTAATTTTTAAGGTGAAATTTTAAAATATATATAGGTTTTTATATGTAGATTAAGGATAATTTTCATGAGTAATTCCATTTTTTATTTATAAATGAGAAGGATTTCAAATTTAACTAATCGTTTTTATGCATATATGTAATACACATATATACAAATATGTCTAGATCTCTGTCGTACACACACACACATATATATACATATACATATATATATATATATATATATATATATATATATATATATATATATATATATATATATATATATATACATACATATTACTATATATATATATATATATATCATATATATTTTTATCATATATTATATATATATATATATCTATATATATATATATATATATATATATATATATATATAATTTATAAAAAAAATATCTTGGCAAGTAGCTTAATTACTTTCCCTGACTTTAAGCCAAACGATGGCCTAATGGTTAGAGCGCTGATCTTTGGTACAAGCTTCATGGGGTGGAATGTCATTACGGCATACATGTTCATAGCAGTTTGGAATGGTCTTTAAGCAGTAGTCCCGATCTGTATCATTAGTACTCGTGTCGCAAAAATGTAGACCGTACCACCTCAAACTAAACCAAACCAAATTCCTGACTTCGATTCTGGGCCGTATTGAGAAAAAAGAATCAAATTGTACAGTTTCTCCTTTTTTTTTCTAGGAGTAAGTCATTTTCTCTAAATTATCTCTATTTTTTCATTCGATTCTTATGAGGTCTGAGTCATTCATTCGAAATTTAAACCCTTCCTCGTCTGTTTTTCTGATCATCTGGTAATTACTACACACAAAATGGCTGAAGTATTTTGCATGGGAATTCTCTCTTTTTCAGTGTTATCTCAGTTTGAGGCTGACAAACTGACATTTAAATGGCAAGTTTGGTGTTGTTTAAAAGGACTTTTTTATGATTAGTTTTATGACTGAAATATGTTTACTAGAAGTAGTTAACCAGATTTCATAGGAAGAATATTTTACACATATATTTGTGCAAGTACACTATCACTGTCATTTTAATTTTGAGAAAGCTTTGTTTGACACAAAAAATAGTAATGGATTAAATTTCGTTTATGTCACTTTCGTTGTTAGGTTACTAATTCTATAATAGTCAAGAAAATTCCTTTATGAGCAAGAATTTAGTTACTATTTATTAATTGGACCTTTAAAACATTTTATCGAATTAAAGAGTGAAAAGACTATTTACAAAACTGGTTTTTACATACGCTATACATTATCTTCTTTTCAGAATAACACTTTCTTTGAGACCTGCACCTGAAAACAGCTAGACAGAGATCCTCATGATTTTGCTTCTAATCTTTGCACATGTATTTTATTAAGTGATACACGCACGTTTTTAGGGTACTAACTCTTGAAATGGTCTAGAAAAGTCCTTGATGAGCCGGAATTTTTTTGGTCTGTTTCACGACCTTAAAACATTTTAATATCGTATCGATCAGCAGGAAGACTTATCTAAAAATTTGCTTTGTCGTACTTAAACAATCTTAAAATAGTATATACCATCCATTCAGAACTTACCCCTTAAAGAAAGCTAGATAAAAATCCTTTCTCCTAGATTTCAAATCACTGTTTCGTCTGCAGACAAATACACACACGAAAAGTCGCATCATTTTTTTGAAAGATTTAATGTACACAGATACAAAAAGAAAAAATATAAAAAAAATTCAGACGAATGCATAGCTGGTCTCAAACAGAATACGAAATCTTATATTTATTTTTTTTTCTTTTCTATTCCAAGTCGAGCTGAAATATCCATAACACAGGGCCACGTTTCTTTCCCTTTTGAACTTTTTAGCACACATCAAAAAGTTTTATTGAAGCTATCGTGCAGGTTTTGTAGCAATAAATTTGGAAGAAGGGATGCAGTGCACGTGATTTGCTTTCAAACTAAGAAACCAAAAGATAGGTGGTTTATAGAAGATTAATTTTATGAATATCTTTCCAGGCAAATTCTAAATTTCTTTTCGAATGAAGCTGATTATCTATATAAAATAAGAAAAAACGATATTAAAAATTTAGGAAACTTAATAAAGTTTAACATTTTGAAATAATTATTTGTAATTATATATCCTCTAAAATTTATTGCAAAGGTCTAATCTGTATGTATGCTGGATCTATGGCAGTATTTATGCTGGAAATTTTACTTAACATTTTGTTATTAAAAAAATTAAAGTTTGTTAAATGAAAATTACAAATTGTGTAAAATAAAAGTATAGAATTGTATATAATATTTATTCATCGTACTGAAATTAAGTTTTTGAACTAATAACATGTCATAAATTATCACCTGGATTTTTCTTTTTCGCAAGTCTTACTTCCACATATCTGTTATTATAAAATATAAAAACAAAAATAAATATATAAAAGAAATTAGTAGCACTTTTTTGCTTTGTAGCTTATGAAAATCATTTAATTTTTGTACCCTACTCGTTCACATTTACACATATGAGGGTAAAATGGGCAGGGTGCTGCAATTTTGAAAACTAAAATCCAGATCTACATTCTACGGTTGACAGCGTTTTGAAATCAGCTTTAAAATTTTGAGTGCGCAATTATTTTTTTTTAATTTAATGAAATTAAAAATTGAATTTATAAATGTTGAAAATCAACCTTATGATGGTCAAATATACGCATTAGAGTATTCAGTGGTAAATGTTTTATTTGAGGAGGAAGTTTACTTATCCCCTGTACAATATAAATTTGAGTTTTTTAAAGAATTTAAAAAAATTAAATAATTATCATTAAAATGGCGTGGTAAGTAAATAGCTAAATAATATGTAGCTGCTGTTTCAAAAGTTACTTCTGTATGGTGTCATAGGCCACAAAAGCTAATATGAGGTCTCGCAGACAATGCAAATTTTGCTGGAAAACCGTTCTATTTCTAAATAAGAGGTGTTCCATTAAGATAAGAACCTTGCTTCTAGGTTACGTATGAGACCTGAGGTCGTAAGGAAAGAAATAATAATAAAATCATTTATATCCAAATATTTAGATATACTTTTCACGGATTTTTAAGTTAAATAAAAACTGTAGAGCTTCAGACCTTAACAATATTTTCATTTTTATTTTAAACTTTTTCACACATAGACGTCTCCACCACTCCATCCAAATGTCTCTTTTTATATATTAGCAAAATTGTATACAGAGATAACAAGAGTTACCTGTAAATTAAGATGAAATAACACCATAGTTATGGGTCGGAATTCAATGTTGAACATTCAGGTCTAAACTCTTCTATCATCTCCCTTCTTTTTTTTATCGTCAACTTTTTTGGGAGCAAACCCTTTTTAAGGTGAAGTGGGAAAAGTGGGTTGGGGAAATCGGCTGTATAGTTTTTGTCATTTTGTTATATCCACTATCACCTATGGAGTACGATGAAAACAGCATACCTGCTCATACTAATTCACAGATCGCTCTGTTTTGTTTTCGATTTAGAAAACTTATAAAACTAGAATGTTTACTTAGAGTGCCTCAATTCTTATCTTGCTGTCTCGAATAATTAATTCGCAGCAGATGTTTTTAGAAAGATGTTTTGCATGTTCTGTTGCATTGGAGTTGAAAAACGTTTTCCAGTAAACAGGTATACTATTAAAAGAATATAGCTTAATGCAAGAAAGGTAAAAATAGTACTATGTTAGCTTAGTCGGCAAAAGCGTCATTCCATATAAGGAGAGATTGTGAATTTAAGCCACGCTCCGGCCAAAGATTATCGTATTCGCTAACTGTGGATTTAGGACTTAAAATAGATCCGTGTTCACAATGTCCTTCAATTTTAACCGATACCTCTGGATATAGAAGGTCATGTCACAGGGTGTTAATTTTGGTCCTTGTTTCCAAATCACTTTGAGATAAAAGCCGTTCTCTTACCCTAGCGGTGCTCTTAAACGCAAGACACAACCTTCACATGGAATGAAGTAGGTTAATCGAAGGAGAATTTAAAACAACAATGAACAGGAGGCAAAACTTTAATTAAACAAGCATTAATATCTAATTGATATTCTTAGTTAAAGTTGAAATGCATATGACGCACTTTCCCCGATTTATAATGCATGTTCAAAATTTTTATTCTCTAATGTATAGTTGTTTTATAATATATTATGAATGTACATTGCTGCGTATTGTATACTGGAATCATGCAATAGGTTTTTTTGAATATTTTTTATTTTTTTACCCACTGCAAATTTAGAATTATATCCATGCACGATAAAGTACAGTCGAAATGTCATGAAAGGAAAAACAAAATTTGAAAATAAAAATGATGAGTTGAGACAATCTCTAGCTGGCGCCTTCTCCTCAAAGCGTTATTAAGTTATTAAGTTACGTAAAGCAGCTGTAAAATATTCCTAAGCAGGAATTTATTTGGTGGTCACTTGGTCATCAAAAGTTAATCACAATTAGAAGAGAAGCAAAAACACCAGCTTGTAGTTTTAGGTATAGAATTGCCAGAAGTTTAGAATATAATAATTTTGTTAGTTTGACTAAAACATAATTACATGCATAAGTGTGTCGCACATTGTATTGTTTATTGTTGTCTGTTAGATTATGTTGTACAGTTAGTTGAAGCATATAGCACTTTTGATTGTGAATTTATGTCATTAATATGGTAGGAAACCTAATAAAATGGAACCAGAACTTAGAACTACGTAATCTCCTAGTTCAAGAGCTGAACAATGGCTGAATATCCCACCATGTCATTTATGTTCGTAGCCGTTCGAAGTCCACTTTAAAATGTTGGTCCCGGTATCATTTGCCATAATTTTGAAAAAAAAAGAGGGGGGTCAGACCTTAGCATTCTAAACAATTCCAGCCTAAAACCTAGCTTATATGGTTGATTAAATCTTTAGTTTTCACAAATAAGAAACATATTTGATTAATAAACAGAAAGTAGTGTTGCCTTTTTTGCTACTTCAAGTATATAAGCGATAATTAAGGCAAACTCTTAAATATTTGAAACAACGCCTTAAAATCTTTTCCACGTTTCATGGTGGTTATAAACCCAAAACTGAAATAGGTTAGAAAATGCAATTCCCATTTTATTTCTGTCTGAAATGCTAGCATTCACGTTCCGATAACATGTACAGTATGAGGAGAGAAATGATGTTTCTACATTTTTCTTATCTTTCTTTTTTTTACTTCAAAGATTGCTACAATATATATATTCCTCTACCCACTGAATTTCTAGCAAATGAGATTTTTCTTTTTTTTTTTGTATTTCAGAGAGATGGAATGTGTTTTTCACCCGAATGCTTCAATTTAATTCTGGGAAAATAATCATTTTTCAAATGTTACGAAATAACCGTCAATGATTTCATTTTTGTGAATAAAACTGGAAAGTTGTTATACAACGACTTTTTTAATTTATAAATCATAAAAGATATTGTCTTCAATGTTCCATTTCGCATATTACTAATTATGTATAAGTGCCTATCTATCTATCTATCTATCTATCTATCTATCTATATATATATATATATATATATATATATATATATATATATTTGAGAACAGTATAGGTATTTATTTCAATTGCTTTCTATTTGATAATTCATATATTTTATTTATTAGTTTAATTTTACATAAATCTATAATACTTAGAAATTTAAGATTTTGAAATATTATTCCATGGGCTTTTTGTATATCGGATTTGTTTATTTATGTATTACAATTAAATAACTATTGATTTTATCGATTAAAATATAATCAATAGATGTTTATCGTGCTGCTCACGAATATATATAAAAAATCGATATATATATGTTCCAAGAGAAATCTCGTAAACTACGGTCCAGTGGTTAGGGCGCTGATATTCGGTACTGGAGCTCGTGGTTTAGAATCCCACTGTAGCATGGGTGTTCGTAGCCGTTCGGAATTGGCTTTAAGCAGTAGGTTCCGGTCTCATTATCCCTCGTATTCAAAATACAAACCAAAACGCTGCAAATGAACCAAGAGATATCCATGTACACTTTATCGAGATAAGATATTGTAAACGGAATATTTTGCTTTTTCACGTAGTGTAAGTTACGTGTCACAAGGCCTATATTATCACAGGATATTTACTTAAACTATTTCGTATTGCTGTAATTTGAAAATATAGCTGTTATCAACTGTAATATGAAGGAGTCACACACAAAAGTTATTACATATCTCGTGTAATATGGGCCGAATTCATAATTTATTTGTGACTTTCTCAGAATTTTCTTCAAGTGTACAGTGAAAACCACTTACAGAGTTTCAAATTATTTCAAATTATTAAATGGAGTTAGTTTTATTTAAAAAAATATGTCCCCAGTAGTTAAAGGTTAAATAAGTATTCAAAAAAATCTTTAAGAAAGAAATTATTTCAAGCACTATGGATATTAAAAATTTCAAAATTATTTTATTAAATGTGATCTATTTGAAAATGTAATATTTCATTAGCAATGTAAATATGCAAAAGTGTTTACACGGTTATTAACAATTTATTTCTAATAACTCTGAAAGTTACTAATTATTGTTTCAAAACAGCTTTATTAAAGTATTTCCCTCTTTCGTGTATAATGTCATTTTTTATTTAAATTGTATGTTTAAAGCTTTAGAATGAAATTTAGTTTTTATGTTGTTATACAAAGCCACTGGTATTTATATCCCTTTTTTTGTGGGGTACCATATATGTAGGACAACTTTTGCTAGAAGCAAAATACGTTAACCTCTATACAGTCTGGGTGATAAAGTTTATCTTATGCATATGGCAATTTAGTTTACTATCTGGCTGAATTTTTTCGTTTTCCATTTTCTTTATTAATAGAATTTGCTAAAATCATAGTAAGAAAACATAATAGTTAAATTATCGATTTTACCATTCAAAAGCTTTATTAATTTTTATTTCATAAGATTGATTTTTTGCTTTCCTAACTAAACTAATTTGAACTAAAATTTACTTTATAATCGTCAAGCTAAACTGTTGATAAAATTCTAATGTATTGGGCAGCTAGAAATGTGCCTAAAAATGTTTCAAATACTTATAAAGTTCGAAATTTCTCATTAGAAACTGTTTAAAGAATGTGTTTTGTGGTATCTAAATTACTTGCTCTATTATTAATATAAATTATAAGGTGATGGATTTTTAAACATCCTTTTCTTCATATTCAGAGAATGATGGCCGACTGGTTAGGATGCTGATTTTCTATACCGAAGTTCGTGGGTTTGAATCCCACTGTAGTATGGATGTTCGTAGCCGTTCGGAATCGGCTCTAACCAGTATGTCCCGGTCACATAACTCCTCGTGTTACAAAAAGGTTGACAGTAATGTTCCAAACCAAATTTTTTCATATTTCTAGATATATTTCACAATTTAAAATAGAAAAGTTAAATTTTACTAGAAATTTCACCCAAGTAAACATCGACTGTATTCTTAAACAAATATAATGTGCTTAAAATTTATTTAACTTATATACTGATATTTAAATAATATATGTTTTATACAAAAAATACTATAGAAAACAAATGATAAAAAGGCATTTTTACAAAATAATGAGTTAAAATAGATGCTTTCAATAAAAAGAACACAAAAAAGTCTTTATTCTTTTTACAGTCGAAAACTGCATCCATTAGCTTCTACATTGACTTTCCGGTGGAATAAGCATGGAATTATATTAACGATCCCCAATTTTTTATCTAATGGATCGAAATTTTACAATCAGAAATAACCCATTAAATTATTTAACGTCTTTTACGAGGCCTTGTTATACGTTACGATTAATCCCATTTTCGCTAATTTAATACATCCGATTACTAGGCTCGATTAAGTTACATGAAGCTATTTTTAAATTCTTTTCAAAAGTTTCTATAAATACAGTTTTATAATTAGCAGATCAAAAATAAGATTAATGTCGGATTTAAATGTAAATGGTTTATGAATATAATTATATATATATAAGTATGAAGCTCAGTGAAGAAGTCAAAAGTTCCTATTTTTATCAAATAAAACGCCACGTGGTTAAGCACGTGTTCCTTCTTTGCACGGGTGAGGTTGCATTACGTATTATTCATAATGTTTATATTTATGCACACATATATCATTACCACTCACTGATAACTGTATAATAAGAAGGATTGGGAGGCACAAATTTCTTATCGGAATTCGTCTTACTCCCAGGTGTACACTCAGGGTGTTTCTCAAATTTTCACTACTAAAGGAATAATATACTTCAAAAGACATCATTTTCGTTCAAAGTGTGTGGTGGCAGACGTCATTTTGAGAATACAAACAGACAGCTTTTCCTCTAAGACGGCGTCTCCTACTTGTAATAATGCCTCATAGAGAAACATTGTCGACGAGCTCCGTTTCCGAATGGTCAGAGCACGAGATCCAAAGTTTGTGGGTTCGCTGCTGGCCATAGCGGTTGATCCAAAGTGTGGATTTTTAATTTAAAAATGTTATTTATTGTTGCCTTATGTTCTCTAACATTCTAGATCTTTCTTTATTATGTAAATTAGTTATTTCTCGAATATTCTGTTCGGGTATAAAAGCTGATACCCACTAGTTGTAGGCAACTTCTCGATCTCGAAAAGTTGCTTCAATAAATTCGTCTGTTAGGCTAAACGGTGTGTTCATTCGAATCTTCGTGACAATAATATAAAGACGCAATGGCCTTGAGACTTTTATTCTGATATTTTATGGTGATTTTAATCTTTTTCAATATGTTGGGTATTTTATGGTGACAACTTGCAGACCTTCCGAAACCACCTAGCTCTTCATAACTCTTAGGAGGGCACAAGTAATCCACAATATATTTTGTTGTTTTATAGTCCATATGATCATTCACCTCATCTTCCTTGGAAGACTTCGTGATATTTTTTCCAAGCAATACATACAGAGCAAGTCACAGGACAATAGATATCTAATATACAGATTATAAAAAAAACAAAAGACATCAATTAATCCATGAACATGAGTGTAGTAATCCAATATTACTTAAATACAGAAATAAGTGTTAGAGAAGAACTGAAAACATGGTATGGCATGTTCATATCTCCCTTAAAGGAGTTAAAGAGTTTCTGGAGCCAGTTTAATTCTGTGGCTATGCTTGCTGAGATTATCGTAGTCAGATTAATTCCTTTCTTTAGTTTTGGACCACCTTCGTTCCGTTTCAAGATTCCAAGAAACTGCAGTTGAGAAACACACCTGGATGCCAAATTTGTAGGTCATTTAGTATCTAATTAACATGTCAGACTCAAACTGCATGTTGACTATAATTATGGCTACATGTTCAGATTTATGTCCCTTCCCATACAAATATTACTTCAAAAACATTTTTTATGCCCAACCATTTTTCCTCCTACAACGAGAGCCAAAACAATGAAAGATTATGTATATTACGGTGGAACTTTGCATTTTGTAATAAGTGATCTTATATTTTTTTAAATCCTAAAGTTGTTATTAATGTTAACATCTTAAATCCCAAACATATTTTTACTAAAGGAACTTTTTTAAAATCCCAATAAGCCCTTTCAAGGTAAAAAATGACAAAAGTAAAACAAAAGTTAACAAAAGTTCAATGTATAAACCATTTCCGAGAATACATATGACCCACATCAATATTTCCTCTTTTATTTTGTCAAAGAAAATACTTCCGAAACGTAAGATTTCTGACAGTAACTAGACGTTTAAAGTGTGATGTATGATCTTTCTACTTTTATGATCTCTATCTCAATGAACATTTTTAAGTAGGATAAAAAGAAAGAGAGAAATCATACTTTCCTACTTTCCAGTGATTTTATTTTTTCGTGACGTATTGGAAAAGTAAGCGAAATAGAGAATACGAACTTGGTATTTAATGGGCTTTTTAAAAATTTCTAACAAAGTAACAATCTGTATTTTTTAGTTATATATGGTACGTAGAAATATCGTTTCACAAATATTTAAATCATGAATCTGATGACAGTCGGAACTCTCTGAAACAAAAGGTTTTCAATAAGCATCTGTAAGAAATGAAGCCTGTGTTTTTTGTGAATTACTTAGATAATCTGCCCATTACCTACTAGGCAGTTGTTAAAGGGGAAATAAGATCTTTTCAAGAACAAAGTTTCTGTATTCTTAAATTAAATGTATTTTATTAAATCAAATCAATTAAGGAGCAGATTAGCTTGGTAATATGCACATTAATGGCTTTCAAACTTTAACGGTAACATACATACTAGTTCTCCCTGAGCGATCGTGTCATAAAAATTACATTCTATTTGCCGGTAAGTTTACCTTAATTTGGAATTTTATGTGAGCTCGCGTGTTTATGAAATATATAAGCATTTTCCACTTATGTTTATTATTTTCTCTAAAAAAGAGCTTCAATTTTAACACAGCAATTACTTTCTTTTCCCAATGATTGACTGATTCCAATTCTTCCCCTTTATTCATGCTGCTATAATATCTGAGTGAGTAACTTAGACATTGTTTTGAGGAGAGAACATAAGAGAGAAGGGGAGAAAAAAGGCGAGTGAGATAAAGAAATAGGGAGAGCAATGGACAGTGAAAGGCATACAGGGTGTGTGATTGATTATAGAACTTTTAAACTTATAATTTTATTCATCATATGACAAATTACATTACCTTTTACTTAAAATTATAATTTCTAACAAAATTAATAATTACGTAAAATTAACACTAGATTTACGGATGTTGATCATATACCTATTTTTACTAAAGTGGGTCAATTTGACTCATACAAGAAAATTGAAGTTTTTTGCAAAGAAAACAGTTCCAAATTAATTTAAATAAAATTATTATTATCAAAAATTCATGGAAAACATTTTTTACATATAAAATCTGTTTTTGAAACATCTTTTCCTCAAACATTTCTATTACATTTAGCACAATGGTTTCTACATCTGCTTCTTTTGCATGATTGTTGAACTTGACAATTCTTCCGTGCGTCAGTAGCAGGAATTTCTGTCATTGGAATGGAAGTGTTCTCGACTTCTCTTTATATTTACTTTATACTATACTTTATATACTTTATATTTACTTTATACTATTCTTTATATACTTTATATTTACTTTATACTATTTTTATTACTATATTTATTCTCATATACATTTTATGAGTCAAATTGTCTCACAACTGGGAAAATAGGTATACCACATTTAAAAATGCGAAATGAAGGGTTCTGCGGGAAAGATGAATGAAAGTTTACATATATTTTATTACTTAACTAAAAACCAAAGTATATTTTTGAAAAGTGATATTAACGTTTTATATATGTATGTAGTGATCAAATTTTTAATGAGTCAAATTGGATCAATCCGTAAATCTAGTGCTAAATCTGAGCAATATTATCATTTTCTTTATGAATATTATCTATTGCAGAAGTAGTGTAATGTTAATAAATAGCGAACCACACAGTGAGCTTACATTTAAATAAAAATGGTTAAAAAGAGGAAAAGAATGATAAAATAACAATTTTTAATCTAAGTATATTCCTAGTTCGTCTTTAATATAAGACTTTTAAATGCATTCATTTCAATAGTTACAAAGAAAATATTTGTAGCATTCACTCTCGTATATTTATATGTGTGTAGATATATATTTATTCGTTTCATTTTTTAAAGTATAAATTAAAATTAGGAATAATTTACAGTTTACTTTTCAATTATTCCGTTACATTAAAATACTTCATATCATAAGTTCCTGAGCATTTGAGAAATAAATTTTAAAAAGAATACATTTGCAAATTTTTTGATAAAAAATTTATCGGATAACAACATGTATTAAACTATGCATACAATACGTTGGTTTTTAAAACAAATAAAAAAAATATATTCTGTTTTTACATTTACTTCTGAAATTTGCATGAACTTAATATGGTTGTTTAAATATTTATATTGAAATAGGCTTTTAAAATGTTATTCTAAATTGCGTTTAAACATTCTCAATTAGATTTAATAGTTAGCGCATAAAATTCTAAACTAATGTTTTATATGTACTACTTTTAAACCCTTTATAATCGTTTTCTCGCTTGTAGTTAATACAAAATAAATACAAGGCAATATTTCTTAAAATGGTAATAAAGTGAAACGTCAGCATTTTTTATTTATTTTTTACGCATCTGAAGAAATGAAAATATTCCAAACATTAGTTAAGAAACTCTGGGGAATTTTCTGCAAATAAAGATAATTATTTAATGTCTTTTATAAATGCTTTCTGTTGTTTTCCAAAACTTTTAAGATAAATGGTATTTTAAGATGAACGCTACAACAAGTTTTAAAATAATCCAAGAAAAACTGAAAATGCTCATATACATAAATGTGTGTAGATATATAATTATTTGTTTCTTTTTTTAAAGTATAAGTTAAAATTAGGAATAATTTAGTTTACTTTTCAATTATTCCATTACATTCAAATGCTTCATAAGTTCCTGAGAATTTGAGAGATAAATTTTAAAGGAGAATATATTTACTAATTTTCTGATAAAAATATTTATCATATACCAACATGTATTAAACTATGTAAACAATACTTTTGTGTTTTTAAAACAAATTAAAATTAAAAAAAACATATTCTGCTTTTACATTTACTTCTGAAATTTGCAGGAACTCAAAATGATTGTTTAAATATTTATATTAAAATAGGATTTTAAAATGAAATCTAAAGTGCATTTAAACATTCTTAATTAAATGAAATAGTTAGATCATAAAATTCTAAACTAATGTTTTATATGTACTACTTTTAAACCATTTTTAATAGTTTTCTCGTTTGTAGTTAATACAAAATAAATACAAGGCAATATTTCTTAAAATGGTAATAAAGTGAAACATCAGCGTTTTTTATTTATTTATTACACATCTGAAGAAATGAAACTATTCCAAACATTAGTTAAGGAACTCTGGAGAATTTTCGGCAATTAAAGATAATTATTTAATGTCGTTTATAAATGCTTTGTGTTGCTTTCGAAAACTTTTAAGATAAATGGTATTTTAAGATGAATGCTAGAAAAAGTTTATAAAAACATTAAAAAAAAACTGAAAAAGGTCCGATTAATCTTTACAAATTGCTACGCTCTAAATCATTACTTTTTTTTTCTTTTTGTAAATGACGTATCTGTTTTACTCTGCTTTCACAATTTTTACCACTTGATAAACTGTAGAAAGAGATAAGCCGTAAAATATATTGATCTTAAGAGAAACATCAGTGGGGGATAATTTGGAACGCAACAAAACATTTGCTCATTGATAGTTTCAACACCATTTCACAAAGTGCAAAATGGGATCAAAACATTCTGTTTTTAGTTTTCGCATTAGAGGAATATTATTATCCAGAGATGTTTTTCTAAAATTACTTACTAGATTAGTTTAAGAGAATTGCATCGGAAGCAACAATCAATTTAGCAAAATATTCTTATGAATTTTAAGTATTTCTGACGTAATAGAACTTTTAAACCTTTTGAATAAAGTGCTGGGTATCAGAGTTTTGGTGGTGTATTTATTAACTATAAAAGCACAACCTATATTTGTCAGAATAATTATGCAATTTGTGTTCTTGTAAACAGATTTATTCAAGTATGCATCTTTATATCATTTGTCTATACTTTGCTATTAGGCTGTTTTCTTAGAAATTAAGATTTCTGTAAAAAATTAACAAATTATTAATGTCGCCAAATAAGGTAAAATAATACCATACAATTTAAATTTATTTGTACACTTAGACATTTATACATTTAAATTTATTTGTACATTTTAATCAATTTCAATAAATTTATATTGATAATTTGTAAGAAAATTTAAGTAACATAATATTCGTTTGTACACACACATACTTTTATGTGTGTAGATATAAAATATTTTTAAAATTAAAATTAACTATACTTTAACAATTCTGTTTCTACCTTAACTTTTATACATTCCATACAATGTGTTCCTCAGCATTTAAGAACTAAATTTAAAAGCAAATTTTTTACCACATTTATTAATATATAATTTTATTATATACAATATTAAACTATCCATAAAATAAGTTTGTGTTTAAAACAAACTAAAAAAAAAACAAATTCTGATTCTATATTTAACTATCGAATGTCCGTGAATTAATTATATCATTGTTTAACTGTATATATATTGTAATAAAATAGGTTTTGAAATAGGGGTTTAAAAATTACTTTAAATCTTTCTAAGGAATTAAAGAGTATTGTTAATGCATAAATTCTGAACTAATAATTTAATCTGTTACTTTTATAAGACCTGTTTATATAATTATCTCGCCTATAACTCCTATGAAATAAATCTAAGGCAATATTACTTCAAATGATTATAAAAGTGAAACATCAGCGTCCTTTATTTATTTATTATAAACCTAAAAAACGAAAGAAAATGTTTCAAACATTAGTTGATGAATGCTAGAGAATTTCCTGCAACTAATTGCAGATAACTGTTTGATGTCATTTCGAATTGCTTTGGGTTGTTTTTGAAAACTTCTAAGATAAATGCTAGTTTAAGATGAATGCTACAAAAAGTTAAAAAAAAAAGATTTCAAAGAAAAACTGAAAACGTTCAGATTAATCTTTACAATTTGCTACGTTCTGAGTCGTTAATATTTTTTCTCTCTGTAAATGAAGTATCTTCTTTTGTCTGCTTTTACAATTTTTACTATTTGATAAACTGCAGGAAGATATAAGCCGTACATTATATTGATCTTAAGAGAAACATAACTGGTTTGGGACAATTTGTAATTAAAGAAAACTTTTGCTTATTGATGGTTTCAATTCCATGTTATAAAATGCAAAATAGGATCAAAACATTCTGTTTCCAGTTTTCGTATTAGAGGAATATTATTATCCAGTAATGTTTTTTTTTTTAAATTTTCACTAGATTTATTTTTTGAGAATTCCATCGGAAACAACAGTCAATTACCTCAAATAAATGAATAAAGATTATTCTTCTTATATATATCAAGTAAACGCTTCCAACTTAATTGAACTTTTAAAGCTTTTGAATAAATTTCTGTTTATCAGAAGATTTTTATATGTTAACTGTAAAACAACAACTTCCTTATGTCAGATTCTTCTATATTTTGGAATAGTTAACCTATTTGGGCTTTCGGAATCAGACTCAAAGACCAATTTTAGAACCATTTGCTTTTACTTTGCTATTAAGGAATTTAAAAAAACTTTTTTTTAAATTAAAAAATAACTGATGGGGACAAAGAAATGGCAAAGAAATAAAAAATAATCTATATTTATTTCAACATTTAGTTGGTCTTTAGAGAAATGTATTTTAAATAGATGCATTTTAATAACTGCAAAAAAGAAAATCTTCATAACATTCATTTGCACACATCTAAACATATGTTATACTTGTGTAATTATTAGTTTCTTTTTTTAATATAATTAACATTACTTATTTTTTACTCTTCAGTTTATCCATTAATTTTTCAAAGTTTTATGTAATGTTTTCCTGAGCATCTGAGACTTAAATTGAAAAGCAGAATTTGTTTACTAAATTTATTTATATATAAATGTATTCTAAACAATATATATAATATATATATATTAAACTCTGTATAAAACACATTTGAGTACAAACCAAACTGTCAAACCAAATTATGCATTTGCCGTACGATGGTTGAATGGTAAGGGCACTGATCTTCGGTACCGGAGCTGGTGAGTTCGAATCCTACTGAAGCATGGATATTCGTAGCCGTTCATAATCGGGGATCTTTCCGTCAGTATCTCCACAGGATACACGTTTCGGATAGCTCCTCTGGAGATTGTGTCTGCTGTGCAGTCGGTGACTCCAATCACTGTTTGCACGACTGACCGATGACACACGACTTGCACCTTAAGAAACCCTCTGACACATGCAAGAAACCCAGGGCAGAGAGCCTAATCAAAAACCTGGTATAACCTGGTATTAATAAGGAAGACCAGGAGCCTGGTTGACTGGATAACCTCAAATCAAGGCGCCATCGTGCGGCGATGAAAATCTAAAGACGCACAGCAAGGGGCAAAGTATCCCTTCACTAATGGCCATCACAACTACCCTGTGCTGTTGTTGCTTCCCTAACCAACACCTGCTCTTTTGTCAGAAAATTCCATGTAGTACACCGGGTCAACTGTACTTTTAACTTGGTATCCCCCGCACTTCCGGAAACTGCATTAGTTGTACTTATTTGTCTAGTTTGTCTCCTTTTTTGTTTTTTATTTAAATTATATGGTTGGAATGCTGATTTAGCCCCTGCTTAATGCATTGCTGCCGGACGGACAGACAGAACCAGCAATCCAACACCCTACACCCGACTTCGGGTAGGTGGTTAGTTACAGGCACCTACCCGACTTTAAGCAGTAGTTTTGATCTCATTAGCCCTCGGGTAACAAAAAAGTATACCCAAACCCCAGCAAATAAAATCAAATTCTGCTTGTACATTTAATTGCCGAATGCTCTTGAACTAATTATATGATTGTTTAACTTATTTATATTATAATAAAATAGGTTTTCAAAAAAGGATTTAAAAAATTACTTTAAATATTTCTATGGAATTGAAAAACTGAATGCATAAAATTCTAAATTAATTAACTTCTTAAATTTATTACTTTTAAGAACTTTTTATATCATTATCTCGTTTGTAGCTCCTGCAAAATGAATGTAAGGAAATATTTCTTCAAATGATAATAAAAGTGAAACGTCAGCCTCATTTATTTACTATATACCTAAAAAATGAAAGAAAATGTTTGAAACATTAGTTGATGAACGCTGGAGAATTTCCTGCAACTAATTGCAGATAACTGCTTAATGTCGTTTAGAAATGCTTTGTGTTGTTTTCCAAAACTTTTAAGATAAATTATAGTTAAAGATGAATGCTACAAAAAGTAAAAAAAAATAATGATTTTCAAGAAAAACTGAAAACGTTCAGATTAATCTTTACAAATTGCTGCGTTTTGAGTCATTAATTTTTTTTCTTTTTGTAAATGACATATCTGTTTTTCCCTGCTTTCACAATCTTTACCACTTGATAAACGGTAAGTAGAGATAAGCCGTAAAATATATTGATCTCAAGAGAAACAGCAGTGGGTAAAATTTGTAACAAAATAAAACATTTGTTTATTGATGTTTTCAACACCATTTCACATAATTAAAATGGAATCAAAACATTGTATTAATGACTTTCGGATTAGATGAATATTACCTATAGATTCTTTGCTAAAATTTGTAACTAGATTTATTTTTTGGGGAATTCCATCGGAAACAGTAAATTACGATAAATAAATGAATTAAAATTATTTTAAACTTCAAGTAAGTTTTTCTGATCTAATTCAGATTTTATAACCTTTGAATAAAATTCCTCATTGGATTGTTCGAATTTTTTTCTGTTTGTTACGTATATAGTCCCAAAATATTTTTACTACTGTATGTCAAAATAATTATGTAATTTGTGTTTTTGTAGTCGGATTCAATTAGACATTGTACTTATGTTCTATTCCAAAGTCGTAATTTTTATTATTGTGTAGAAATTTAATTGAACATATTAAATATAGTCTAAAAAGTGCTGTTAGAATTGAGTTTTATTAACGTTCATTATTAAAGTCTCCCGAAAAAGATCGTTAATTTATTTTTGAACATTTTCATACTATAAAATTCCAAAAGATAGACAATATTTTGTGAGAAGACTGCATGATTTCAATATTTGATAAAGTGAACTTAAAAAGACAGTTTTCCAGACTTTGTTAATGCAGGTCTAAATAGTGCACTTAAGGATGAGAGGAAGCAGTAACAGAAAATATTTTAAAGGAATCCCAATACAAGTTTCTGTGCTAAAATAGGTACCAACTGTCCATTATTTTGTGAAGTAATTCAAATATTGACTGTATTTAAGACAAACAAAATTTAAGCTCTTTTAGTTAAGGTACTCTATTGGAACACGCTTTATTTTCTTAAGGTTATCTGTTCATCCTTGATGTATTTTATACATTTTTCAGATTATAATAAACCGTAAGATAATGGCGTAAGTTTATACCATGCCGCAAATATATATTTATGTAAATTTATACATCTTTTCTCCTTGTATTTGGATGAATATATAACAACAGGAGCCCATTTTTATACATCATTGATAAAAATGTATTATTTTTATAAAGCTAAGTTCCTCACATATCTTTCAATAGATATTTCCGTTACATTGCTAAACAGTTCCGTCGTTTTTCATAGAATAAAAGTTCAAAGAAATTTACGACTGTTTTTTAACCAACTTTCGAAACGTAAATGATTCCTGCATCAAGAAAAATTTGATGGAAAGAAACTTCTGCGTTTTGGAATGTATCAAGTGTGAATGGAGCTTATGATGGTCTGAAATTCTTATACAGTTCCAATATATTGGCTGAATCTTCATGAAGAAATAGTGTATTGGGTAGACTGTATGTGACAGAAAGCAGTTTTGCAAAATATTAACTAAGGGTTATGGAATATCCTACTAAAAGAAGATTAACAGGGTTGCATATGACAATTTTTTGGGCCATGAATCTTCTTCCAAGGCCAAGAACTAAAGAGACTCTAAACATGTTCAAAGTAAATTTAATAATTAGTTCAAAACAAACCATACAAAAAAAAACATTTCACTCATCACAATCTTACTTTACATAGAATTACTTTTTGGAATAAAAATTTAGTATACAACATTTCACATTTATTTTTTATTCTAGTAAATTGTATCTGTATGTAAGTATAACCTTATGAAAGTCAAAAATGTCATACATGGGCTGAAGTGAATAATAAAAATAGGGAAAATGTATAGTTCTACACAAAATTTGTATACTAATATACATTATGACTTCTCTTGTTAATATATCTTAATAGCATGTATAGTGGTATAGTATCATATATACAGTCTGAAGGAATTTATATATTTGTAGATAATTTGCCTTTTAATACTTAAGTTCCCTCCGGATTATTGTATTTTAACATGCAAAATAAATATGTTAATCATATACATTATACTACAAAGAAATATATATGTGGTTACAGTTAAAAAATTCTGAATTTATATTCTTCATTTTTTTTCTTAAAGAAATGCCGAATTCTTATTAAGAATAAAAATATATAATTTCTTATTCCTTTCATGTAATTTTAGGAAAGATTCAAATAAGAAGCAATCTCATTGGGGAAAAAATTTGAAAACCTTCTTTTCCCCAGAATTCGATATAAGTCGTATTGAATGCAAAGTAATATAGGATGGGTATGTTGGTGGAATGATATTGCTTTCAGCTAAGTATCCACGTTGGTATTAAAGAAAAGAATGCAATATCCTTTTCTGTTCGATTGTTTACATCATTTTCTATAGTCAATACAATGCCATCTCAATATGATAATTCTTTCAATAGAGTTTCTTTTTTTTATTTAAACTTTTCTGAACCTTGCATTATATGTCGAATGCCAAAGTTCCATTGAGTTATGTTCTTTTTCCTTTTCTTGTGTAGAAAAGAAATTGTAATTCTTATTTTGTGGGACTAGACAATTACGAGGACTAAGAAAATGTTTCGAATCTTTGTTATAAAGAATTTAATCTATATTATAAAAAAAGTAAAATGTACTGGAATTTCAGTTTTAATATATAATGTAAAGGTATGTCATATTTGATTCCTATATGAATTTCTAAACTATAAATTTCATACTTATTAAAGTGTCGATTACAAAATATAATTCAGTTTAAAGATGAAGTGCTAGTAATGTAGCATGCTATCTACCTATTAGTTATTTAGTTAATTCATATATGGATCAGCATTTGAAGAGCTGTTGATACCTACGAACATAGCTCCTCTCCATAAAACAAATAACCTTGTGCATTATCTATTTCCTAATAAATTATGAATAAACAATTTATTAGTGCCTAATAATTTGAATATGAACACTAGAATATGTAATGAAATGTGTAACTTGTATATATATATATATATATATATATATATATATATATATATATATATATATATATATATACATATATACATATATAACAGTCGTGATATTCTAGATGTAGTCTTCTTGATAATAATAAGTTTAATAAACCATCATTAAAGTAAAACTTGCTCCATTTTTCCTTATTCGTCGAAGACACGCGTAGAGTGTTGTCGATATATATATTTGAATTATCTATTTGCAATATATAATAGCTCAAAATGCTTTATGATTCTAAAAGCTTACGCGAGCGTGGTTTTTTTCACTTATTTTATTATTATAAAAGAGTTCCCTTAATAAAATCGTTTTAAACTCACGTAACTTCCAACTACCCCTTTTATAGACCTGACATATATATATATATATATATATATATATATATATATAATTATATGCATACATACACATACATGTATATTTTATTATATATATTTTATATATATATAATATATATATTATATAAAATAAATATATAAATAATAAATATATTTTATATATAAATATATATATATATATATATATATATATGTGTGTGTATCATGTATACTTACATACAAGTCGACAATCTTCGCAGTAAAAAATAACTAGGTTTCGGGCATTCTAATGTTAAAATTCTGAATGATCCTTACAGAAGTAACAAAAGTGTTATATTCTAGGTGTTTTTCTAGAACGTTGCTACACCTCTGAGACAAATATCGAGGAAAAAAAATACCAACTTTTCTTTCCGAGAAGAATTGCTTTCTGATAAGAAAAGAAGTTGCATATATATTATATATATATATATATTATTTTATATAAATATATATATGCACCTCAAACTTTCGTAAAAATGAATCATTTTGGCTCTTTATCCAAACAGCAAGTCTTGTTTTGAAAATCTTTTTAAATATAAAAAAATGCAGATCTGTCAGGGGCATTTTCAATTTTTTTTTCTTTTTCTACTTTATCAAGTTTTTTTTATATTCTTCGAATTCTATTTTACTGAATAAAATTTAATACAGATTAAATCTTTATGCAGCACCAGAACAACTATTCTGTAGTAAATCACAATAGCATGATAATATATAAATACTTAAATGAGTGTTATGCTTTTGAGGAGCTAAAAATGAGCTGGAGGATTTCATTTTCAGTTTTTCTTATCAGTCTATTTATTAATCTTATGCTTTATGATATAGATTCTGACTTGACGTGAATGTCAAGTGTATGTAATTTGAATTTTAGGATTTAACATCCACTCTTGTGTTTAACTTAATTACAATTTCAAGGCCAGCAATAAATTTATATTAACTTAAGAATTAACTTTGACCTGTCAACTGGAAATAAGGAAAATTAATTTCGAGTGCAATGAGTTAATCTAAATTAAAAAAATATTGGGAAACAAAAATTTTGATTCCTGTGGATCTCTCAATGAGAAAATGATATAATTATTTTTATAGCTATTTTTTATTTAAGGGAACACTTCACCTTTAAGCAACTGTACATCGAAGTTTTTTCTTTGTTTTGCCTTATATCATTTTTTAATATTAGCATAAACACATATTCAGCATTTGTTCTCTATTATTTAAAATTTACTTTGTTTCTAAAAATAAATTTTTTCATAAAGAGAAAAGTGAGAGTTTATTTTAAAAGAGGTTTAAGACGTACAAAATGTGAGTGTAATTAATTTGTACCATTATACATAATAATAATTGTTTAAAAAGTAAAAAATAATTTCTGTATATTTCTACACTTATTTCAATTTTTAAAAGTATCTGAAATATTACAGCAGGAGATTAAATTTTCAAGGAAACGAAAACATATAAAAATTCCATTTTAAATGCTATAAATACTAAATGAAATAAACAACTAATATAGTAGATATTGTAGTAAGTTTTATTGTAGATGCATAACGTATTTTATGTGAAAATTAGAAATGAATATGTGTAATGTAGTAGTGTTTTATTCACAGTGAGCATAAATTAAAACAAAAAACTAAATTTTCAGCCTTTAAAGTTTTTATATAGTTTTCTTCAAACCTATGCTATTGAAGGCAAAGATTGTTAACTTTTACAGGTTCTAATTAGAATATTGTACCGGAGTTTGTTTTAAACGATTCAGAAGTGTCCAAAGATTAAAAAAAAAGTAAAATTAAAAAGTGATGATTCGCCTTAAGTAAATAAATAAAATGTGAAAAAGATGTAATATATATAGATGTAATTATATAGTATTTTAATTTATTGTATAGAAACTCTTGTAAGCAAAATTTATTGTCATTATTTTAATCATCTTTTAAAGATAAGTATGTGACTTTTCAATCTTTTGGTTTTGTTAAATTAATTCATATTTCTTTTACCTTTATAATGAAATTGGGTTGGTTCTGAAGGGGTTTATATAACAGGATAGTGAATATCGGTTCTTCATCCAGCTTAAGTCTTAGTTGCTTAAACTAATTGCTTAAGCCTCATGAGGGTATGGAAGTATGGGCACTGTTCTATTTTGCAACACACAGTTTTGAAGATATTTAAAGTTTTAAAATAACGTACATAGTTTTATATGAGAAAACGATTTATTCAGCAATTTTTAGAAATGCGGAACTTATATAGAAAAGATAATGATATTAGAATATTTTAATAATGTCAATGTAAAAGATATTAAATTAGGCAAAATAAAGTTTTTAAAAACAAAAATATGCGCTAAAATAGCTTAAATTAAATAAAGCAATAATTCGATTGCAAAAACAGACTCTGTTATGAAATTGCATGCCTGATTTGACATTTTCGAAGCAGCAAATACATTTTCATATTAAGTCTAAATAGGTCATTTTGCTACAACTCTTGCATTCGAAACGCGAGGATTTATGTTAATTACTTTTTTTAATAAATTTCTTTACAAAATCGTTTAAATTTCTTTTGCTGAAACTCTATGTTACGAAATAAATTAAATTATCGAGATTTTCAAACTGCTAAATGAAGAATTAAGTCGCATTTAAAAATGTAATTCTGATACGAAACTCTGCCGAAAGCAATCTTTACTTTGTGAAAGAATTTATGACGTGCACCATGTCCCAATGTCGTGTCATGTGTAATTTTGTTTAAATAAACCTTCTTATGTATAAAATGCATTTAGCTGTAAAGAAAATATTTAATTAATGCTGCAAAGTTCATTTCTGCTAAACTGTTAGCTACCAAAAGCAATTTTTACGAACTCCAATTATTTCACAAATAAAATCTAACCAATAACTTTTGACTTTTTATTTACGCAAACGACAAATGCAGTTAATTCGAAGGACAAATTCAAATTTTGTTAAAAAATGAATTTAGACTTATAAAAAAACTGTTTTTGTTAAGATTATTTTCTATTGAGAAAATAAAAAGGTGGTTGGTTGAGAGGAAGCATTTTTCTGTTTTGCTACGAGAAAATAAAAATATGAGAAAGGATATTCATTTCCAAATAGAGAAAAGTACATTGAGGGTAACCCATGATTTCCTTTCGAGCTTATGAAATTATACTAATTTTTTAAGTATTTTTATGTATCATGTTCCATCAGAATTATCATTTGCACATTCTTTTCAAAGTTTTTATTTTAATTTAGGTAACTGTGTTCTTTGAGGAACGATCAAGTAATGCCATCTGGCGAAGACAGGCAGAGTTAATAATAGCATTAACCTTAAATTCATAAATTTAAGTTAATTTCTTTAGTAAAGAAGCTCCCTGTCCATTGATGTATTGCTTTTTATAAAATGATTAATTTTATCAATGCATCGAGTAATGCCCATGCTTTACGAATGCTCAACCGGTGAATGGTCACTTAGTATGGTACCTTGTTTTTATTAATACCGCATTTAAATGAACGAAATTTCTTTTTTTATGTACTATTTTATTAATTTATGGATTTTATTATTTACGCACTTGCTAAATTTTAAACAATACCGTTTTCAACAATATAATTTTAATTTAGAGTCTTCTACATGCAAGATCTTTGGTATCAGCACGAAAGCGTTGCCAAACTACGATGTTTAAAAAATATCAAAAATATTACACCTTTAACGTTCAAAATGCTAAGAGCATAGCTCCGTCACAGTAAACCACGGCTTGACTAAAAAACTGGGTTCCCCCGCCAACTTGGCAATAATGGTTTAAATATGGTGACCTAATATTTTCTCCTGATCTCACCGTGTCCAAGCAATCTGTATCTATATTATAATTTATATGATATTTGTATCTAACTCTCCTTGTGTAACTCTTTTATTATATATTAAAAGTGAGCAATGCTTAAAAAAATTATATATGACAAACAGGAATGGTTTACTATGGCTGATTTTTAAAAATTTGGAGCTTTATATGTTTGTAAGTTGTTAAGGGATTAATTACCCATATATATAAATGTTCGGTTTTCACATTGTTTTCGTTAATTAAGTAAAAGTATATAATTCTATTACGATGGCGGGCTGAGCATTACTTAAAGTCTCAAGAAAAAGCAAGAAATACAATGTTTGGATGGATTATCTTTGTGTTTAGAGTAAATATCGCCAATATTGTCGCCAAATTTGCCAACTGGAACCCAATTCTTAAGTAGTCCCGTAAACTACAAGCCCGAGTTTGGTATATCAAGTTTTTTTGTCAGGGCTAGAAACGTAAGTTGACGAGAAAGATCGTTTCCTTATCACGAATATGGTATATCAATTTCTTTGCCTGGTGGGAAAACCCATAAATTAGGGAGAAAATTTTTCACTGCCTATTTTGACTCTAATGTGTGAATCCAGTAGTCCATTATTTCAGTATTATTTGACAAGGATGTGTAAAACTCGTTATATTTTTATCTAATAAAAATGTAGCTTTGTTTCCTTTGATTATTTCTTAAAATTAATTATTTAATAGTTTTTATTGTGTTTTTACAAGTGTTTTCTTAATTTTGAAAATGCATTGCGTAAAGGAACATTAAATATAATTTACTCAACTGGTTAATAGCATTTACAACAAATCAAAGTATTAACATTTCTCCTAATTCTGTTGGCAGTATTGATCACCTCAATGTATTAGGCATGCACATCTATAGTCGAATTTATTCTGCGAACTGAACTTAATTCCTTCCTAAGGGAGAAATTAAACTAAATTTCATTGTTGTGGTCCCCTTGGACATGCCTTAGTCATTTTGTTAAAAGCATTTACATTCTGCTTTTAAGTTACCATGGTAATTACTTCAGAGCGTAATGAAATTTTAAACTTCATTTAGTATACAAAAAGTGAGTTTTTTGTTTGTGTAAGTAGTTTCCGTGGGAAATGCAAGGAAATTTAAAGTACAGAGAAATAAAAAAGAATCTTCCAGGAAAACATTTTTAAGAGTGTATACTACTAAACTTATTTAATAAGAATGAATTTTGCATAGAAAGTGCACTTAACTTTAGTTTCAAATAGATTAAAATTTAAGTTTCTAAAATATTTTATCTATATATATCTTTTTAAAATGATAATAATGTTCTGAATAAAGTAATGGGCATGAAATATATAGTACGTTTTTATTATGACAGCTTAATGGAGTTAATGTAATATTTGTCAGCTGTAAATAATTACTTTATCTAGTTTACTTTATAAAATAGTATAGTAATAGTGTTTCACATGCTTATTTTTTGTAAATAGCTTTCAATAGTTTTAAAATAATAACTCTAGAAAAGTTATTAATGGGTTTCGTATATTTTATAAACATTAAATATATCTTTCATTTCTAACAACTCCATTTCTCTAAGCCATTAATGATTAACAAACGACAGTACATTTCTGTGCAGAGATAAACTGATATACACAGCTTATTGTAAGCTCAAAAAATAACCATTAACATTTGAAGTACGATTTATGTTTAAAACAGTGGTTTTATAATATTAATAAATATTTATTTATAGTCTGTAACAAATTTTTTAAGAAGTATCATATATTTTGAACGAGTGATAATATGGCCTTCAAAGTATATCTCTTACACAGATTAAAAGTTTTCAAATGCTTGAAATAGTTATAAAAATATTAGGCGATATTTCAGGATGTTTAGACTATTACAGGATTAAGACTTATTATTTAAAATCAATTACTAAATGTTTAAGGATAATAATTGTAGAATCATTCAAAATTCTACATTATAAAGATATACGTAAGATTTAAAGAACTTGATAAATAATCTTGCCTTTTTTCTATGCTTATATGTATTTGCATTATCTATAGATCGAATTAATAGTGTTGAAATAATTATAAATTAAGGTTTTGTACGGAACGTATTAGTTATTAATTTTTCTACATTTACAGATGAAGAACAATACGAATACCTATGAAAAAGTATGACGTATTTCACACATGCAACACAGCCGTGCTACCTGCAACAGAATTCTGCCACATAATGTGCGTGAAGAGGAAGGTATTAGTCTTTCTATTAGACTCTCAACAGCAGTCACCTGAGTTGCATGCTTCTATCGAACTGTCTGTGATAAGTTGAAATGCCAGATTTGTCAGAGTTCGAAAGAGGAATGATAGTTGGAGCACGTTTAGGTGGAGTATCGGTTAGGGAAACAGCAAAACTTTTGAGGTTTTAAAGGAGTAAGGTATCATCCGTTATGGCCGTGGACACAAAAGAGGGCGTCTTCAACTATCAACAACAGTGGCCAAAGGTCAAAGCTTGCTGATGGGGAATAGACGGGTCTTGAAAGGCTTAGTAGCCCGAAACCACAAGCAATAGTTAACCGAGATAACATCCGGAATTAATAGTCATCTACATGACCCCGTTGCAACAAAAACTGCCAAAAGGGAGCTTCGTGCTGCGAACATTTAGGCAGATTAGCAACTCGTAAATCCTTGGTGACAACAACTAATGCTTTCAAGCGACGCCAATGGTGCAGAGATCACAAAGGCTGTTATCCGCAACAGTGGCAACGGTAATATGGTCAGATGAATCGTTATACACCCTATTTCAGACGACCGGACGCGTTTATGTGTGGGTAACGCTCATAGAAGGTTTTAATCCTGAACGCTTCTTGCCGACTGTGAAGCATGTGCGATCCCCATGCTTCACAATCATTATGGTATGAGGGTGCGATATCTTTGAGCGGTCTTGGGACATTTGTTATTTTGCATAGGGGTATCATATTCAATCACTATCTAAGCATTCTAGGGGATAATGTCCATCCTTTTGTCCAGACTGAATTCCCGGGAGAGCGATCGCTTTCTCAAGACGATAACGCCCCTATACACACTGCTAGACGTGTTTAAAAATGGTTCGAAGAGCATGACAATGAAGTTGAACATCTCGCCTGTTCCCTTCAGTCTCCGAACTTGAATGTTATTGCCCATTTATGGGAATATTTGGTTTCCAAAGTTTGTTCCCGATTTTCCCCTCCATCCGAACATTTGGAGCTAGAGAGCACGCGAAATGCCTTAATATTCCTTTAAATATTGTCCATGATCTTTATGCATCTATTCCACATGTAATTAAATCTGTACTTCAGTCAAAGCGTTGTCCAATTCCCTATTAATAAAGATTTTACATTATTTCACAGGTGTTCGTATTATTTTGTCCTCCCTTTCTTTAAATTTCTTAGGGTATTTTTGAACTCTTATATTCAAAGAATACCTGTATTATTATTTCATTCTTTAGAATGTGGTTAAAACATTATTAATTTACGTTGTAGTTTATACCTGTATTATAAATCTATCTATCTTGTTAACGTAATATTTTTTATGAAATTTCACCTGTTCCCTATATTTCTCTTTACAATAAGCAAAGACATTATTTCGTTCAGTTAAGAGTTCAAACAGAACTTAAATTTCTCCCAAAATTTGGTTTAACTTTATAAACTATTGAAAGATTTATGATCAGTGTGGTTTTCTCAGCCGTACAATATCTTATTTAAAGAGTGTTCGATGACTTAAAATTCTTTTTACTAGTGTCCCAAAGCTAACTCTAAAATAAATGCTAATTTTCTGTCTACTTGCCACATTTTCCAGCTAACCCAAGAAAAGAGTTTACTTTTCTAAAGTCTAAGTTCCTTCTGACTGTTAGTAACGGTGATTAAGCTACTCGTCTCATCGGAATAACTCAGAGTGATCTCCTCGTTGTGTATCGAAATTTATACTAGAAATGTGTTTTTGAGATCATTCAATACTCTGCTCTTGTCGGGTAAAGATGTTTATACCATCCTGATCTCTCGTCTGGTAGAGATGTTCTTTCTTTTAGTCTAAATAAAATTTAAGAAACCTTGGTTATGTATCTTATTAATGGAATGGAGAGACTGCGTAAAACTTGGAAAATTATTTAGGTCTACCCATTGCCCAGAAAGTCCGGGCCATTAAGAATAATAGGTGCTAATTCTTGAGACAGAGAGAGAGAGAGCTACAGAAAGGAGGAACCAGGGAGAGAGATAGAGAAGGAGTGAGAGTGAGCTAGAGTGAGAATGAGCTAGAGTGAGAGAGAGAAAAAAGGTGTCGTCTGTGTGTGTTGTCAGTGTCAGGAAAAGGATTATGGTGGTTTATTTGTTATGATTCAAGAAAAGGCTATTTTATTTAAAGTTTTTTTAAATTTAATCTCTTTTTGGATATTTTATTCAGGATATTTCAGTATGAATATTTGATCAGGAAAATATTCGACGCTATAATGTGTTTAAACGAATTTTGTGTAAGGATCTACATAAACATTAGTTTAACGACAGCGAATTAATAGAAAATTTAAACTAAAACGGCATTAAATAGCAAATAAATATTCTGATTACTTTCTATGCAGGAAAATTAACAGATTTACAACAGATGAAAAATTTATGTGCATTCTTGCTTTACAGCCTCCAGCTACAAAATAAACAAGTAAAACACTCCTCAAAACATTGATAAGCTCAAAATCTATAATCGAAAATGAATGAATGAAGTTAAGCATAAATTCAAGTAGTAAATTTTGATCTAATTTGATAGTCTACGAGGATGTACAATTTCTGATGACTTCCTGGAGAAACAAAATAATCATATAGGTAGATCATTACGACATACTGGGATTACTGTGATAGATTTGAATTGTATTGTTAAAAATATAGATTTGAATTAAAAAATATTAAATTTAAGGTGTAGATTTTAATCTAATTAGCTGTCGTGTAACAAAAATTGGTTTTAACTATATACTACATAGTGTTAAAAAAAGGAATTTTATTGCTCATAAGAAGACAATATTTTGAAATAGTATATAATAACAGATTTATTTAATAAAATCCCATATCACTAGTTTCAAGCAGATTAAAGTGATGATTTTATACTGTAATTATTTTAATATGGCAATAACATTTTAAATAAAGTAACGCATTTTAATTATATAAAATATTTGGTTATGGCAGTTTAATGGAGATTATAAAATTTTTCCTTTTATAAAGACTTAATTTGAACTCCAGTACTGTGCTTAACTCAAATTAATGAAGTGCAGATGTTTCATTTACTTTCTGAAGTTAAGTTTTCAATTCATTTCAAATAACAATTCTAAAAAAGCATTAATGGGTTTCATGTCTAAACATGAAACGTCTCCTTAACTACTCCATTTCTTTTCGAGTCATTAATAGTTAACTTATTTAATGTGAGCTAATTTTTTTCTGTTTTGTTAAGCTGATTATAAAGTATATTTTAAGTTTGAAATAGTTCCATTAATCCTTGAAAGAGATTCTCTGAATGAAATAGAGGTTTGAAGATAAAATTGATGCGTAATGCAAGTATAAAATAATATACGTTTCTTTAACTATTTATTGAAAAGTATCTTTATTTTGTTAACTTATTTCATTTAGATAAAATCTAATTTTATTCCAATTATAGAAAATGTATCAAAGCGATTCAAACTTTCATTTAAGAATTTAAATAGACTCCCTTTTAATAAAAAGATAAGTGACTATTAACCGTAATAAGATATTGACAACTATAATAAACCAGCGCACATCGTACACTTTAGGGGGCAATAATGTTTGTTGCACTTTCTTTGAGCACAGTTGTGGTAAATGTTGATTGCAGAACAGTATAAATCCAGTTAAAAGATTTTCTGTTTGAAATTTAAATTGATTAGGATATTTAAAGTTTAAGCCTTAAGTGATCATAATCTTTAAAAATAGATAATGATAGAAATAGAATATAATAGAATTGATTTGATTGAATTTGTTATAAGTCCAAAGGAATATAGTTAAATAAAATGATGATCAAAATTTTATTAACAATAAGTTATTGTGTATAAGCATCAGTGCGTTGTATCTCTTCCCGTGGGCTTGCAGTGATTAACAGGCAAAAAGTGTTTAACACAAGCCATGATTCAAAGCCGAGAGTGATTTCCCCCTGACTTTGTGGTCACCTTAATATTGCAACATGCTTCCCATCGAGGGAAATTTACTCCATGGAATGCATTTGATTATTTTCGATGCGGTTAGAAGACAAGTCCAAAGGAATATAGTTAAATAAAAGGATTAAAATTTTTAGGTGCTGTACATTCGGATAGCTTTTTTGTATCTCTTGGATCAGTGAAACAGACAGGACCAGTTGAACTAGAAAGACTTCGAACTTCTAACCATAGAAGGTCCATTGGTTTATTCTGACCTTTCTGGAGTATACCCTGTATTTCTAGGCAGTTATTTTTTTAGAGAAAATTGTTACAAGATAGAAGAAAGGAATCATTTATCCATTTTTTTAACGATAGGGAAGAAAGTCTTTTTAAACCGAACGAATCCAGAGACTTTATATCTATAAATGATAGGTTATATTCCAATTGTATTCCTTAAGCATTTAATTCTATAAAATTACTTAATCAAGATATATTTATCCATGTGTTTTTTAATGTGATTTTAAATTTCTTCTTTCTCAAACACCAGGCCAACGTAGCATTATTTTTACAGGAGGCAAAAAATAAATATGGTTGAAGCTTTTAATTATTAGTTGATGTGAAATGAGCTTTTTTGAAAATGCTACTTAGGGCTTCCTTTTTGCACAAATAGTCATTTTTACTCTGTCGTATAATATATTATAGGAAATTATTATAATCGTTCAAAACTTTGCCCTCTAGAATACTTTTAGGACCTCCTTAGTCCGGAAAAACCATTTTTGGAATTATGTCTACGTATGTTTGTGTACCTATTTGAATACATTAACTAGAATATGTACTGATTTCGAAAAACCAAATTTTTAATAATTACATATAGCAAAATTGTACTTTTCTACGAATTTTTGTGTTATTTTCGCCAACAGAAAGCAGTAGCTAAAGTGCTACTTCCAGTTATCGAAAGAACTATTTCCTGTAATTATCCAGTCTCCGATGCTGTTATTTAAGATTATAAAATAACGTGTTACCGAAGCTAAAAGACGCATTATTTATACGATCGTGTACATATGTTTAGTAAAAGTAAGAACAAAACAAAATAAATGAAAATACATTGCTCAAAATAATTTAAAGGTATCGTAAGCGGTAGATAAAATAACTGCATAAGCAAATGTTTATTTGGAGAAAGTAAAATAAGAAAATCTTAAATACAAATTGTTCTCTTTTTCAAACTTAGGAGTACTCTAATTTTGTGTTTGATGTGAAAAACGACGCTTTAGAGGCTACAAATGAGATTTTGCTTTTCAGCTTGATGAAAGGCAAGGCAGAAAATAACGATTGACAATCAGTAAGTTAGTTGTTTCGATGAGTGAGATGACTCAGTGAAACTATTAATCGAAAGTGACTTAACCAGAGGCTCAGGGAGTTTTCTGTCAGTTAGAGGGGGAAAAGGGGGAAAAGGCAAACAAATCAAATTATCAGAAGTCATTAAATTTTCCCAAAGTATGATTTCCAAGAACTGGAACCACATTTTGGAGCCTGAAAATTCGGGTCGAAGACCGGGTCAAGGTCGTAGAAGTGCAACAATGCCTAATAAAACCCTGTTTAACGCTTTCGGTTTAGAGACACCGAAACATGAATGTGTTTATTCTTGAACGACACCTTTAACAATTATCCACATTTTTATCAGTACAACAATTTATACTCAAACTGTCTGGAACCAGCTCCACGCTTTTGATCTGTATGGTAGCCGGCTGTTGGTATGAGGTCGTTATAAGCACAGTCGTCTCCACATTGAGTGGGTAACGACACATGTGGACTGGGGGAGAAATGAATGGTGAAATATCTTTCTCTGATGACATAGTTTCTCTGACGAGTATAGTTTTTCTCTTAATCTTGATAATAGGTCTGTTTTTATCTGTAGGAAACGTGGCGCTAGAAGCAAATCTGTGTTCGTGCTCAGGAAGTTTCAAATTCAGCTGTGAATGAGGGATTGTCTACGCTGGTAAGTTCATTAATGCGTGCACCAATATCCAAGCAATTCAAAGTAGAGCTCTGACATGTCACTGGTACAAAAATGAGATTCTCAGATCTATTATAGACAGTTACATTGTAGGAATTAGACAGTTACACTGTAGCACTGTACATGACTTCATGGTGTTGAAAGACAACTGCAGCCCACATCGTTCTAATTTGGCGAATGATTTCCTTTTTGAGGAATGAATCAGACGAATGGAATGACCAGAGTGTTTTCTGGTCATGAACCCAATACAGCAAGTTTAGCAATGCTGCGTAGAAGAGTTGCTGATTGACTATCCCCTCCCCCAACTTCTTAAGAATAAAAAAAATGTTCTTCTGAAGACATTTGACAAATTACCCCAGCTCTATAATTCACAGGTGTTCAACGTTTCAGACCATCTGGGCAAATAATACTATTACTAAAAATGATTTTTTTCCGTATTTTATTTTATAACGGCTAATGTATTGAAATATAAACTCTGTATTATATTAAGAAAAAAAATCGAAATTTACTCACCTGCACATTAGCATTTTAGATGAATAATAACATGAATTCACTTACCTAGAAAGAAAAACAACAAAGATAAGTGGAATACAAAAACTGTACATTGAAAATTCTCTATGTGGAAAATATTTAGAGACTTCTAGTTGTCAATTCATTTTATTCAAGGATTTTGTCTGTGTGTAGTAGAGTATTTGACACAAAAATAGGGTGTTCCGAAATTATTGAGGGAATTTAATGTTTTAAAAGAAAAAAAAGAAAGTATGTACATGTCTGTATTAAGTAAACACACAATGTCACACTCTCACACACACTCACTCTCTCTCTCTCTCTCTCTCTCACACACACACACACACACACACACACACACACATATATATATATATATATATATATATATATATATATATATATATATATATATATATATATATATATATATATATATACGCGCAAATACACACATACATATACGAAAACACACACACACACACATATATATATATATATATATACACTCACACATTTGTATATATATACAACCAATTATACACACATATATACGCAAACATACACATACACAAACACACATAGATACACACACATATATACATAGAAATTTAAACACATAAATTTAGTGTATGTAAATAAAAATAGATATTTATCAAAATTTTATGAATATATATACATTTATTAAGAATTAATATCAAAATAAACGTACACTTTTAAGGGGTTGAAATTGCTTTAGATCTAAAGTTAGGTCATATTTTATGGACTTTAAAAAAACTGAAAATCAGTAAATAAGTTTACATCCAGTAAACATGTACACATGATACTTTAATGACAGCATACATATAATATACGTGTAATAATATTAAAAATAGACAAATTAAAAGCAGTAATAACAATAAATTTATTTTGGTGTTTTACATAGCAAAGTTAAATACGGAGTTTGTTTTATAATATTTCAAATATTTGTATACATTTTATTTTAAAGATTGTTTGGAATTTAAAGTGATAATTATATATACTTCATGAAGTAGTTTATTTGGTGATATACTGAGTATCATAATTCATTTCCGTATCACTGGAATACAGATAACTTCTCAGTCGGATTAATAATGATACTGTACAATCGTTTATTAAATGAAGTCTGATAAATAATGCGACAATTAAATAAATATTGAGTAAATGACTGTCATTAAAATGTATTTGATTTATTTTGAATAATTTAAACATCTAATGAATTAAATTTACATAGAAATTATGCAAAGTATTATTAAATATAAATCTACCCAAATAATTCTCGTATATTTAGCATTTCTCTATTTGTGAAATTTTGCTTTTGTTCACTGTACTTGATTATAAGTATTGTTCCTCAAAACTACATTGTTTGAGAGTAATAAATGCATTTAAACATTTGATTATATTTGATGATGAATATTATTCAAATAAGTGTTCTTATGGAATGAAGGTTTTTTTTACTAATTTTCATGCAATTAAAATACTCATTAGCACATCTTAAAGGGTAAGACATCTCTAAGAACCGACTAAAACAAATAAACCATTGAAGATTTCACTTCAGTTGTCACAGGTTCTCCGTATTTTTCTGATACCAGAAATATACAATAGTTTTGAGTTAAGTGTAAGTACATTTCAATTCAATTCGTAGCATATCACAGTGGACAGGCGTAAAAGTATTTACATTTTTAGAAGAAATATGCTTCATATCTCCATTTCCTTCTACCACATTTAAAAGCACGTGCTGGCAACACTGAAATCTTTTTTTGGCGAATGCGAGGAATAAATTTTGCCGACCACAGCTCTATATATTATGATTTTATTCAGCAGAACAAATGTTTCGATTCATACATTTACGACTCTCAGCACTCCATCATATTTTGTATGTGTGTTCTAAAATTTTATTTCGTTTGATTCGGAGAAAGGTATAAAGTTCTTTTACGCCTAGGGAAAGCTTTTGAGATCATGAAGTTCAGGATAAAAGTTTTTACTCAAATAAAGAAATTTTGTGTCGTAAAATAAAGCGCATATATATATACATATATTATATATATACATATATGTGTGTGTGCGCGTGCGTGCGTGTGTGCTTGCGCGCGTGTGTGTGTGTGTATGTTAATAACATATATACATACACACATAATGGATAACACTAATCGTATTAAAATTATTCAATATAAATATTGAATTAATTAAATATAAACAAATAATGAGACAGTACATCTTAATTTATCCTCTTTTATATGGTTTTTTGTTCTATATTATTTACTTATAATTATATTATGTCCTATATTATATATTTATTTAATAGTAAAAACTGATTTGATACAAGATGAATTTATATTATCAGTATTTCTATTTTCTTTTCAAATGGTAACACCTATTTGGAAGGTTGAATTGGTATTAATTATGTTATAGCTGCTAATAATGATCCTTGTCTGTTGAATGCTTCAGTGTTATTTGGAAAATTTGCCTCATTATTACTATTAAACAATTTAGTCAACTACACCTGTACATACTATGTTTGTAGCAATTATAAGGGTTATGACTACAGAAAAGTAGTATGGGGTTTGGAAGCATAATATCAGTGCTAATAATTTTTCTATGCTGTTAGATATCATGTTTGGTTTTAAAGGTTGCTTAAAATGTAGTTTACCATTGAATTAGGCAAGTGAATCTTGTAAATATTCCCCAATATATTAAGAAAAGGGAAACTGAATCATTGAACCACTACTTTAAACACATAGAAAATAGCAAAAGATACTTGAAGATTTTGAAAGAAATATATAATCATTTAAACCGTGAATAATAATTTATTTTTACACGTTTTTAACCAGTTATTTTAAAACAATTTTATTGGAATTGTAAATGACTGCTAGGTTAATTAATAAGTTCTTTCTTTAATAATGGAACGAAAAATTAATTTAACTACTCATTTCACTTAGAACAAGTAAAATATTATATTTTTAAAGTTTGTAATTGTTTTTGTAATTTGTGAAATATTGTCTGTGTATAGAATTTTGAATTATGTAATATTATTAATTTTAAAATATTTTAATGCTTTTGTTGATTTGCGATATGAATTATTGCTCCCATCTTAGCTTTGGAGGTTATACACCTTATGGGTTCATTGTAGAAATGAGTGGTGTCTGTTGGTTGTAGCTTAAAATTCTGATTTTAGTTATTCTAATGCCTATAAGCTTATATACATTTTATTAGAAATGGCGTTCCATTAGATCATAGCCAATGTTTAAATTATTCTTGTTTAACAATGGTAATTTCTCGTAAAAAGCAAATGTAATGGGCTTTAAACAGTGTTATATTGTCATGGAATTTAAAGAGTTGATCGATGTCCTAAATTAAAATAATTAAGGAAATAAATGACGCAATACTGAAGACTTTAAATTTTTTTTTCGAATAGTAGTAATTGCCCAAATACACGAAATCAGAGTGGAAAATATGAGTTTAACACTTGGCATGTGGGTATACTTCACCGCCAACTTACGCATTTTCGTTACGCATTTAGCGAAAGTTTAATTACTCAGAAAAATCGCAGTAAATTAAAAACTAATTTGTTTTTATGAACGAAACTTTTTTTTTATTTTACACTTTAATATATATAGTATGATTATTTAACAAACAAAAACAATATTTTTATGAAATACCAAAAATAAACAATTTTTAAAATTAAAGTCCGGTAATCTGTTAGCGCATATTTCTTCATCACTAACTTTGCCACAACGGCTCATTTTATCAATTTTGTATTCAACAATAAAAAAACAAGATTCAAATTGACAAAACATGACTTGTACGTTCTGGAGCTAGGAATTCGATTGAAGACGAAATAACGCAACAAAAGACCGAGTAACTCGACAATCATAACTTATGGAAAGAAAAAATGCAAAACATTGCATAGCAACGCAAACAACACGCTTATAATGTTCCACATACATAAAATTATACGTATTTAGTAGATTTGTGGTGGTTAGTGGGTATCCACCACAAATCTACTAAATCCGTATTTTTACATGACTCGCTCTCCAGTGACATTCTGCAAAAAACGTAAAAATATGTTGCCCGAACGCGAAGTGTTAAGAACATTCTAAAGCTAGCAGTTATCAAAATTTTTCTCTCACGTACGTAGCAACGGGACCTCTAGAATAAATCTTACTAAACGGAATTTAAGGACATATTATTTATCACCTAACATACATAAACCTGAATACTAAACACTATAAATCAGTATAAAAATGTAGATAAAACTTTATGAAATGATACAATGAAAATAATACATCGAGGAATGTTTCACCCCTACTTGGGCTCTACTACCGAGTAGATCTTGAATGACACATTGTAACACCGCCTTGCTGTTCACTAATGTTTTGTTTCTGGAATAGTAATTACTATTATTATTTTTTGAAGGGGAGTAGGAAAATATTAGAGAGTAAATTATTTTTCTTTAAAATTTCGCTGTTATTTAAAAGATTGTCAAAGAGCGCTTGGAGTGTCATTGCTGAATCTTAGGTTCGACGGAGTACACTTTGAGAAGCCCTATTCTATTGAAATATAAGCAAGATAACAAGCAATTTTTTAGAAAGTAAATTACTTTAGACACTTAAACTCCAAGTGATTATAAATCCAAACAATGGCCGAATTGTATAACGTTGTTCTTTGGTACCGGAGTTCGCGGGTCAAGCTGATGGTATATCTTTCGGAATTGGCTTTAAGCAGTAGGTCCTGGTCTTATGTATTAGCCTTCGTGTATCGAAACCAAATCAAGTGATCATACTGTTTTGACTCTTTGGTGTATTTTACACTGTGTAACCATATTTGTTTTTACACATCAACAAATTTGATAGTCTTATAAAATATATTTAAATAGGATAAAAATCAATATTACTTCTAACCATGTACTAGTTTCACATTCTGTAGAGAAAAAAATTAACTCATAATCTAGTTATTCCTAAAATGTCAATGAATAAATCTTTTGTATAACTATTTTATTCCCGAAACAAATGTTTACATACAGCCATTTCCATTTCCATATATTCTATCAACTTAACTTTGTTTATTCAGTAAATCTTCGTTTCGTTTTATGGCAAAGACAATAAATATTTTTTAAGATTAGAAAAATGTTATAAGATTTGTAAAAGTAAGCTTAGAAAATTTCTGTTCTTTTAATATGGATTCGGTCATAAATTAAAGTTATAGTTAATGGCAAGGTAGATTTAATAATAGACACACAGATATTATATATATATATATATATATATATATATATATATATATATATATATATACATACATACATACACACACTCGGTGCTGCTTGTCTTGGTGGGAGGGAGTTCTCATAACTTTCTACATTTTGTATTAAAAAGGTTATTAATGGAATATGTTATCTTATGCAAAGTGAACTAACAATAATAAGTCCTATTACAAACATATAAATAAGTATAATTTTTATTTAATAAATTTTTTATTCATTTACTATCGTATAACCCTCAATTCACCAGTAAAAAGTCAAATTTGGCGGGTAAATTTGTCTGTTTGAAGACATTATTTTGCCCAGTTAGTGTCAATGACACTCATTTCCGATGTAGATTTCTGATACGTAATTTTTCTAATGAAAGTAAGCCGAATATTCACACAGCCATGTAGAGATACATAGGGAACATATTCTACAGCAAATCTAGATCCCTTTATTTATATTCTATATTAAAAAGACTGTTTAAATATACTCATTTTAAACAAAGTAAACTAAAAGATATTTATTTAAAAATATGGTTTTACGTTTCCTGTACTTTACATTAAGACAGGAGCCCAAATTTGGTAACTTTAATTTGTCGCCGTATTTGGCAGCTTGACGATACACCTGACGGTATTATTAGCACCCGTTCAAGGTACGTTATATTTGTATTATATATATTAATCACCTAATTTCCGATATCAAAGTGATATCCCTATAAATGACAATATATGTGACATGTCTTGCAGTCAACTATTTAGTCAGAGAATCGGATAGTCCTGCATAACATCTTTATTCATGTCTTCATCTCAAACAATTATTCAACCATTAAACAGTAGGTTGCGTTTAGGTACCGGCCAGCAGGTAGCGTCCATACGCTAACCAAAGACCTTTGATTAACGTAGATTAAACAACAACTTTATCAAGACACTCTCCTTCAATTATTACGCATCAAGCTCTTTTATATGGTGTCATTAGTAATTCATGCGTCTGCATTAAAGAGTGGTCTGCGTTTTCTGCCTTTAAACCAATAAATTATCATGTTTTCAAACCTGAAATTATATGGAACACGAACTTATTCCACCGGCTACAATTGAAAATTTAGTCTATTATTTTTAAAGGCCAGAATTACTGGGTAATAAAAAGCCTAGTTATCAGTTTACAGTCGCTGCTCCATAATATAAAAATAAGCTAACACATTGTAGGACTTCAAGTTTATTTAATATCTAAGAAAAGACATCTTTCTCCGTCAAAAGTAGAGCAATGGATAATACATGAAAACACTTTTCGATTACAGAGTTGGTTCCCAGCGAGATGACACGGAGAGTGTTCCCAAGAGACAGAAGTTTATTCAGCATTATTAACCATCAGATATGAACCTAGATCATTAGAATTCGTGTTGTGAACACTTCTTTTAAACCTGAGATTTTGTGGCTGGGAAAATAGATATGAAAGAATAAAAATTGAAAGAGGAGAATTTTAGAGAGATATTTTAAGCGTAATAATTTTGATATATTATAGCCACATATATATAAATATACACACACTTGAAACACCACACTATATTTATGAACGTTTTTTTAAAACATCTTGAATTTGTTAACATTTATGCGTAATTTTCAAAAAGAAATAAAATTTCAGAAATTAATGTTTTTTTTCAAACATCACTGGCGTTCAATTTTTCTGTTACTAAAATAAAAAAAATTCTTAAAATGTATAAAAATTCTGTTGCTAGAAATCCTCATATCTAGGAATTATGATCTGTTCATTTCGTAACAAATGATGGAGGGCTTGAATATCAACTGCTGAAAAAAATAACTGAAATATATCTCGTATCTGCGATTCTGCTTTTTGAATGATAAAAAAAAAGTTATGTGCTAGCGGTTCGAAAATCATCTTTAGAAAAGCCGATGAATAAATCTCCACAGAAGGCCTATGCATCAAGATTTTATTACGGAGGACATATTTTTTGCTTCATTTATTTCTGAATCCCAGCGTTTTATCATTTCCTGTACGTGTGCAGAATAAATTTTAATTTCATTTGTTTGAGGTAAGAGATTAAAGTTCTTTTAAACAAGAAAAAGGTCTAGTCGGTTATATGTTTCCTATTCTAGAAAAATATTTTGGTTGTATAATAAAAATTGTTTTAATACTTGGACCGGTTTCTTCTGTAATACATGTAATGTTTTTTTAACCCCACCTGACCCCCCAAAAAACTAATTAGGTATATCTTAAAATACGTTTTGGACATTCTATAATTTTAGGACAAAACGTAGTGTCTGTCTTTATTTATTTTATCAATTTGGTGAGTTCAAAATTAATACTTCCTGATCCCTCTCTATTTATAATACTTTTTATATAAGCAGCTTTGTTTTTTTCGTGTCTGATTAAACATGAATAACCATGATTCACTGGCTCAAATACCTATAATCCAGATAGCAAATTTAGTTTGCAGCAAACTTGCAGCAGTCTTCATTTACAAACTTGCAAACTTGCAGCAAGTTCAGCATGACAAATCTCCAAGTTTGAAACAAGACTGCAGCAAGTTTAAAAATTTTCTCTTGTTTCAAGGTTGTCATGACAAGATTGCCACAGTTTTGCAGCAAAATAGCGTTGCAAACGAGTGCGACCACTCGTTTTTCGCTTTATGCTCCGTCTAATTTGCAGGAAATTTGCTGCAAGTTTGTCCCTTTAAGTTTGGTATGGCAAGATATTATCCAGAAAAAGTAAAACTTGCTGCAAGTATGCATGCCATCTGGGAAATTATGATGTACGGGTTTTTCATTCCAGAAGCTACAATAAACTGCATTTCTCTTCATCCAAAGTTCTTTGTTTTCTCATTCGGCTACGTTTATACTTACGATTCTCTTCTCTTTGTGATGGGCCAAATTGTTCACTACATATATATGTAAACGCACACATACACTTAAATAACTATATAAGCATATATATATAATATATATATATGCATATACATATATATACATTCATATATATATATATATACATATATATACATATATATATATATATATATATATATATATATATATATATCAGTGGCGTGCGGTCCATATGTGCAGGGTGTGCACTGCACATCCTGGCAAAATTATGAGGGACAATAATTTTCTGCACCTATGTCTACCTATCTTTATATGGTATATAATAAATATTATTTATAATATATTCAAATATTATATTGATTTGCTTGCTTGTATTCCCGCAGTGAGTGCGGTACTAGGTGCTGCACCACGTAGCTCGCAAACGAACATAGGAAGTTCTGATGTGTACGCACTGCGCACTAAATTGAAAATCACGCTTTATATGTCTGGGCTACTGGAGAAGAAAAGCTTACTATGGCACTGAGGCAAGTGCAGCTATTTTTCCGCACTTGACATTCAGAATCATCCGAAGGTACGGTTTATTAAGCGTTGTATTAGAGCGGGGACTTACGTGCTGAAGCGCTTTTGGTTTTTTAACTGATTAACTGGCCATACGATTTTGCAGACGGTTAATGTTTAAATTTATATATTGTAAGATTTTGTTTTCATGGAAATATAAAAGAAGTATTTCATCAATATAAAGGGAAATGTTTTAGTGTGATAAATTAATTTCGGTGATGTATTATATTTATTGAAATAACTAGCTGAAAAACAGTGTTGTTTTGTTTTAAAGAAATGAATTTTAACAGAACAGTCCAAATTTCACCATTCATTGTGTCTTACAGACAGTATATAAGTTATATTATGTAACACCATATCTTTGGTTTTGTTTTTAAAAATTGTCAAGATGTTTTTCGCAGAATATATGATTTTCAAATGTTAAAAACAATTAATAAATATAATTTAATCCACTGACCGAACAAGAAGCAGTTCGCTCTATTGTGCCAGCGTGCAGCGAAATCCTCTGCACGTGGAATAGACTTTCGGTTTGTCGGCACCGCAGCGGCGGGCGCCATGTGGTGCTAAGCTTGCTGAACATATAAGTTTTTCGTGGAAGCCCGAAGCGTTGCTTTTTCGACGCCGATATCACACCATACAACAAAAGACATGATTTTTGCTTCAGTGCTAGTAGAATTCTCATCAGTTTAGCTGTTTTTATAGTTATAACTCGACTACTCGTAGGTAAATATTTTATTTATTGTAATCTTTAAATTTATATTCATAATAAATAACCTGTTTCAGAATGGAGAATTCGGATGTCTCAATAATTAAAAATTTATCGGAAAATCCATGTTCTCTGCACACCCTGCATGAAAACCTACCGCACAGCACTGATATATATATATATATATATATATATATATATATATATATACATGTAACATATTCAGGAGTTCAGGGCCAATCACCATAATAAAGTCATAATCTCAATCACATAAGGTAGTCGTAGTTAATAACATTTATTTCCATATCGATATGCGTCGGCCTTAAGCCACACACCACATACCATCATCTAATGAAATACTTCTCTCGCCCTGTCACGTGACCATCAAAACCGGAAACAGAACGACGCCACTCTCATAATTTAGAACATTGACCATCTTCAATTTTTACTTTTATATATATTTGTGT
>CM063510.1:49600594-49788094 GCA_032207245.1 Pardosa pseudoannulata | reverse complement strand
ATTATGTACTAAACGTATCATGATTTTGAGAATGTGCAGGTGAAATTTGTGTGTTTGGATGTCTATTCGTTGGAAACTTGGCAGAATTTAGGATCAAAATTTTAATGTCCATAGTTATTTAAAATAGCTTAATTATCAATCATTGTAAGATCATTAAATTTTATGACGTTTTTTTCATTATTTTATCATATATTACTGTAATAAAAGCATTTCACAAGAGTGTATACCACTTATTAATTAGCCCTTAACTTATTATTGTGAGAAATCAATGTGATTTAGTATCACTATTTTAGACTAGAATTCTGTGGTACGAAGTTTGATCCTTGCTTACACACTAAATATATCCATATAAAACCATGATAACGTAGAAGTTAAATCTGTTCGTTTTAATGGTCTTGAGCAAAGAGGTTGGAAAGTGAAAGGTATTAAATTCAATGGTAATAATTTTCATTAGTTATTAATAATTTAAAAATTAATAATACCGCAAAATCGTTAATTTCTAAGGAAAATATTCTACATATTTATAACTAAAATTTGTCATTTTGATCTTGAGCAGTTAATATTAGGAAAAGGTGTTTACCTGTGAAAGGTTTATCAAAAGATTTTGCCAAATTTGAAGATAATGATCTGAAGATTACCTCACTATACAAAACACACACAAACTGACGGAGATCCTTAAAATACAATATAACTCTTTTATAATGAGCCTTAATTTAGCAAACACTCAGAGTTATCAAGTGGAAATACTTGGTAGGTACAATATTAAGTCTGTCGGAGGATGAAGAAGCAAACGCCGGTTGTACCAAGCAATGCTTTTGATTCATACTATTTTTTGTTCATTCTACTTCTGCAGCTCAAGTATTCCCTTTGCGGTAACACGATCACAAAAACTGAGTTTAAAATTTTGTATTTTGTAGTTTGTATTTCGTATTTTGTAAATTATGAAGATTTCGTAAAACTAATATTTTCGTCATAGTCAACCTCGATTGAATACGCATCTCCCATCACAGCATACGTGGATGCCGATGTCGAGGAAGCAGTTCTCAGCAACAAACGAAGACACTACCTTTCCACCTTTCGAGTACCAGCATTTTCGAAGCCATTCCGAAACAAGCCGTTATCAAAACCTCATTTATTATGATCTAAGTCACGACCAACTACATTTAGAGTAACTTTATTTTTTCCTACTAAAAATCTATGCTTCGGTGTTCACAAATAAAAAAAACTTCACTTGTACCCTTAAAAATCCTATATAATCTTTGTTTATGTTCATAATAATAAATTTAAAAAAACTAGTTTGTAACATTCCGTTGAAGATAAAGGGTAATATTTGGCAAGTCTAGCAAAGCAGTTACTTTATTTTTAGCGGTTGTGTATATATTTTTAACAATTAAATTTTGGTATAAATTTGTCTCTGCTGTGCATATATATATATATATATATATATATATATATATATATATTTATATATATATTATATATATATGTGTGTGTGTGTATAATATATGTATATATATATATATATATATATATATATATATATATATATATATATATATATATATATATATTTGTGTGTGTTAGAGCTGACAATAGACAAAAATAAATCCGTAACATCAAGCCTTTAGAAAAAAATACTTATAATTAACCCTGGTAAATATGGGGATTCAAATATAATAATTTTGAAAAGGAGTACCTTTGTTAATTTAATTTCATCATAACAACAATTAAATTAAATAATTAAGTTATCTTCGTACTAATGCAATTCATTTAACATCGGGCATCAAATACCTTCCTTATACATACTAGATTATAAGAAGTCCCGTTTATTCAAGAACATCTATTAATCGTTTTTACTTAACAACGTATTTTTACGTTTTTTGCAGTCTGTCACTGGAGCGCTGGTCAGGTAAAAATACACATTTAGTAGATTTGAAGTGGATACCCTTCTAATCACCACAAATCTACTAAATACGTATAATTATATGTATGTGTGATACTATATGTGTATTGTTTACGTAGCTATGCAACTCTTTGTATTTTTTGTTTCCACAAGTTATGATTGTCGAGTTACTCGGCCCTTTGTTGATTTATTTCGTCTTCAATCGAATTCCTAGCTCCAGAACGTACAAGTCGTGTTTTGTCAATTTGAAGCTTGGTTTTTTTATTGTTGAATACAAAATTGATAAAATGAGCCGTTGGGACAAAGATAGTGATGAAGTAATATGAGCTGACAGATTATCAGACTTTAATTTTAAAAATAGTTTATTTTTGTGATTTCGTAAAAATATTGTGTTTTTTGTTAAATAATCATACAGTATATATTAAAGTGTAAAATAAAAAAAATGTTTCGTTCAGAAAAACAAGTAGTTTTTGATTTACTGCGATTTCTCTGAATAACTAAATTTTCGCTCGATTCATGAAAAAACTCCAGCTGCATGAGGAATGCCCATGGCGGTGAAATATACCCGCATGGCAAGTGTTAACTTCACTCGTGTGTCAGTTGATATTTCGAGATAAATTTTTAACTAGCTTATTGACTAGCTAGAGATTTGAAATTTTGCATACATAGGTTTAATTCCGACAGTAATACAATATTCAATCATAAAAAATTAGAATGGAGGCTAAAATTAAATTCAGTAAATTCGTAAAAGCAAAAAATCTGTTCAGCGTACTTGGAATCCCAATTTCAGAGATTTGAAACTAGTGTCGCCTTCTATATCTTGACTTTGAGTGTCTCTTATGTAATTTAAACGAATTCTAACTCTTACAGCAAATCAAACTAAATAGAAAAAAGTGACTTTAGTCTGTAGACTCTACTTAATCTTTCAGCGTAAAGCGTAAATGTTAAATGTGACATCATTTAATTATAAATGTTTTTTATTAATAAAAAAATTGGAACATCCCGCTAACGTGTTACAAATTACGTTCTACTCGGGAACATTTATATTGACCTTTATAACTGTCAATGTAAAAGCGTGACAATGTAGCTCATCTACAAACGTGCAGAATACTTAATCATGTTATTAAGAAAGTTAAGCGGAGACACAATAAAAGCTATTCATATCTTAGTTTAACGACAAGTACCGTAATTGTGACATGGAAGGATTTAGCTTCATCTTTAGAACCATTATGTTCGAGAAAAATCATTTTCTTTTCGATAACATTCTGTAGGAAGAAGGAAAAATTAATCCTAAATGGATTCTTAATTATTGCAGAAAACTCATTTCCTTTATTTAGGAAAATGGACGGAAGAAAAAAAATTGAATACTGTTCATTTGAAGAGATTTTGCATAAAAAGAAAGCCTAAGAATTTGTGAGGTTTTCAGGTAAAATAATAAATTATTTTCATAACTTTTTCTACAGACTTTCGTTTCTTCCCTTCACACACATTGTACCGAAACTTCGAGAAACAAAATGATAATAAAAAACTGTATGACGGTTAGAAATTTTATCAAGTTTTTGGTTTCGGAGAAATTAAGGAGTTTTAAAATATTTTTCAATTATACTTTAGTCATATGTTTTTGATATGACTGAACTTTAGCATCAAGGCCTGACGATGAAATTTAATTGGTTTTGCTATTTTTATTTAAAAAATCCAAAGAAATAATACAAAACACCTTTTCAGTTAAAAATTTTATTTTATTTTTTTTGCTAATGGTTTTGGGTTTGTTTTGTTTGGCTTTGTTCATTTATTTTGCAACACGATGTCTAAAAAGACTCAGATGTACATCTTAAAGGTATTTAGTTACAAGCTGTATAGAATTCCTGTAGTTCCACGTTAACCTTTGAAAAATATTGTATTGCTACTTAGGTTTTCATTTAAGAATTTCTTTTAAATACATTTTATAATTTGATAGAGGAAAAAATTCTCTATGGTTAGGAATGACAAAGATTTTAAAAAAGAGTGAAAAATGCATTTGATTTTAATTGGGAAAATATTTTAATCTAGTCTTTATTTGAATACAAGTACTATTTTACCTTTTTTTTCAGTTTAATGTTTTACCTTTATAATGCTTTATTTAATTTTTTTTATTTATATGCTACCGTTAAAGTGTGAAATCCGTTATTTTACAGAATGACTAGGTATTTACGAGACAAACCACTTTAAATGTATAAAATTATTGAAATTTATAATTTAACTTGGTATTCTGTATAATAATTACTATAATTACTATAATAATTACTTGATCGTTAAAGTATAAAATACGGCACTCTGAAGTTCTTTAGACCGGTGGAAACTGCTTTTAGTCAGTTTTGAACCGCTTATAGTTCCTTTAAAATGACGCGTCTGTGTGTATACACTTCATTCCGTTGCTTTTATACGCATAATTTAGAGGGGCTATTTATGTTAAGGTTTTGCATTTTGGATGATTAACAAATATTTTTTTGCCACATCTTTTCAATCAAAGACTTCAGCAGGAATGGGAGAGACATTTGAATCTTTATTAAATAAGCTTTTGACGACAATCCTTCCTCTAATAAATAATGAAAATCCAAGTAAAGTTACTTCATAAAATTTAAATTAATATTCTCTTACATTTTTGTTTAAAAAAATTACACAATACTCTTATAAATCACCAGTTTTTCTTTCAAGCATACATTATTGATAACATTTAAATATAACTATTTCCGTGAAGTACTTTTTTTCATTTCTGTTTAACTATTGTTAGTAATGTGAGCAATAATAAATTATACTGTCTGTTTTTTCTTATTTATCAGCTAATCATCCATAATAGGTATAAAATGTAATTTTTGAGAGACTTCAGCTAATTATAATCAATGATCAATTAATTTATAAAATAACTTTGAACTTGTTTATTTTTCAATTAATAGTCTATCATTAGTTATTTCTTAGAATATCTAGTTAAAGTATGAAAATTTTCATCTATTATATAATTTAATTGACTTCCCTAGTTATTTCATGATTAGCTAGGTAATCTATGAAATAATTGAATTATACGCTTCAACGAAAACATATACATAAGACAAGAAAATTTAAGTACTACCGTATAGTAAAATTTGTTTAAAAATTCTTCAGATGTAAACCTTACAGAAGTAAAATACTGTTTTTCGTAGATTAACATAGAGAGAAGAATCCAATAGAGCTGGTATTTAACCACCTTACCATGTTAATAGAATCTTTGAACTCTTTCAGTTTTACTGGAAATCCACAAGTTCCACTCAGAAAGGATAATTTTTATTTTTCTACGAACCTTTCTGCTTTAAAAGACCAATTATAATAAAATCAATATTTTACATGAATTTGAATAGTTACCTCCGAAATATTTATTTATATTATTTGTTTTTCTGAAAGAAATAGATTAATAAAAGTATTTTTCGTAGGACCCCTTTCTAAACCAGACAGCTACATTGTCATTAATGATGAATCAAATAAAAGAAATCCTTTTTTAATAGTTACTAAATACAAATTTATAACAAATTCAAATATGCAGTGCTCTTAGTCAAGCGTATAAACCTTCTATAACCATATAGAATAAATCGGAGACACTGTCAACACCGATACAAAGTAGGTACATTGCCAAAAATCCTGCAAAGTCAAAATTCAAAAATTTTTAATATATATTGCAAAATAGGTGTACACAAACAGCTGAATATAACAAAGATACAAGACTTTCAGTCACGGTATGATGATGATGATGCCATAATGAGAAGACTGCTTCCCAAACCATTCTAAAGCAATTTTGGTGATAGAAAAATGAAATGGATAACAGTAACAGTGAGTAACCGTCTTTGTTAACTCATCTTTTCATTTCTCGAAATTTTGGTGACTGATAGTACAATGTTTAGTGCAGAGCTCACATCAAACAACTAACACAGTATTGGTAAAGTTTTGGTAGCAGTATGGTATTTCTGTAGCCGTAATAGTAAACAGTAAATTACAAAGGGATTAGGCATTTAGTAACAAAGAACAATGTCCATTGTATCACAAAAATTTGTGAGCCATTCAATACGTTTTTCATCTATTATAAGGTTATGAAATTATTTGTCATAATTGATCACAAAAACAATAAGAAAGAAACCAAAACTATTTTATATCCCTATCCATATGATTTGCCAATTCATCTTTCTATTCCATTAACCTAAATTTTGTGGTGGTGTATATATTAGTACTATATATAGAATAAATTAATACCTTGTAACGTTATCTCTACCGTTCTCTTCCATAGCTTCTTCGGGTAGATTAATTATTCCCAGTTGTGGCACTAACCCCACCCTTTTTATTTTAAAAAACAGTAGTTTAAACCTAACAACGCTTTATTTTCTAGTGAAGTCTAAACGACAAATGTAACTCACGAGTACCAACGTTTGCTCTAGCTACTACTTTTTCTCTTTGTCGAGTCATATTTTCTTCTTTTTATTCAATTTCCAACAATCAAGAGACACACCTCAACGAAACTTAGAGAGGTATGGGAAAGTATCCAATTAATCCACACACAACCACTGGTTAGTTAATCATCTGTTCATGCACAAAATTAGGTCTGGTAACCGATTTGACTTCCTTACAATATTTCAAATAATAATACAGCGATATATTGATTATAGCTTTAATATCTTCTAATTTTTATGAGGTCCTGAAATCCTTGTATGAAACAGTTTCCTTTACTTCTAACTTATACTACATAATACTGTATCAGCTTCTTAAAATTTCAGCTTTAAATTAAATCCTATATTTTAAATTAAGTTAAATTGTGGATCATAACAAAACATACAAATTAATATTTCACAATTATGTGTAAACTTTAGTAAATTTATTAAGAAACAGTCTTTTTAATGCAGGTATACACTTTGAACCATAATAAGATGTCTGTAAAAAGTATGAGATTCCTTAAAAATATAATATAAAAAAGCATACGTATATAAATTAAGGAAGAAAACAGATTATCTAATCAAAACTAGTTATCAAACACACAACCAAACGATTACATCAAGTTGTCTAGACACTGGAAATTTCAGCATGGCATCTAAGATTATTTTGAATTTTCCTTATAATGGTTTTCATTGTCTGTTAGGTCTACCATTGCATTTTTTGCAAATAAAACTGATTATTAAAGTTTCTTATTTTATAATTTACTTGTCTCGAGTCTATGGGAATTAGCTATATTATGGTCTTGCAATTATTTATATCAATATAACATTCGAGAATATAAAATTAGAACCTCATGTATATATATATATATATATATATATATATATATATATATATATATATATATATATATATATATATATATGCGTATAGTATTGAAATCTTTATTATATTAATGTAGAATATAGGATATATAAAATGTAAATGAGTAAAAAATGACAATGGTTATATTTCATTTGCTATATATTTAAACATGTTGAAATGTTTTCTTTCATTTCGAAATAATTTCAAAATATTCAATGCATTAACAAAATTCTTGATTTTAATACCACGAGCTTGATTTGGCAGATGAAGCTTGTTTGACAGTAGTGCTTAAATTATCCTTTCTCTGTTACTCGCGAGTAATACAGATCATATTTTCAACCATACTGACTTTCTTATGTATAACAATTTATGTATATAAAACATATTTAAACTTGTGATATATATAAGATTTATAAATTCATTTATGAAGTTAAAGGGAAAGTTTAGCAAAAATGTTTAGCAAAGTGGAAACATAAATATTTTGAAGAACAATTATTATGTTGCAGATTTAAAAGAAATTTTAATAGTGCAGTATTTCAAATGTATATAAGATTAACAAGGAATAGTAGAATAGAAATCTATAAATGAAAAAAAGGCATCGATAAGTAGCACGAAAATAGACGAAATTTCTAAAATCTGTATGGCAACATTTTCTACAGGCAAATGAAAACATGTAGCCGCTGTCCACAGTTTTTAACCACTGTGTTACAACCGTCAATTTACATTGTGGATTTACGAAAGGAAATTGGGAATTACAGAAGGACATCTGCGAGAGCAAGAAAAAAATTTGAAAGAATCTGAACAATGAAGGGGACGACGAAGTAACAAAAGAACTGAAGAGTATAAACAATAGGTTAATGAAGTTTAATATTTGCTCAGGCGAAGCAAAGGTCTTGCATTAGTAGTGGACGTAGAATATATTTTCGATTGCGAAAAAGTAATTTATATCAGGCCATCTATGCTAGAATTTAATTATTTTTATTCAGGGTAGATAAAATTGACAATGGTTGTAAAGGTTTACTGTAATTTTTATTTAGAATATCATTAATACAATTTCGGATCTTTTTATGCGATAATAGTAGTTGTGTCCCTTTTGATTTGAAGAAGTATTGCATGTATCAAATTGCTTAGATGCAAGGTAGCATAAAATAAGAAATGGTTATACATATTTACACTTTTTTTATTTAACATGTCTTATGTTTGTTGACTAAGAAATAATAACATCTGTTACATACGTCAATAATATATTACAAGCTTTATACATGTGTGTATATATATAATATATATATATATATATATATATATAATATATATATATATTCATATATATATATATATATATATAATATATATATATAAATATATAAATATATATATTTAATATATTTTTATATATACTATATATATAATTTAACTATGATTACATTATTTTTTTCTGTGATTTCTATTGTATTTTATTACTATTCATGTTTATTATGACATGCAATGATAAAATTTATTTGTGCCAATTATTTTCCCTTGAATTAATTTGAATCAAATAATCTCAAAGCAACTATACTAGTCGCGATGCCGGTGACTATAACATAACTAAGATTTATGATTGTTCCAGTAAAAATTTATATAAAAAAAGAATTATAAATACTCTATTACGCGAAGAAATTCAAATGACATGCATTCAATAACCCATTTATTAAAAATACATTTTCATGTGTTTTTACTATAAGGACATTTATTAGTTTTCTCTTTATGGTGATGCTTTTATTTTTTCCTTTCACATTTATTTCTAATATTGCAAAACTTACGATCATTTACCCCCTGTTATTTCTAACTTTTTCTCCCCTTTTCTTCACCAACAACTTTCCCGAATTCTCTACGTTCTTTCTGCTCTTTTATGAATGTCCCCTCTCTTCCTCACTTGCAACCATTAACGATACTTAATGTTATTTTCGGCAACTTAGAATGGTCCAGAGTCGCTCGCATTTCTGGGTTTTTGCAAACGCACCATTCCGAACAACAGTCATTTTGCCGCGGGGTGTACTGCAAAGAATAATTATGTGTTCCCGTTAATTAGGGAAGTCTTTAATTTATTTACTCTACCGAAACTTTTGTTTCTTTAACCGGGTTTCATTATTACATGACTTTGATGATTTGCACGCACCGATTCACAAGAAGTGGGGGAGTTAAAAGAGTTTCGATTTGGGATATGGTTCTCCGAACTTTGCATTGTCAGCAGTAGTTTTGGGTTTGTTAAAGCACTGGTAAAAAATGGTTTTCATTTACTCTTGACTAATGTTTTCTTTAGGTGGAAACTGAAATGGAATTTACTTAGGTGGCATATTTGGATTTCTCTTATTTGCAAAGAGAGATTCACAATAAAGACTTTATTTTTGTCTGAGAAGCACATGCTAATTAAATAAATAAACAGTACTAAGTAAAGTTCTGCTTTTTATTAATTTATTAGCATCTTTATTCGCTTCAATATGTTAAATAGATTCTTCAGTTTTGCTTACAGCAAATCTTTAAAGGAATATATGAAGCTTTTTTTTTTAAAGATTACAGTGAAGATGCCTTAGAATTTGTAATCCACGTTTAAGCATCTATAAGAAAAATAACAGCTGCTAGAATTCTTTTTTGCATGTGGAATATTTCATTTCCATTCCATAGATTCCGTTTGCTCAATGTTACTTATTAAAATTTGAATAATTCTTTAAAAATTATTTGTGATAGAATGATAAATTCTCTACGATGTTATTTTATTTTAAAAAATTGAAAATTTATTAATTTTAAATTATTTTCAAGAAATATTGTTTATGCATCTTTCCAAACGCAAATAAAAAACATTTAACAGACTTAAATTCTAAAAAATGAAAAAGAGCATCTTATCGAATTTGCCGTTATGTTGTTTGGTGTTATATATTTAAAGAATTTTTTAAATGCAAACCTGACGTAGGGACTATGTAGGAACATAACAGACATTAACAGACATAGGGAGACATAGGGAGTTAAATACGTATACTGTTGGAATTTTTGTGTTAAATATGTAAAGTATAATACTGTTTACATTTTTAAAACATCCGTGCACCCGCATACACGAAAATATTTAGGGGCAAATTACTTCGCGATTTTTTAGCTTTCGCGAAGGTTCTAGTCCCATTAACTGCGAAAAAGAGGGATCACTGTATAACGATTCCCCATAGAATAAACTGACTGGTCGTTTAGCCGTTTGAGTCTTTGAAGGTTTAAAAAATACTGTCGAAGAATTCCAAACAGTGCATCCATGTATATAAAGTGCGGTTATGAAAAGAAAGTAGTACTATAGACCTTCTTTTATTTGAAGTCGATAAATTAAAAGCGTCGAGGTAACACTTCTTCCATTTTGTATTCTAAACATATGCTTTTCAATATTGTACTATTATTATAGTAATGTGCCTATTTTAAAATGTATTATTTACATAAAAAGGGGATCTGTGTGATGTACTTGCGTAGTAAATCTGAGCAAGCGACTTGTACTGTCGATTTTACCATGAGTGGCTGAAAACACTCGATATGATAAGTTTTTCAACATAAAAACTGCAGGGCAGTTCGGAATCGAACGGTTAGGTTATGAACTGTTCTCCGAACTTTGCATTGTCAGCAGTAGTTTTGGGTTTGTTAAAGCACTGGTAAAAAATGGTTTTCATTTACTCTTGACTAATGTTTTCTTTAGGTGGAAACTGAAATGGAATTTACTTAGGTGGCATATTTGGATTTCTCTTATTTGCAAAGAGAGATTCACAATAAAGACTTTATTTTTGTCTGAGAAGCACATGCTAATTAAATAAATAAACAGTACTAAGTAAAGTTCTGCTTTTTATTAATTTATTAGCATCTTTATTCGTTTCAATATGTTAAATAGATTCTTCAGTTTTGCTTACAATAAATCTTTAAAGGAATATATGAAGCTTTTTTTAAAGATTACAGTGAAGATGCCTTAGAATTTGTAATCCACGTTAAAGCATCTATAAGAAAATAACAGCTGTTAGAACATTCTTTTTTGCATGTGGAATATTTCATTTCCATTCCATAGATTCCTTTTGCTCAATGTTACTTATGGGTAAAATTTAAATAATTCTTTAAAAATTATTTGTGATTGAATGATAAATTCTCTACCATGTTATTTTACCCTTTTAAAAAATTGGGAAAAATTTATTAATTTTAAATTATTTTCAAGAAATATTTTCATGCATCTTTTCAAACGCAAATAAAAAACATTTAACAGACGTAAATTTTAAAAAATGAAAAGAGAGCATCTTATCGAATTTGCCGTTATGTTTCTTGGTGTTATGTATTTAAAGAATTTTTTAAATGCAAACCAGACATAGGGACTATGTAGGGACATAACACACAGGGTTAACAGACATAGGGAGACATAGGGAGTTAAATACGTATACTGTTGGAATTTTTGTCTTAAATGTGTAAAGTATAAATACTGTATACATTTTTAAAACATCCGTACACCCGCATACACGAAAATATTCAAGGGCGAATCCTACTTTGCGAATTTTTAGCTTTCGCGGAAGGTTCTGGTCCCCATTAACTGCGAAAAAGAGGGATCACTGTATAACGATTCCCCATAGAATAAATTGGACTGGTCGTTTAGCCGTTTGAGTCTTTGAAGGTTTTAAAAAAATACTGTCGAAGAATTCCAAACAGTGCATCCATGTTTATAAAGTGCGGTTATGAAAAGTCCCAAGTAGTACTATAGACCTTCTTTTATTTGAAGTCGATAAATTAAAAGCGTCGAGGTAACACTTCTTCCATTTTGTATTCTAAACATATGCTTTTCAATATTGTACTATTATTATAGTAATGTGCCTATTTTAAAATGTATTATTTACATAAAAAGAGGATCTGTGTGATGTACTTGCTTAGTAAATCTGAGCAAGCGGGACTTGTACTGTCGATTTTACCATGAGTGGCTGAAAACACTCGGGATGTGATGAGTTTTCTCAACATAAAAACTGCAGGGCAGTTCGGACTCGAACGGTTAGGTTATGAACTTTTTACAACATCTTTAATAACTTTTTAGCTTTAAAAATATATACTTAAAGTATTACTAAAATTATTACTTAAATTAAGTTATTCGTAATTAAACTATTTCTTAAGGTATGGATTTTTATAATAAAATATAAAAATAAACTAAATAAAATGTTCTTATTCGCAAGATAACTTTTGAAACAATTATATTATAAACTTATTTTATATATGAAATAAAAATACCTGCCTCAAGCAGTAAAATAAAACTTTAGAAGTATATAACATTTGAATATAAAAATTGTAAAGTTTATTAAGATTTTTTTTAATTATCCTATATCACGTTATAAAATGAAACATATATAGCTCATATTGTTTATTTGAGGTTCACACACTAAAAAGAAGAATTAGCTTGTATTTCATACAAAAAGTTAGATCCTAACTTACTAATTTCAAAACTTATTTTACGGGTAAGTATATTATACGGGTATTATATACTCTTTATCTAGGTTCATTACTAAATGCTGTTGATCATTTGTACACTCAGATTCACAACCAATCAAGAAAAGAATTGATAAAATCAGTTGATTAAGCATATAATTTTTTATAATTCGCATCACCATATGAGTAAGGATATTTAATAGTTCAATCTTTTAACATATTTTTACAATATTAAGAAATAATATTTTTTCACAAATTATTAACAATATAGAATAGTAAGACACTAAATATATATCAGTAGTAACATTTAAGGACTGTCTTTATTAAACTTGAAAATTGTTTTAGTATACATTTTGCATAAATATTTAAACTGACGAAAAAAATCATGCCAGCTAATAAAAATTATCCAAATTAAAAAAAATTTATGAATTTAATTAAAATATCTTATTTAAAATTAAATTAACTTGTGAAACTCTCTAACTAAATTATCTTATTAATTTCTATTTAAATTAGCTGTGGGAAAAAAGAAAAACAAAAATTTTAACTTGTAAAATAATTTGTCTATGTATAGGGCAAGCGTAAAATATGGATAAAAATTTAAATTACTTCAATTTTAGTTTCAAATTTTTCAATCAAATTAACTTATTTTTCGAATTTTACTAATATGTTTATATAAATTAATGGCAAATAAAGTATTATGTTTTTTTTATTTTTATTCTTTTTACGAGAACATATTTTAACTAATCATGAAAATAATAGGGCCCAATCAAAACGCTCTAATTACTTTTTTCAGCAAGTATGTGATCCATGCAGTGAAGAAGGATTTACAGGCAATATTGAAAAAATAACTGGTTCATAATTTCATTGATCTGAACAACACCGGTGATTCTATAAAATATTTCATTCTGACACTTTAATATCACCCCTTAATCATAAGTATATTTACAGATACTTCTAATTTGATATCTTGGACAACAAAGCAACGGCTTTATGTTCGTAGATGGCACAATCAGAGTTGACAGATTTGTATCTCTTTGAAATAAATCATTATTTAATTCCCCTGATTTTGTTTAAAAACCTCCGATTTAAATCAAATTTTTTTGAAACTTTGAATTTTTAGGCACGATTTTTTATTCTTTGGTTAGAGAACTGCATCAGTATCATTAGAAGGAACAGTAACTGATATATTAGCATTTACAAAAAAGAATATTCTTTCTTCACCAATGTAATTTTAGTTTAATTTAAATTTCAACAAACCATTTCAAACAATTAAGTTAGACCTTTGAAGTATGACATCCTCGAGTAATCGTTTTTTTTCTGTGATGTCAGTCATACTGTTGCAGCAAGAATTTTGAACATATTTTATGGAGCTCGTGCATTTGAGATTTATTTTAAAATACAGCAAATGAAATAATTTAAAACGGCTAAGCAAAGAAAGTAATTATGGATTATTTTAAAAAGATAGTTTAAGTTTAATTTTTTTTTAAATTATTAATTTATAAATATTGAACATTATACACAAATACACTAATGTTTAACTAAATTAATAATCTTTTTTTAAAAAATCAGGTAATATTTTATATTTTAATCTTTCAAAGTAATTTTTAAAATTATCCATATGAATTATTTTTCATTTATCTCTACATATACATTAAAAATATTTCATTAAATTAGATATAAATTTAAAAAGTTTTAAAAGTTTCAGCTTAAAGATTAAAAATATAATTTAAATAATCAATCAATTGACAAAATATACTTAAATATATTTTACAAAAATTAAAGAGAAAATTCTGCAACAAAATCGACAATTAAAACAAAAATAACTTTTAAATGTTGACAAAAGTTTTGAAACAATTGAAATAAAGACCAGATCTTTAAAATCCTACTTCTAATTTTTTTTTATATTTAGTACAATATATCCAATATTTTATAACTGTAAGATATAAAGAATAATTTCTTAAAGTATCGTTAATACTAATAATATCTTGGAAACAATTTTAAAAATTTCAACATAGTTTAACTATTGAGTTATTTTTAAACAGTCATTTAGTTATTCTGTAAGAATATTCAAGTTTAAAAATTATTTTCGAATAAAAACAATTAATCTTCCGAAAATACATTTCAAAATTAAAAATGAATTAAAAAATTTTGTAATTGTCTCTTGATGCAAAATAAATTATCTCCGAAAAACTGAAAATTAAAAAGAAATATTTCAATGGGAATAAACTCGATTTAGTTTAGTATTTAATGAAATCAACATGATTTGAAAGCATTCACGTGAAATATTTAAATTAAAAAAAGATTAAAACAGAATTGTTGCTTTCATAAATATAATTAAGAATACAGGAAAATATAAAAATATGCAGTTGTTTTATTAGATTTCAGAAACTGCCAAGCAGCTTATTGTTCCACATATTTACTCTACCAGGAAACCTAAAAACATTTCTAAGCTTCTTTAATTTTCAATTGTTATATGATAAATAATATTAAGTGAAAATATTATTTTTTACCAAATTTATCATTTTTTAAATTTTTTATACCAAGTTTGTCATTTTTAATGAAAGAATTTGACTATTCTATCTTTCATGTAAAATCAAGTGAAAAAACTAATACTAAATTAAAGAATAAATAAAAAATAAGAATACTTTATATTTTTGAATTCCATTACATTAGATCTGTAGGGATAATGATCGTTATGAGAATTTTTTTTCATAGAGGCTGCGGATTTGTGCCAAAACTGGAAGTTTACAACCAGCTGCTGTAATTTCACTATTTTCGGTTAATCGTTTTTCAGTAATGTCCTACGTATAGACTTAATAGATCTTAAATCAAAACTTATTACGTTATATAGTTTCATATTGCAATCAAAGTCTGCACAAATAGATGTTTTAGCAATTATAAATAAAATTTGCATGTTGAACTGCTGATAGTGAATTAATCGAGATATGTACATACATAATGTAGTGAATTGAAAACTAGTCAAAATTATTTCAGGAATGGCCAAAATGAATATTTTACGTTTCCAAATTAAAGTTTGTGTGTATGTATTTACATACGTACACTAATTAATATGCGTGGCACTGAAACTTGTTAAAATTCATTTAGGCATGTTTAAAAGAGTATTCCACTTGAAATTTTTCCTGATTACAATACTTCTTTTATACTTTGTAAAAGGTACTAAAAAGGAATGGCATATTAAAATAATACTCTCAGGTTTAAAAAAAACTTAAAACCGTTAAAAAATTATCTAGTTGAAAATAATTGAAAAAAAGTTATTGTAATTGTCACCTGATGATAGCAATTAAAATACTGTTCGCAAAACTTAAATTACAAAGAAAAACAAATCCATGGCTATATTAAAGTATTTAAACAAATGAATTTGACTTAAAAGCATTCACACGAAAAACTTTATTTAAAAAGATAGAAACTGGCTTATTAGTTTTAAAAATCTAGTACGGAATTTAGAACAATAAAAAGTATTTTGTTTGGAAAGAAGAAAACATATATCGCATACTTACTATATCTGAAAATCAAAAACAAAGGTTTGGTTCTTTAATTTATAATTATTTTCACTTTTGTTTCTCATCATATATTTCCATTTAATGAAAAATTCTGATTATTTTATTTAAACGTACAGATATGTCGGGGATGGAATAATAAATAAAATTTATTAAGTGTTACATCTAAGATACTCGAATTTCTATGTATTGTACTTAAAAGAGTGAAGGTAAAAAATATAACAATAATAAATAAAAAGAAACTTACTTTCATATTAAAACCGAAATACATATATGAATACTTGAGGCTTATTTAGAGTGTAATAATGCTAAATTCTTTAAAGAATTACACAGGCAGTATAGCTTTGAAGAATTTGATAGTCCATATACGTACATCAGCACTACATTTTTAATTACTACATGTTTAGCTGCAGTATCAATCTCATCATCAAATAGGCTTTTCCCCACATAAACAAATTCAGAGACAATTAAGGTTCAAAATGAATGGTTAATATCAAATTATTAACTTTTTTTTTATAAGAACCCATTCTAATTTTAGTCTTTTATTCGCTTAATTTACGTCTTTGATGAATAAAACCTATGAAGGAAAATATGGAACCCTTGGAAGTCTAAAAACAATGATATTGAGAAAAGTCTAAATTAAATCTTCGTTTAAGAAGATAGATTTTTTTATTTGGATTATTTTATTGCTTGTAATGACTAATACGGTTTTATTTTTTTAGAAGCTCCTCCTAACGATCGGATAATTATAAAATTTATTTTAGGCAACACACCTTTCTTCAGCAGGAATTCATACAGAATTTATCTCAAAATATCGTTAAAGTCGACAAATTAGGATTTCTTTTTTAGGATTTTTTTATTTTGAGTAGTTCACAGTTATGTTATTAGTCATTAAAAGTGTGTTTCTCTCATCGATAATTATTTTTGAAGCTTCAGTTTTAAAACCTGATTTATATACGCATACACACATACACATGTTTATATATATATACACACAATAGCCAAAGAGTCATTACATTATGACCACCTACCATTTATAACAATGGACTCGCCCAGGCATAAAACCCTTGATCTTCCACGGCTGATTTTGGGGTGTAAAAGAAGCTATACATTGCCTTTCTAAACATAGCGCGGTTAATCGCATAATGGGAACAGCCGCTGATTTATCGGATTTCGATAAATGTCAGATGATTATGGATCAGTGACTGGGAGCAGCAATATCAGAAACGGCGCGTTTAGTAGGCTGTTCACGTGCAGTTGCTGTGAGCATATATAGGAAGTGGTGCATTGATGACGAAGCGACAGGTAGCCGACCAGCGGTGTGTTATCCATCGCACATTGATTCCAGAAAAGAGCGGAGATCGTTACTTATTGTTCGCCGTGACCGAAGAGCTAAAACAATCGAAACCACCCCTAGACCCAGACATTGTTTCTCAATAGACTGTGCAGCATACATTGCTGCTTATGGGCCTACGCAATCGAAGACCGAAGCATGTCCCCGTACTAACGGAATTTCATCGTCAGCTGAGTCTGCAATGAAACATCAGAATTGGACATTAGAAAAGTCAAAGAAAGGGGCATGGCCTAAAAAATCCCTTTTATGGTTCATCACATCGGCGGGCGTGTGGGAATACGCTGATTTCCAAAGGAAAATCTGATTACCGGATGAGCAGTTGAACATTGACAAGCCCATGGTGAGGGTAAGGGTATTGTGTGACCAATGTTTTCCTGTTGCACAATAGGATTCAAAGTCTCCATAGCCATAATTGATGTCAGTGCGCTGCGAAAACACTGTTGCAGACCAGGTTCACTCATTCATGACAGCAGTATTTCCGGTGTATGGACTTTTCGAGCAGGATAATGCACCATGTCATAAGTACGGAATGTCAAGGAGGGGTGCGAGGAACATTCCAGTGACTAAGTCATACCTGAGTCTCCAAATTCACCTAACATTAATTGAATAAAACATTTGTGGTTCCATTTGGAAAATGAAAATCGTGCTACCACACTGCCCTGTCGCAATGTGTGGGAATTACAAGACTATTTGGCAATACCAGCTACCTCAGACTACCTATCAGAACCTCGTGGAGTCAATGCCACTCCGGGTGGTGGTGGTGGTTTTGAGTACTAAAGTTGGTCCAACGTGTTATTAATAGGCAGTTTATAATTTAATGTATGTTCGCTATATATATATATATATATATATATATATATATATACGGATGCAAGTGTACATGCACTCGTATGTGTGAGTCTGGGAGGTAAAATAGATGTAGAATTGGAAAAAGAGCAAGGAAAATAATTGAAATCAGAATACAGAAAACAATTCTCAAAGCTAAGAAATGTTTTATTATAAATATTAAAAGAAAAATAATAAAATTATGTATTTTATTTAAGGATTTTCATTAAGTCTTAAAACATATATACATTAGATATTACTGCACTAAAAATACTTCTTAAACGCGGCTGAGAAAACTATCATTAATTAATTGACGGTGTGGATTACTTCGGGCATTTTTAAAAAACTAAGCCAGTCGATACATCCAAATTACTAGAATTGTTTTATTTCCTGTTTGCTTCGTAGTGTAGAATTGACTGATCTTCGTTTCAGAAATACAATAACAAAAGTTTGGAAAAATTACGCCTCTCGCAACTGTCCTCGAATTGCAGAGACATTATTGAATGCGAGTTATGAAGTCTCTCTGTGTATCTTTGCCAACTCTTTGATTTACTCTTCTAGATTGAAATTAATGTGAATAAGGGAAAGGATTTAACTCCTAATTATATGTGGTTAATTTCTTGGAAGAGACCAGTTAAGCTTTCAGAAAGGGAATTAAGATTGATGGTCTCTATTCCCCCAAAGGAGTATTGGTTTACTGGAGAACGTTTGTTTTTGAATAAGTATTCCTACTAACTTTTATATATATTTATGTACATATAAATATATGTATACATATACATATGCATGAATGTGTGTATATATAAATGTGTATGTATATGCATGCTTATAAAAAATATGTGTATGTATACATGTAGGTGGATAATGTATATTTTGACCTATTATAAATGAGAAAAGTGTATTAATTTATAATTGGGTGTAGTCGTTAGTAGCTGATTTTCCAAAAGAAAAAATGCGGAAATTCGGAAAATTTAATTGTAGTTTTATTTAGCATCGCACCTTCAGGGCTTAAACCATGAAAAACATGTACTTGTTATATATGGGTGTGAGCCAGGCAATCACTATGTTAATTGTCAGTCATCTGATTACACGGGTTGCAGTGAAACTAAATATATACTAATAACTAATATTACCCATACTATGTATTAACTATAACTATATATTAAAGCATATAATCAAAAATGCAGAGGAAAGCACTACTTAATTTTTTGTTAATTTGAAGTCGAGAATTTTCCCGACTGAGGAGAGAAGGGCTAAAAACTTTTGTCAAAGAAGACAATTTAAGGATAGAATCACAAGAAATGCAATTTAAAATTAAAATATAATTACGTTGCTTAGGTTTGGGTTAAAATATCATTATATACACATTATATATATATATATATATATATATATATATATATATATATATATATATATATATATATATGTATAACGCAGCAAGATATTTTTATATATTCTTTATTTTTTTATACACTCTATATCTTTTTAATAAGCTGTCATTTTCAAGGAAACAAGTAAAGTTTATAGTCATATTTATACAAATATGCATTATTGAAAAGTTTTTTTTTATTTGCATTACATATATATTTTTTGTTTATGAAATTATGGACATTATTGTCACCTACGTCACGTGGTACTCCTTATCTTTAATTACTTTCTGTGCACAATTTCGATACAAATTTTTCATGCACAGAAAAAGAAAGTGGGTCTAAATGTATCATTATATTCATTAACATACTTTTGCTACAACAGGACGTGTTTTAGAGTAATCGCACTTCCTAATCAGTCGAATGGTTAGGGTGTTGATCTTTGGAACCTTAGTTCGTGGGTTCAAATCCCACTATAGCATGGATGTTTGTAGTCGTTTAGTATTGGCATTAAGCAGTAGGTTCCGTTCTCATTATGCCTCGTGTAATAAAAAAGTAGACCGTAGCGTTCTAGACTAAACCAAATGAATAAATGGTAGACCAAACCAACAGGCCTAAGATATGGATATCATAAAATGAAGAGAAATTTGCAACCGTTATAAAAGTTAAACTAAGAAAAAGTAAAGATAGTAATGAAGTCGAGTCAGTAGAAAAGAAATTAAACGAATTTCCATGATATAAAAAGAAATAACTAAGTGACGCTGGAAGAAAACTGCTGTCATCAGAGAAATAACGAAACCACCTCTTTGCCAACTCAGGCGAAATTTAAGACCTAATTAATAAGACCTTATAAATTTTTTAGGATAAAAAATGCAAAGTTTTCTTATGGAATAGCTGGTAACCAAACGCTTAATGGTAGAGATATTAATACAGATTTAGATTTCATTAAATATTTGCATAAATAGCAGCTGGGGTTAATCTTTAGATTCTAGAGCATATTTTATAAAGAAAAAGGATTTTTTTCTTTTCTTCAGTCATTTAAAGCAAATGAAGATTTCATTTGATTGTTCGCTTTTATTAAATATTATCTTTTAAAACTGTCTAGCCTTGTAATTTGTCTCAGTCTCTGCTTTCAACAAACTGACACGTGACATGCACTGAGCAGTGGGGAAACTCCTTTATAGATTCCTGTTTCAGATGACAGCAGTTTTCTTCCAACGTCCCTTAGTTATTTCTTTTTATATCATAGAAATTCGTTTAATTTCTTTACTACTGACTCGACTTCATTACTATCTACCATTTTTCTTAGTTTAACTTTTATAACGATTGCAGATATGTCCTCATATGTTATCCTTCTCTTAGTCCTGTTTATCAACAACAGAATGATGTGAAATTCTTCGACAGTTGGAGTTTATTTTTACTTATTTAATAGAATAATGCCTTGAACGATTGTTAATTTGATCAGTGGTCGCCAAAGGTATAAAAGCTTTGAGTAATCCCATTATTTTTAAATGTTACTGTGAGCTACCATGAGAAACCAGGACAGAAAAAATTTCCTACCTTTGTATATTGTCAATCACTGTACATTTATTTTAATTATGAAATTAGTTTTCAGAAAACTGTATATAAGAGAAAAAATGGAAACTTAGCTGTACTTTAATTATATTTTTCCGAACTGGTACACTTGAGTAGCAATGTAAACGCACATATTTTTACTTTACGTGGGTAAAAGGAGTAATCAGTGTTTCATTCCGAAAGGAATTGATACGCTTTATTTATTTATTTTTCTTTGAACTCGTCAATTCAGCTTAGGATCAAAGAGTAAATGAATCTATTCACATTAGTAAGTTTTCTACCATACTGCAGTCGAGACATGTCACAGGTCACATGGGCTTAATAATGACGTCAGAAGTGGCCAATATCACGTGGCAGAGAGGGGAATTAAAGGCACCAGATTCCTATCTGTGACGACTTCTGACTTCTTTACGAAGCGAAATTTGCCTGTGACATATCTCAAAAGCAATATGGTAGCACCCTAAAGATCTTACATGCACTTGAAAAACAAAATATAGCGGGTATAACTTCAAAATTATACGATCAAATTGAAGACACACAGTGTAAATACTTTATTACATGCCGATATATGCACTTTAAAAACATAACTTCGATTCCTTTTCCGAATGTCAAATGAGAGCAATTTTAGCGGAATAATGAAAATGTTTCAATTTATTTATTTTCATTAAGGTTAAAGTATAATAACATGCTTTAATCAGCTGAAAATTTTTCACTATTATACAAGAAAACTTTGCATTTTTTATCTGAAAAAATTTTATAAGACTATATTAATATGGCCTCGAATTTCGCGTGAGTGGCAAGGAGGGGTTTCGTTATTTATCTCTGTGAGTTCACCAACGAAAGTCCGCACATAAAAAAAGTGCTAATAAGTTTGTTTTAATTATTACTCATGTTTGTTTGCTATGTTAGGATCGAAGGAAAAAATAAATTCCTTATCATGCATTAACGTATATTCAAGAAAACAATGACTAAAGTTAAAGAATATTTATCTCGATGATGAATGTGCCGATTTTTCGTGTGATAGCAATTCGACTGATTTTGTTTCAGATTGACTTACTTTTAAATAGTCATTTAATCATTTGAAAAAATTTCTCTATCCCACGATAAATTTAAGGGTAATAAAATTCTTAAATATTCCAAACACATAATAAAATGAATGGCAACATCAGTGTAAACGAAGTGTATATTAGACATAATGTTATAACCAGTGACCTAACCAGCTGTTATTTTATTTTTTAATTGATAAAAATTAAATGAGAATTAAATCTAACATTACAAAAAATTTATTTTCAGCCAGTGAGATAATTAAAATATTCAAGGACTTCAGGTATATACAAAAAATTATTGATCTTGGGCTATCTCATTTTTTGAGAGAAAAGAAAATTCACAAGATTTTCACATAACATTCTTATGGTATAGTATAAATCTCAAAGTTGTTTTATTTCGATTCGAAGTATATTTTAAATTATCAAAGAGAAATTCATCCTCTATTTTTGAGAAAAAATTTCATTTTACGTTTGAAAACAGCTTGTAAGCACACAGATCATACTAAAAGGTCCCAAAAAAGGATTAAGTAGTGGTTTCAAAGTTTTTAATATGAACAATGATCTTCGAGAGCATCTCTAAAATTTAACTATACCACAGATTGATGAGTTCAATTACCGTTACAGAAAATAGTTTAAATGTCATGTATTACATTAATTTCTCATTTTATTTCTTGAGATATTACGATTTTTTTCCATTAATTAACTGCATCGTAAAAAACACATTCTGAATTAGACCCCTTTTTATTGATAAAATTAGATGTAATTAAAATTTCTACAAGTTTCATAATACAATAATCTCTTTAAAGAACACAAAATTTTAATTTAAAAAGAAATAAACTAAAGAAAAACTTACTTAAATGCCGGATAGGCCAAGTAAAATTTTACCAATTACTTGAAGCTATCGGTCTAAGTCAGAAGATATCATTAATTTAATAGACCAACCAGATCTTAGGTAATGTTTGAAATTAATTTTACAGAAAATGCTCCAAAATTTCTAAAAAATATTATTTTGTGTTTAATATGTTTATAAACAAATTCTTATATGTTTATAAACGTATTAAAAAACATAAACAAATGTATTTAAGTTTTGGAATAAAATCATGCAAAAAAATGGTAAAAATATTTATTACATTCAATTGTACAAATATTCATATTAATACATGCAACCAAATTATCAATATATATTTAAAAAAAATGAGTATTTGGGGTTTTTTGAATACATTTAACTATTAGTTCATTACAAATACCTTTTCCACACATAGCTTATGTGTTCTTCATGCAATTTCTATGCTTTTCTCCTCTTAATACTGCTTTCAGTGTGGTGTACTGAAATCTTTTGAACAAAGAAAAAAATAAGTCGAAAGATTTATTCTTGTTGTTTAGCGTAAGAGAAAAAAAACTTCCTTTTGAAAAATGGTCTGTCGCCAAAAAAGGGGAAAAAAGAGCAGTCTGTAATCACTCGGGCAAGAAAGCGACTGGTAAACAAAGAATTACCTTTCTTCGTCAGAAAAGGGCAACTTACAGAATTCATCGGTTAAAGATACAGGGATATAGAAAGAAAAAAATATAATGTGCCCCTTCAGTTACAGCTGTATTAATTAAAAATGACTTCTCTGTTTACGTTGCTTTAAGATCGTTAAAATTTGAGCGTGGCATTATCCAACCTCACGGATATTCGTAGGTAAATTTTAAATAAAATAACTCTTTCTTAGCGTAATTTTAAAACTTTCAAACATATATATATATATATATATATATATACACTCCTCGATACAACAGCCTCTAGGGGGCCAGGACCAACGGTGACAATCTCCGCTTCCCAAACAAAGGGCGCTGAGGTGCAAAGCATATGTGTCTATTAGGTGGCCTTACACGGATCCATTGTTTAATTCCCAAGCATGCTTGGTCCTCGGTTTGTCTACCCACTAAAGGGATAAAAGGCTGAGTCAACCTTTCCTAGCCCGTGGTTCGAATCTCAGACCTGTATCGTGGGAGTACGAAAGCTTTATATATATATATATATATATATATATATATATATATATATATACATATCAAAATTATTACACCTAAAGTATCTATTTTACTTATAAACTATATTTTCATACCTTATTTCTCAGCCAAAAATGACAGATTTAAAGTTGTGTTCGATTACATAAATTCTTTTTACCTTACCCTCCCATATTCAAAGTAAACCAAGGTATTTTTTAAAAATGTTTACAGAAATTGTTAGTGGTTAGTATGTGTATTTTTTACATATGAACATACAGACATAACTTTGTTGTCGCTATGTTCCCAAACATTACCTCTGGAGGTAGACGACTAAACCTCGTTTTTTTTTCTGATTTGTCCTTGCTTCTAAACAACGAAGACCTTTCGAGTTAAGTTCTTATTTCACCCTAGTGATGCTCATTAAACGAAAGGCCTTTCTTGAGGTTTAGTCACTCTTTACCCCATGATTCCTTGTTTAAGTGTAGCTGTACTTTAACCTCAGTCATGAACAAGTTATATATTGCGATGGGGTCTATTTTAACCTGGTAAACACTTTCTTACACAAGGAATCTGAAGAAAGTCATAGATGTCTTAGGTACTACTTCAAGTAAAGAAAGAATTGAAAATCATGCGGGGAGATGGCTGAGCAGTAAATGAGGATCGTTGAGGATATTCTAGTCTACATCGGTGACGATTTTTATATCTATATGCAAGTTTCGTAAGGATTCTGTAATATGCCGAAGGTACATTAGTCTTTCTATACACCTTTACCAATTTGCAGATGAATGTTAGCTGTTTTTATATGTTTTGCCTCTCCAAAACTGAAAACCACTCTTGTAACTTTAATTTTTTATCTTCCCTAGTTGAAAAAATCGACAGATAGTTTATTTCCTATATACAGAATGTTTCAATAAGTTGTGGACAAACTGAGATTGTTAATAATAGACATCAAACTGCAAATACCCTGTACTTTATAAAAAAACTAGTTCTTTAGGGGATCAGGAACTAAAACTCTGCATATTTGCTAATTGCATCTATTAAAATTAATGCACATTATTCTTTCTAAATCTATAAAAATACAGAAATACCGCTTGCGTAACCTTGATTTTTGATCACAACTCGTTGTTTTTGTTGTTTATCATGCCACTTGGACAAACCAAGTATGATTGAGCCTGCAGGCTCTCGTATTAAGACGCCTTTCGTTTTAATGAGCACCATTAAGGTGAAAAAACAACTTCGCTCAAGTAGGCCCTCTTAATTTTGAAGCAGGGACCAAGCAGAAGACCCATAGACTTCGACTGCCACTCCCAGAGGTATTAATTGAGAACTTGGAGGACATTGTGACCACGAACATATTTTTACGTGACCCAGTCACCTTTAACGAACACGGCGTGTGTTAGGCTGGTCGGGTTCCGAACTCTCAACCTCTCAGTTACGAGATCGTTGCCTTTACCGACTGAGCTTCACCACTCGTTAAACAAATCGGTAGTTAATTTCTTTCGTATGTACAGGATATGTCAATAATTTCTGAACAAACTGAGGGGGTTGGTAGTAGACGTGAAGCAAGAAAAAATTACTGTAAAAATATGGAGTACACAAATGGAGGTGAAACATTTTGAACAGGTAAAGTAATGAAAAACATATATAGTGACTGATTTTATATTGATAAGGAAAATTATTTATATTTTAGAATGTTTTCAAGACAGTTTTAAGAATTTAAAGGAGACCGAAGTGATATGTTGTAAAAATTACATATGTAAAATGTTATAATATGTGAAATATCAAATAGAAAAATCTGAATTCCTCTATGTAATAACTGATTGTACACTGAATATGAATAAACAAATATTTTTGTACAGGATAAAAGCAAAATATACTCACCTACAATTTTGAATTTTAGTTGGGTAAAAATATAAATTCACTTACCTAAAAAAAAGAATGATCATTAGTTAAGACTCGTATTTTACATGAAACTATTACAAAATTTCAAGATGCTCTATGTAATAATTTATTTGTTGCACGAGAGCTAATAAAACCGAAACGATTTGCCTAAAACTCATTTGTAGCAGGAAATATGCACTATGTGTAAAGCTAATTATATTGAAAATATGTTTTTGGAACAGAAGATGAAGAAATAGAGAAAAATAGACAAGCACAACAGTTAATCCAGAAATTACATTTCTGCATTAACTATGATAGATGGCCATTCAGTAATGTACCAGTCTACCATAAATATGTCCCAGATATAATAAAGTATATGCTTAAATAAAATATTTTTTCTTTATTTTGTTTCATAAGTTTCTAACATTTGCTTATTGAACAAACTTCTTGAAGTTTGCATTGGTAGTGTTTTACCTTAAACTTATCAAAAATAAGTGATTGCAAGCCTCATACAGACCTATTAGCTTACTTTCTTTTATTAGTAAAATATTTAAACGAACTTCGATTTTTTAGTCGAGAGAATAATTGGAAGGTTTGGCTCAGGTTTCTAAAGTTTAATAGAATTCTTAAATTAAACTCTTCTAAATAACTCTCTGGTAAGGTACTCTATGCATATAAAATTGTTTAATTCATGTTTTCAATTTTAATATCAGGTATTCCGTTTAATTCGCTAACAAAAAATACACCACGAAAGAATTTGAATTAAAAGAAAACAAAACATAAATATGAAAACTCTTAACAGTTTTTGATAGTTTACTGCTCATTACGTTTTAAGATACAGCAAATTACTCATATAAGCATATTATTATATTTATTGATGGAACTAATATGATTCGGGAAGGGGATATGGGTTCTTTGCTATCAAAGAAAATACTTGCAAGATGATGATAAAACTGTATGATTTAAATTCTATTTTTTAAGCACAAATCTCATCATTTTGACTAACATGGTTAAAGAGATATGAGAATATTATACAGATTGTCAATTCATTTTAAAACTTGCATATTTTGGTACTGAAAATAAAATATTAGTTACAACAAAGGATGTATGTAAAATCTGAGAGATTAAAACAGTAAAGCTAAATTTGGTTAAAGTGCACATTAGAAATTTCGGAACAAAATATGCGACTACACTAGGATACTGTATATAGATGAAATTTACAAATTCAGTGTTGCACAATTATATATACTTATATATTATTTATAATATAATTAAAGATTGTTAGAAATATTAGGAATTCTGTGACAATGAAAGATTTACTTTTGACATTTCTAATAAAGTTAAAAATTAATTAAATGGTGAAAATAGCATAATAATAAACCATTTTATTTTAGAACACGACAACTTAGAAACAAAAGTATAAAGGCAGATATACTGAATTGAAAGTGTGATTTTAATAGAAAAAGACACCACTATCGTTAGAAAAAAATGTAAAAGTGATATAGACTTTAAAAAATTCAAATAAATTTAAAGTGAAAAAGAAGACCTAAATATAAGAGAGCTTTCTCAAATTTTGCTCATTGTTACGTGAAAATATAACAACACTGAGTTATAGGAGACTTAAATGTACCTTAAAAACTAACTAATCTAAAATTTAAAAGAAAACTACACTTACTAAACCAAAACCACTGGGAATTATTGTCATAAACTCAAATAAAGAACAAATTCCCGTAAAATACCCTTAAAAAGATCAGATGTTAATTCTTCACTCGGGAAAAAAATTCCGTCCTACTTGGAACACCATTTTGTTCTTAAATAATTTAAGAAAATGGCCGTTTACACTAAGAAAGCAGACCACGTTTCTCGAAAATTCTCGCTTGGGAACAAGGATTTTTGTACGTTTTGCTTCGTTTTATTTATATCCTTTCTATTGTATGAAAAATTAAAAATAAATTTTACTATATGCATTATACTAAGAGGAAGGTGCACATTACAATTTATTTATATACATTATAAACTTAGATTTATAAAAAGAACTCAACACAAATAAAATGGTAATCCGGATATTGTTATATTACTGGATTTATTATTACAGTATATAGTTAAATATATTATAAATCACAGAAGAAGAATTTCTGTTGTCCATTTATACAATGTCTTAAAGGTATGATAAAGTTTTAAATATTACTAAGAAATACCCTATATCCAATTAAAGCTTATTCTTTGAAATAACTAATTCTTAAGCACAAAATATGTAAATTAGATTTTTATGCTTATTTGTTTGGTTTCAGGAAGCCTTAGTTTTAGTGAAAGAAAGGAGCACGCATTATAATTATATAATGACAAACACCGAAAAGTGAATAAAAGCTAGAAAATGCATAATTCTAGATAGGGATTTAGCCAGTTATTTTTTACAATGACAAATAAAAGTTCTTTTGTTGATTATTTTTAATAATGATTTTAAAAAATTACATAATCAATTAACCTCTTGATGCGCAGTTTTTAAAAAAAGGCTGGCTTAAAAAATAATTTTTTAATGTAAAAAACACTATTTTGAACATTGAATTAGAAAAAAATATTTATTTTATACTTGAATAAGTGTGTGTTATAGCTTACAATCCCATGTAAATGATAAATATCAATAAAACGATTTTTTTCTTTCGCATTGTTATTTTTAATTCTCGATTGCATTCGAGTGGGAAAAATTATAGCAACATAAAGTACAACGCTGCTCGAATTATCTCAAGTGGGCACAGTTTGGCCAGTTTCGCGCGCTCAAGTTAACTCGAGCTTGCATGTTAAGGAATTAATATAACTTACATTTTTGTACTAACTATTAGGCGGATAAATGGAATGACTTAATTGTGATAAAATCATTTCCTATGCAAATAATACTAAATTCAATTTAAATCTTTATTTAGTTAATAGTTATACTAAAAACAAAATGACAGTACTAAAAATGCTACTCTATTTTTGTTTCAACAGTGAGTCTGTATTCAAGTTTAAAAATAAACCTCACTTACGAAGTTAAAACCTCTGAGCATTACAGTCACGACTAATCTAAAATAAAAAAATAACAAAAAAAAAAAGAAAAAAAGGAAAAAAGGTCAGGTGTTAGGTCTATACTTGGAAAGAAAAACTGTCTCTGTGTTACTTGTAACTCACGGATTCGTTTTATTGTTCAACAATGTAAGAAAATGGCCATTTAATCACGCTAAGCAAGCAGCCCACGTTTTTCGAAACCTTTCGCTCAGGAATTAGGTTTGATGTATTTTTCGTTTCTTTTATTTTTTATATCCTTTTCAACTCTAATAAATAGTAAAAATAAAATCTACTAGGCACAATGTATTAAGACGAAGGTTCGGCATATACATATAAATATTGTCCCTGTACACATTGAAATTTAGGATATAACTTTATTACTGAATTTATTTTTTGTCTGGATATAGTGAAATATATAATACATTACAGAAGCCGAATTATTTTCTGCCCGATTTTACGATGACATAAGGGTACTTTGAAGTTTAAATTTTTAGTAAAATATAAATTAAAAAATATGAAAACATTATTTTTCAAACTAATTTTTAGGTACAAAATAGTGTAAATTACATTTATAAATGTTTATACATTTTGATTCAGGAATGTGTAGATTCAGGTAAAAGATAGATATTCGAATTTGGATTATAGAATGACAGATACAGAAAGGTGAAGATACGTTAGGAATATTGTATAATTATAGACGGTAACAACGTGGGGAAGTTTTAAAATTAAAAAATAAAAATAAGTTTTTTAATCTATTATTTTAAATAATAATTAAAACTTTATTATATGCACCAGTATGTTTGAAAATTTAGCTCTATGTATTATACTTACAAATATAGAATTCTCGATTTTTGAAGAATTTTTATAGGAAATTGCCCCTTATGAAGCAGAAATAATATGTTAAGTGCTCCTTAAGTACAATAAAAAATCTTAGTATTTACAGAATCTACTATAATTTGATTTCTATGCAGTATATCTGAGATAAAAAATTAAAGCAAAACTGAAGTTACGAAGTTAAATCATCTTATAAATACAAATACGAGCAAAACTAATAGATGACAAAAAATATCAGGTGTTAGGTCTCAACTTTGGAAAAAGTGCCTTTGTGTTACTTGTAATAGATGATTCCGTTTTATCCCTTATATAATAATAGTCTAAGTTATGTGTCCGTCTGTCCTCGAATTTATGAAGCGGTTAGACCTGGAATAGCCAGAGTCATCCATATTGGATTTTTGATGAGTTGGGGTTAGCAACGTTCGAAATCTACCTCTTTCTTCCTTTTCTAGCACTTAATGTCATTATTTCAAGCCCTATTTTCTCCTATTAGGGGCAGGCGATTAAATTCATCAATTTGTCACATAATAAATAGGTAAAAATAATATTTTTTCGAGAATTAGGATGTCATTCCTTTAACCATCTCATTTAATCACTTCTTATTTTAAATTATTTAAATATCGTCTGCATTATTTTCATACGTTTTATCACTGAACTTAGATAATACGTAAATAATTTACTTCCATATTTGAATTAAATTATAGATTAGGCCGAAGAATGGCCGAATGGCTAGGGTGCTGGCCTTCGGAACCGGAGTTCGTGGGCTCGAATCCCACTATGGCATGGATGTTCTTAGCTGTTCGGAATTGCCTTTAAGCAGTAGGTCTCAGTCTCATTAGTCCTCGTGTTGCAAAAAGTAGACCGTAACATTCCAAAACCAAACCAAAACCTAAATAATAGATTAGGTACATATGTGATAATTTTAAATTTAATCATCGATATTTTTTGTTGCAATGAATATTTTATCACCAGTATTAACAATAAATTATTTCTACCTCCAGGGTGTATAGGAAATGATAGTTTTATTCCTTTAATTCTATTAATTACTGTGGCAAAAATAAATTGGGAAGAACTTAACGATAATTTTGACTTACCTAAGAAAACTTTGAATTATCTTTCTAAACGAATTGATCGTGATTCTAAACTGCATTCACAGTATCGGGAGACTTTAGGGGAGTATGAAGATAAACGAATTATTGAGCGCGTACCATATAATTCTCAAACAAAAAACAAACCATTTTTTATCTGCCGTATAGAGTACTTCACAATTCTGGAAAATTAAAATTTTCACTGATCTCGTCATATTACGGGCTATATGCTAATTGTTCAATAATATAAGAAAACAGTTATTTAGTCACACTAGGAAGGCAAACCACGTTTCTGGAAACATTTTTTCAGAAATTAGGAATTATGTATTTTTCGTGTCTTTTATATTTATATCATTTTCTACTCTAAAAATTAGTGTATAAATGAAATCTACTAAGAACAGTGTATTAAGAAGAAGGTGGGCATTTGTGTAAATTATCCACTTAGTGGTATAAAATATTGTACTCATTGATTAATATTATGACTTTATTACTGGAATTATTATTTCTGGATATAGTGAAATATATACTGAATTACAGAAGCCGAAATTTTTCCTGCCTCATTTTATAAGGACGTAAGAAACTGAAGTTTTAATTATTAGTAACAAATAAATTAAATATTATGATAAAACTGCTTTTTAAAACTAATTTTTATGCACAAAATAATGTAAATTGCATTTTATTCACACTTATTTATTAGGTTTATGAAGCCCTAAACTGAAGTAAAAGATAGAGGTTAAAAATCAGATTTTACATTAACAGACTACGAAAGGTGAAGGAACGTTGGGAGTAAAGTATAATCAGGATGGTGACTATGTACACAATTTCTTAGAAAGAAAATAAAAAATAAATATTTTATAGGTATTATTTTTAACAACAATTAAAACTTTACGATATGCACAAGCATATCTAAAAATTGAATTCTAAATTTTATGTATACAAGAAATTACCCTTGGTATCTAAACATTTTATAGGAAATTTCACTTTATACAAGTAATTCTAAATTGAATTTAAAATTTTAAAGGATTTACAAGCACAGAAAAAAAGCAAAGTACATGAATACTTAAAGGTATTCTAATTTGATTTCTGACGACTGTATCCAAGTTTAAAATATTAAAACAAACTGTAGTTACAAAGATTAATCATACGAGTATTGCAGTCACGAGTAAACTTAAGTAAAACTAATAGATAGCAAAAAAGATTGTTTTAGTCTCTATTTGGGGAAATATCTCTGTGTTACTTGGAACTCAAGGTTCTATTTTATTGTTCAATAATAATGTATGAAAATAACGGTTTAATCGCATTAAGCAAGGAGCTTATGTTTTTCGAAAAGTTCCTCCGAGGATATTTTTAATAGGGTATAGTAAAATAAGAAATAACTTATGGAAAGACAAATATTTTCTTCCTAACTTCACAATGCCGTTTTGGTACTATTAAGATTTAATTATTACTACAATGTAACTTAGATATCTGTATAAATATTTCTCTTGAAAATAACTAATTCTTTTGCATTGTATTATAACTGTAAATTATATTTATTAAAATGTATTCCTTTGGTTTAAGAAACTGTAAGATTAAAGCAGAAGATGATGGCATAGAGTAAGTATATTCAAGGATGGAATCCAATAAATGAAAACTCAGGAGTAATTGAATGGTTTGAATGATGACTATATAAAAAAATTACGCATAACAAATGAAAGTGAATTCCCTGACTATAGTGGTGTGAGGGCATCAGTGAGAGAGCAAAGGAAATTATTAATACTCGTATAAATCACATGATGACACGTAAGCAGTGAAACTAAGTTATGTAAATGACTTATATATAAGGGTTGGAACTTCAATAGTGCCAACATTTTATTTACATGGAACACAAAAATTATTTATGTCACCATGTTTTACAGTTCTTCTATATAGTCATCAGCATTGTGTATAACCCGTTTCCAAATATGTGGAAGTCGCAGAATACCTGTAGCAGCGGTTGTTCTCTTGATAGTTCGAATGGATCGGTCTATTGCAGCAAGAATCTCTGGAATAGTTCTGAAGTGAATGCCATGAAGTGGTTTCTTCCTCATACGAATGAAGTCATAAGGACTTAGCTCTGGGGAGTATGTCGGATGGTAAATCACTTCCCAGCCCAATCGATAGAACAAATCAGTCACAAATTGCACTATATGTGGCTGAGCATTGTCACGCAGAATTATAGAGGCGTTCTGCAGAAAAGTGCAGATTTTTTCTCATTGTCAGGCGTTCCTTCAGAATGTGCAGCACAGTCGTATGCTCAAATCCTGTCTTTCGGACCAGCTCACGAATCATTTGGCATCGATCACTGTCCATTACTACGGCAACAGCATGCATTTCTGCATCGCTGACACTAGGACGACCTGGTTGCAAGTTTGCCACATTTTAACATTCTTCATTGAATGCTTTTACACATTTTGATACAATTTTGAAAGCAATGCAGATTCCCCGCAAGCTTCTTGAATCCCTAGATGACTTTGTCGTGATATACGACCTCTAGAACAGCGTTTCCCAACCTTTTTTGGCCAAGGCACACTTGTCGCGGGGAAAAAAATCACGAGGCACACCACCATTAGAAAATGTTAAAAAATTAACTCTGTGCCTATACTGACTATAATAAAGTAATTCTCTTGAATAGGAATCAAATAAGCACAAAGAAAGTATTTTATAATTACTTTATTATGAAATATTAAGTAAACAGAATAGTGAAAAATTATAAAATACTTTCAGTGCGAAACCTGGGCCTGTTTGGCTGAACACAAAGCTGATATTCTGGCTGGAATCGAAGAAAGACACACACGTAGCTCTTCGTCAACAGTTCTCAGTCTCTCTCTGTATTTGGTTTTCATAGCAATCATGCTTGAAAAGCTAATCTCACACAGATATGTAGTGGAAAAAGGGAGCAATGTCAAAATAGCTTTGTTTGCCAGAAGGGGGAACTCCTTGGCAGTATCCAACCAAAAACTGTCCAAAGGTAGATCAGCAAATCTTAGCTTGCAACCACGATTTTGTCTCAGTTCAATTAGTTCCTCCTGCTCCTGTAAAGTCATTTCCTTTCCAACAACTGATGCTGAGCTATAAGGGTCCCTAACCCAGTCAAGGCATTCAGTGGAGACTGAAGAGAAATAAAATGACAACTTCTCCTCAAGAGTTTTTAAATGCTTAACTATTATCTCACACAGTGCAGCAGTGTGAACATTTCAAGATTGCCACTTTCCACGTGTTGATGCCAGAGTTGCACCTTTGAACGGAATCCATTTATTTTATCTGTACTTGTAAGCAGGTTTTCATTTCGGCCTTGCATTCGGGTGTTCAATTCATTCAGATGATGAAATATATCTGCCAGGTATGCCAGCCTTGCACACCACTCATCACTTGCAAGCTGCTTTGCGTAATCTGACCCCTCATTTGTCAGAAACACTTTAAGTTCCTCCCGCAGCTCATACACACGAACCAAGACCTTGCCACGCGACAACCACCGGACCTCCGTATGAAACAGCAAGGTTTTATGCTTTGCTCCCATCTCCTCACACAAAGCTGCAAATATGCGACTTTTCATGGGTCGTGACTTTACAATGTTTACCATGCGCACAACATCATCCAACACATGAACTAAGGCTGATGGTAAAGTCTTGGCTACGAGGGCCTCGCGGTGTAAAAAACAATGCGTAATAATCACATCTGGATTTCTTTCCTTCACTCTGCTTACAAAGCCTTTGGTGCGCCCGACCATGGCTGCAGCTCCATCGGTGCAGACACTTGTGCAGTTTTCCCACTTAAGTCCTCCTTGTTCAAGGTATTCTGATGTGACCCGAAAAATTTCTTCTCCTGTTGTTTTTTCTGGCAATACCTTGCAAAAAAAGAAGTTTTCTCTAATTGCATCACCATCAACAAAACGCACATTAGCTAAGAGTTGAGCATGTCCACTGATATCAGTAGACTCGTCAAGTTGCAATGCAAATTTCTCACTGATACGGATCTTTTCCAAAACCACACTTTCGATGTCTGCAGACATGTCATTAATACGTCTGGAAATTGTGTTGTTTGAGAGAGGGACTTTGGCTATTTCCTTTGCTGCTTCAGGTCCGAGCATCTCCTCTACAATAGCTTTGCAGGCAGGAAGTATTAATGTCTCTGCCACAGTGTGCGACTTTTTTGTCTTGGCTATAAGTTCAGCAACTTGATAGCTAGCTTTAAGAGCTCTTTCATTTACCTTTGTTGTTTTTCTCATAAAAGTTGCCTGTTTCTCCATGTTGTCACGCAGGCGAACAAAATAGTCCACATTCTTGTTTTGAAGCAAAGGGTGTTTCGTTTGGAGATGGCGTTTAAGTTTGCTTGGGACCATAGCACTGTTAGCTAGCTTTTCACCACACACCACGCACAGTGGAGTTGGTTTGTGTTCATCTCCAGTGAAAGTAAATCCAACTGAAATATAGCTTTCGCTATATTGCCTTGCGCCAGAGAATTTAACCATCTTTGCTTTCTTTTGACCCCCACTCATACTCGGGCTCTCATCTGGCTCCAGATTTTGTTCAGAGTCCAGTTCTTTCCTTTTCAAAAACTTGTCCATCACTGCAGTATCAGTGTCTCTCTCCTCACAGCAGCCGTTATCTCTCTGACACTGTGTGAGGCGTCTGCCTGCGTCTCATGGGTAGGTAGGCAGGGGGAGGAGTTATAGCAGTGCACAGCGCCGTGACCATCTATGACACCGACGGGGGGAGTGACGGGAGGAGTTATAGCGCTGCACAGCACCGTGATACCCAGACCCGGCGGCACACCACGGTGCTTCAGAGGGCACACTAGTGTGCCGCGGAACAGCGGTTGGGAACCGCTGCTCTAGAACACTGAATTTTTATACATTTTCATTGTTCTTGTTATAAAAACATCCTAACAACACTTATTTAATACGCTAATAAAAGGATAATTTCTTCGCGTCCCTCCACATTTGTATGATGTAGAAAGGACGAGTCTGTTTGCTTAGAGGTAAGGTAGATACCTAGCTTATGTGTGGTATACGCGACATTCTTTGGTTTTGTTGTGTAGCTCTTTTACAGCAGTGTTGCCACTATTAAAGTTCCAACCCTCGTATTATTCAAGTACATAAAAATCAAAAATCTTAATACTTAAAAAACTATTCTAATTTGTTTGGAATAAAAGTATATATCCAAGATTAAAAATGAAACAATCCAAGACTTACGAAGCTAAAATGTCTGAGAATTACAGTCACGGGTAAACTCAAATAGAGTAATACTATTGTATAACAAATAAGATCAGGTGTTATGTTTCCACTAGTTAAGAAAATATTTGTGTTACTTGAAATACATGGCTACATTTTAGTGTTTAATATTGTAAGGAAACAGCCGTTTTATCGCCCTGAGAAAGCAACTCAAGTCTCTCAAATTTCTCTGTCGGGAATTAGTTTTATTGTATTTTTCGCTGCTTTTTATTTACATCCATTTCTTCTCTAATATATATATATATATATATATATATATATATATATATATATATATATTAGCTCTATTTTTACAGTATATTATCATTAAGGTGGATGTTTATAAAAGCATTATTATAAGATATGAACTTAGAATTATAAAATTTTGTACTTTAAGGGTTCATAACAAAGAGTGGACCAAGACATATTTTAATTCATAAAATAAAATTGTTTGTCAGAGTTCTTAAACAGTTATTTAATATAAATGCATATGCACTTATGTTAGAATATATCCTAGTTATTAATCATTTTCTGAATTTAATTTCTAAGAATTAAAGACTGGGACATTTTAAGATTCATTAGGACATTTTAAGGTTATTTAGATTTACCAAATAACCTTAGTTCCATTTCTTTGAGAAGCCTACTTAGAACTATTCATGATTCCCTTCAGGGTTTCATGATTCTATAGTATTAAAATACTAAAATAAGTACCTGAATAAAAAAAAGAGAATACAGCACTAAATAGAGAAATAATTCAATTTTGTACACCCCTAAGGTCACTTGGAATACATCAATGTGATAGTTCAGTTTCTGTCAGACTGTATTTTATATGGAACTATAAATGGTATTAATAGAATGTGTGATCCTTTCATGAAATTCTGATAAATCATACTTCAAAGGGGTAAGAAAAGAAGGACTGCTAACATATTACGGTTGATAAATGTCTCAGGAAGCTTCTGCGTGATAATGACATCAAAAAAGGGAATTTATTATACCAAACTTCCATCTCTGGCAACTTTTTAAGTCATTATGACTTGAAAGTCATCTATGACATATCTTGACCCTAATATAGTAGCAACCGAGGTGTTTTACTTAACATTACAAGAAAAAGTTACATGGTGCTAAATCCGGTGAGCATGGAAACCACGTCAAAAGAAGTACGTCTTCTTTTGAATCTTGCCCAATCCATCGAACTTTTAATTAAGGCACTCATACACATCCCGCACACATGAGGTGGATGTCCATCTTGCTTAAAAATGATATTATCCTCTTCATGTTCTTGCAATTGTGGCATTAACGACAACTGTAGCTTATCTTGGTATACAATATCCATAATACACCGCTCTTTAAAGAAAAAACCCACATACTGCTAAAATAATAAACTTGAAGTTATTTTTGTATTTAAACCAAAGTTTCTTTTTGCTGCATTAGTCTTAGTTTTGTTTTACTACAGTGTTTTGTAAACCCGCAAGAAATTATTAATGTCTTCGTAACTAATAATAATTTTCAAATTCATATGATCTAAATAAATTCGGGACTGAGAGTGATGTGAGAAGAACCTCATTAGCATACAGATATACATGCATGTATATATGTAAAGATACATTTGTTTGCATTAGGATTCTAATAGCGTAGGCATATATATATATATATATATATATATATATATATATATATATATATATATATATATATATATATATTACATGCAACATCAGATACTGGGCGATAATTATGTCAAAAATGAGAGGACGATCATACATTCCTGAAAAACTATGCCTGGAAATGGATTTATCACAAAACTAAATGGTTTCTTCGTCATTTTTTAATAAATATATTTTTACAAAGTTTCGGAATGTGAAAGACAAAAATAGCTTTCTAGGATCATTTATCTTCTGGTATATTCGGCAACATCCAGTGTCCACTCATTTGTGAGAACATACACATACATACATAGTTACAATCGGATGTTAATCAAATAGTAAACATAAAAACCCATTCAGCTAGATTTTATGGTAACAAGAAGTAGCTATTCCGTAACCGGAAGATGCCCCAAATAGAAAACTGCAATTTTGCTATAATGTACTTATTCAATATATGGTTTCTCTAAATCAAAACGTACTTGATTTATAGTCTTCTTATACAAACTCAAACACATAGGTCTCAAGATAGTATTTCGAAAACGGGAAAATCACTCAAAGTTTTGGTGTTAAGAATTTTGAAGATTATAATACTGTCCTTCTACTGTATTTAGGGAAAAATAAATTAATGAACAAGCCTGCACTTCCGAATTTTAAATCTTTTGAAAATTACAGTCACAAGTATATTTAAATAAAATAAAAAAACCTGAAAAATTATAGAGATTAGGTGTTACATCAGAGAAAATAGAATCTTTGTTATTCTATCTCATGGATTCATTTTATTGTTCAATAATGTAAGAAAATGGCCGTTTAATCACACTGAGCAAGCAACCCACGTTTTTCGAACCCTCTCGCTTGGGAATAAGAAGTCTTATTTTTCACTCCAGTTGTATGTTTACATTCTACTCCGATAAATAGTAAAACTATATTTTACAATGAACTGAATGTTGGTTATGGTGAACGTTGTAAAGTATTTTTATTAATAAACTGTGTTGAGTTACGAAAGTTTGATCACATTTACATTATAACTAAATAAATCACATTATTTTTTTAAATCAAACAAATTTTTTAAAGTTGAATTCTTTAAAATTTTTAAATTTATTTTTAAAATGCTCCTTCTTAATTATTATACATACATTAATATAGATATATTACCTAGTCAATTTAACTTACATTAAATAAAATCTAAGTATCCATTTTAAGTTTAAATTGTTTTGATAATAGCTCTAAACTCGAAAAAGATTGAAATTTACCTGAAAATTAAACATACCGTCATAAAATAATATTTCTTACGATCCTAATATGAAATCTTCACAAAATATGTTCGAAACATTACGCATACCGGAAAAGTTTTTTTTTTTATTTAATGCCGTGTTTAATCTAGGATATATATTACTGTGTCTCTTATTATATTTTATAATCAATCTATTTCATGATTTAACAGTTTGAAAACATAACATTTGGGTTGTTGATTACATTCACTCGAATAAAAAGTTTTCTAACTAAAATTATCAAATTTATTCAAAATTCCCTCATGTCACAGTGCACGTATAAATAGAACGTAAACCCTACTTTGTTGAATTTCTGATAAAATATCTAAAGAAATGTATTTACCTAGTTTCTTCAGATGCAATCATTTTACAGCAAGATGCTATGTTTCTATATCGGTTAATCGTAAAATTTCCAATGATGAATACATCCTAAAAACGCGATTATTGGGTCAGCCATATATGTTTGAGATGAACACATGCGTGCTCAATTTTGAAATAACATTATTGTAAAATAAATATACAAACATACGAGCTTTCCAGACATACCTGCGTACACACTTAACAACCTATCCTTCTAGCAATGTTCTAGGAATTGTTTGCTCTATCTGGCCCTGTACTGGTAAACTTTCCGTCTCCTACAAGGACAATTGACGCATGTTAGTAAGTACTTATAACCATTGAGATAATGGTACTACCACATGCTCATGGCTAAATCTGCCCTTCTGTACTGTAAAATCTCCTAGAGGGAATTTATATACTATGACGTGCAAAGTTCAACTTGTATCATTTTAAGTAAGTATGACATCATTTTCTCTAACCAAGAGCCAAAGAAGTTCATTAGAATTTTTATTATTGCTTTTATACACCGCAAGGAAAAATCCGCAAATAAAATTAAAAGCCTGCTTATGAAACTGTTGTAAAATTTATGTATATATGTGTATATATATATATATATATATATATATATATATATATATATATATATATATATATATATATATATACATATATATATATATATATATATATATATATATATATATATATATATATATATATATATATATATATATATATATATATATATATGTGTGTGTGTGTGTGTGTGTGTGTGTGTACACACATATGACTTGTTACCTTTAAAAATGTGAGCATCATAAAATATTGTAAAATATAAACTTACAAGCTTTAGAAATATACATGCACACACAAATACAGGTTTTACAAACAATAGTTTTTCGAGGCATAGAAATAATATCTTGTTTAGACGTATCACAAAGCAGAATTTCTAATTTAAGGTACTTTCTAGCTCTTAACTCAAATAACTAAATATTAGTGTAACGAAAATAGTCTCAATATATTGAATATTTACACCTCTAGTCAGTTATTGAGCTCTAGTCAGACATCCCTTTACCTTCAGAAATGAAATTTAATTTGAATCGTTAAAGGTATGTACAAATTATAATTCCAGTGACTTATTCTATAATCAAAATAATAAATGTATGCACTTTAATAGGCATATAAGAACATTAGGTGGTGTCCAAATCAGATTTTTTAACAGTTAAAATAATTATTGAAGTTAATACCTTGGTACTAAAATATACTACCAGTTTTTAATAACAACGTAATAAATATTTTATAAAATATAAACAATTTAAAAAGTAAAATGTTAAGTGAATCAGAAACGTCATATAGTGAAAAATATGGTATTGAATGCATTAGGCTGAGATTAAATGTAATGATGCAAAAACTTCCGTTATTTGTGCTAAAGAAGAAATTTCTCATTTTCGCGAGCAAGTTATCTAAATGTTGCTTGATCGGTTCATGGAAGAAGTCCAGATATTTTTTTTCTTGAAAAATTATACGCATCATATTTATTTACCATTTCAGCTGTAAAGATATTGTTGGCTTATCAATTGAACACGAGCTTTTCACGCTGGCAAATATTCTTTGCCCCAAATCGTTTAAAGGAGAATGAAGGCATATACATGTACAGTAACGAAACGTATAGAAATTTAAAAAGAAAATAATGTAAAGAAACTAGGTCGTTGTAGAGATATAAGAAATTGCAATGTATAGATTTTACAATGTATCATTGCAATGTATAGAAAATATTAAGATGCTAGAGAGTAAGTTAAAATAAATTTTCGTTTCTACATCAAACACAAAAAATTAGACAAAAATTATTTAAAAAAATCAAACTGCCTATGGCCGTATATGTAATTTTTCTGCATAAGTGATTGTAAAATAACACTTTTCAAGACATTTTAATGCATTTTCTCTTTATATAACAATGGTTATTTGTTTTAGATTTAAATGGGCTAAAATAAGAGATGTTAATAAACGTTTCATATCACGTTGAAATTTAAAAAAAATTCTGCTTTTGTTTTTACTATATAAATGCTTACATAGCAGTTATAAATGTATTATATTTTCCTTTTAAATTTATTTGATCACCAGACACAGTTTTTAACTTATTGCTTTAATAAAGCATGGAATAAGAAAACAGGAACATAATTTTCTTCGATAAAAAAATTAACAAAAACTTAAAATTTATTATTTAGAATTCCTTCAGAGCGATGAGCAATAAAGAACTTGAATTCCATTACCTTCAACATCAATTTCCATCTACATCCTAATATAAGATTAAGGGAACTTCCATTGCCCTACAAATTAGGCACTTTGTGAATAACAAACATTTTGAAGTTATTTTATTTAAGTGTTTAAAACAAGTCAGCTTGAATTGATTCGAAACTAGTGTAAGATATTTAGTGTAACATATCCAAAATTCTAACTGTAAAATTTTAATTAAAAGCTTGTTAATACGTTAACAAAATACGTTCAACAGGATTAAAACTTAATTTTTTTTTCTGGCATCGCATTTAAATTTCTTTGCATGAAATTTTGGAAGTCCTAAGCGACTAGCTTTAAGAGTGCATTTATCAAGATGTTTCTATAACGATATAAAGACAAATTTATACTTAATATTATCGTAGATTATTGATTTTAAGCAAAAGAGAGCTTCTAAAATTTAAATCGTTTACTACTATATAATATAGGGAATCTCCTTATGATTATTAAATACATTTCTTTTCTTAAGTATTTACCTTAATTTTTCTAAAAAAATTTAAAATATAGCTTCTTTTGGTTTTGTAATCTATTTTATATAACTGTTTTGTAATCACTTATTGATGATAAAATACAAACTGTCTTAATTCATATGTTAAATATGTGATAAGTTTAATTATAAAAAAATTAGATTTCTTTTTAAAATTTCTGGGTGAGGAATTTTTTTTAATTATTATTTTTCAGCATTCTCTAACATATAAACATCCCCATTTACCTCCTGAGGAATGGAAATCCTACTAAACAGTGTAATATACGAAGCTGTAATATACGTAACTTTAAATAGTTTTCTTCTTCCATATTAAAAAGAAAAACGAATGATAAAAAACGAGTTTAAAAAATAAACAGCCCGGTTTGAGAGGGAAATAGCAGAATGTTAAACTTTGTATCTATCACAACGAGTAAAAGAAAATAAATAGAAGCACAACATAAACGTAGGAAAATCATAAAATATTTTGTGGTATGTTGGTAAAAAAACTTTAAAAGGAAACATAGTTGGATTATCGCACTCGAAAAATAATAAATATCTATAACAGATTATGTAAACAAAAACCAAATTTGGAATAATAAATAATATACATGAAAATTCTTACAAACCCTTGCTATATGCCCGACAGCTCTAGATTACTAGTCTATAAACCCAAAATTTTTTACATGAAAGGTACTCAAATATTTAGTACACTTATCTTTTTTATATTCTATTTTTCTTTTCTGTTTATAAAATAATTTTACTTAAGACAAAGTTTAGTGAAACCTCACAAAATATCGATTTTCAGTTTTTAACATAATTTAAATATTTCAACGTTCCTGAATATTAATCAACAAACTACATTAAAATATTTACCTTCTGAGTTGTAATACTCTTTGCATAGATATGTCTATACCACATTGATGATTTCATGTTAAATTAGATATTTTCATCTAAACAATTTTAATATTTGACCACACTATTAGTAAGACGTTATCTGTTACACTTTTTATTGTACTTTTACTCATTATCTATTGCACATATTTTCTTAATTTTATTCTGCTTGGAAACACCGAAAAATATTTTGATGTAAAATTAATTTTATAATTGAAAAAATTAAAGAAATTTTGAATATTTTCTTAGATACTCAATATTTATCTCATTTTTAAAAATTTAACTATAACGTATTCTGTATAATTTGAAATTAAATTAAAAGTGTGTGGTGTTTTAATTTATTTTGATAACAAGTTTTTGTATATAAGCATTTGCTTTAAATATAAGAAGGACGCTATATTTAAGAATATTTGTAGCTTACCTGTTGTTGCCCACATAAACATGTAATTTGAATATTATTTTTTTATCATGAACTTTTATCATCGTATATATAATGTCAAGGAATATCCAATTTAGAAAGTATAAAAGATGTGTTTTTTAAGTACAACTTTTGAATACAGTAGTAATTATTTTATTTCAATTGGAGTAAATGTAATCTCCTCATATTTATTCACCATCTCTCGAATTAAAATGTCCTGTGCCCACTTGATAAATTGAACAAAATGTTTTAGATTTTAAATATTTAAATTGCTAAATTTACTTTATCACCTCAAATATTTAGTGGTAAATATGTAAACACAGAAGATGATATTAAATAAACAGAATAAATAGAATTAGAGGATGAATTTACCTACCTAACAGAAAATAGGAGAGGAATTTAACTCTGCGAATAATTTTCTTTTTTCTAACTAATACAAAAATTTCAGACTTCCTTGGGCGAATACTTTATCTTAATTATTGTGTGATCAGTTGATGGAAGAAATCCAGGATTTTCTTTTTGCCTAAGAAATTATACGTGTCGTATTCACTTGCTATTTAAACTGTCAAAATACTGTGTGATTTTCAACTGAATTCGAAGTTTTGTTTCTTGGGACAGGTCACATCAGAAAAAGTAAAGGAAATCAAAATGCAGCAGGCATAGTGATGTAATTAAATAAAATGAACAAAGAGAAAGAATGATCTGTAAAAGCTAGGCTGCTGTAGAGATGCGAGAAAAAATTCTAGATGTATAGAAATACATAATTTTAGAAGATGAAACCCATAGATTTATTACCAATTTATTCTAAAATTCTGTTCTTTCGTTTTTAATTTCTATTATCGAATATGATTTATATCCGTATTTATGGGAGACAATATACCTTCTGTGGTGTTTCAGTTTCTTAATAAAGATTATTATTAACAGTAACAATAATAGCGATTATAAAACTTCGATTTATTATTTCACTAGTATAACAACATTAACAACATTTGGAACCTTGTAACATGCTCTTAAGAAACAGGGAAATTCACATTTCGGAGTGATTGGAGAAGATATGACTAGGGGTTTCCATTCTCTGAAGCCCCGTAGGGAGGAGATAATCATATCCACAATCAACAAAAACATTAAAATATTTTACGAAAAATAATATTACATAAGCCAAATGGCTATTGGCTAGCAACGTTTTACAAATTACAAAACAATAACAAACTGCAAATTTTAAAAGTACAATATTTTTACTTGTTCTAAGTGAAATAAGTTTCAGTAGTAAAATTAATTTTTCGTTCCATTATTCAATAAGATGTTTACATAACCTAGCAGTTATGTATACTTTATATTTACTAAGTATTAATTCATTAAAATAGTTAATTGATTAAAAACATGCAAAAATAAATGAAATTCAGTATTTAACTGATTTTATATTTCTTTAAAAATCTTCATATACTTTTTGCTACTTTTTATACGGTTTAAGTACTGGTTCAAGAATTCAGTTTCACTAGGGGAAAGAATGTATAAAATTCCTTTGAATAATATATCTGTACAATTTAAACCAATTAAAGTTTACTGAGTTAGAACTTTTCAATTTTACAGGGGAGCATAATAGATTATTTTACAGATTTGTTACAGTAAGGTCTTATATAAAAAAGGATTGTAAATGGATTTTAGGTAATAATGTACACACTTAAGTACTTTACTTGAAATAAGAAGTTTTATTCAAAAACAGTGCACTTTAATTTCAAAATAATCTCTTTAATTCCAAGCTGGGTTTTTTTAATTTCTTTTTCCGTCACTTGTCCAGTAATTTAGATCCTATCATATTACTTCTTTCTCTTAGGAAATTTTTCAAAGAATGGCTATTAGTAAAAATATATCAAATATAATTTATAGTACTTTAGAATTTTACATAAAACAGCCAAAGAATTTCGAAATTGATATACTTTGAGCTGCTTCTTAGGGGACAGGAGACGTTAAAATGCGTTTATGAAAATTAACTTAAATTTAGGAAAATTTGTAGTCATCTACAATAAAAATCACAAAACAATAAAAAAAATTTCGAAATATTATAGCTATAATAACATAATTGCTAATAAAAGAAATCACGTTTAAAAATATTTTATATATAAGATTATTTTAACTATCAGAACAATCTTACACAATGTACTAGGTTGGAGACATTCCTTTCATAAGGTATAATATAAAAAATTCCTTAAAAAAGAAATTTTTCCTGCGAAACAAATTTTCATGAATCTAAGTATTTTATAAAATAGCTTTAGTATGATACTGATATTCCTGCAAGATGCTGACATTGATTAGTGTTTCTAAGCTTTCTCCTCGGGGATTTAGAAATCGTTATTTAGTTCTTCAATTTCCTTCGATTTGTCTGTTTCATTTTAATTTTATTTTGCATTATTTTTTACCAAGGGAGGCTGATTAGTGTTCAGTCCTAATATATGGGGGTTCATTTATTCATAGAAACTGCTTCGTCACTTGAACTGGATAAGCCATTAATTGTATGTTTTCTTGATCAGGATGTTATTTGAGTAACTGAGTTTTACTTATTAATAATGTTGTTGTTTCGTAGTTGCAAAACTATAGTGTGTGATCAAGCATTTTCTTTTGTATTTCCATGAGTATTTTTGCAATTATTGCTATATATACAAGAAAATTTACAAGATGGGTGTTAAAATAGACAATTTCAATAACTTTAAAAATAAAATTCTAAAAATATATAACTAACGGAAAATTGAAACAAAATACCCCGAAACCGAAGGAAAGAGAGACTTTTCTAATAAAGTAAGATTTTAAATTATTCTTTAATTTACACAACTTTTGTTGGCCTTTCAATTTCTGATTCCTATATGCGGTATTACAAATATGAAACTTTCTATCAAATATTCTGTGTTTTTTTATCTGACCTACAAAGAAAATTTTTACTTTTATTTATTTTTTAAAACGTATAGTGAATTGACTTTTAAATCATATAAATACTACTGGATTTTTTATTTATTTAAATTTTCTTATTGAAGTGAATTTAAATATCACACACTCTAACATCACTATCTCAAACACTAAAAAAGTGGTTTGATTTGGAAAAAAGTATTTTTTTTATCCTCATTTTTACTGTTAGATAAGAAAACAGAATTTTATTTTTATTTACTCGCCAAAACTTTTCTAAATTATTTTTCCTATACTTATACAGAGTTTTTCTCATATCTCTGCAACGGCCTAGTTTTTTAAAATCATTCTTTCTCTATTCTAGTTTTTTATTTCTATTAGTGTCTCTGGTGCATCTTTATCTGACTTACTTCTTCTTGAGCCAAATCGTGCCAAGAAATATTGGCAGTTGTTAAAAGCCAGTATGCAGTTGATAAGCCAACGATATACTGACAGCTTAGATGGAAAATAAATATGTAAGAATAGTTTTGAAAAAAAATCTGGATTTCGTCCATTTATGGATCAACCAATGATTTAGATAAATAATTCGTTCCAAAAACCGGAAAATTTCTGTTTTAACACAAATAAGGAATGTTATCTGCTTCGATAAACATAATATCAATTTGTTTTATTTAACTCAAACTTGCTCTACATATAGACGTTTGTGAAGCATTCTATTTTTACTTTGTTTATACTATTTAGGAAAATTTATTTAAGATCGATAATCTTATGTGTCAGAATATTTATTTTTAATTTTCGTGACTTAAAAATTAATTTTTATTTATGAGGTAAGTTATAATTTTTCTTGAACTTAATCAGTAATTAGCACATCATCTCAAAATGAGAAACAAATAATGCTACTAATTTTGTTAAAAAGAAAGCTGTTTTATCCCAATAACGAATGTTATACAAGTCATTAAACTTCATATTAGTGTTATTTATTTCTTCATCACTTGCTCAATAACAGGTGGGCTGAAAAGTTCATAGGCTGACACATAGATGGAGCTACTAGTATTAAATCCATATGATTTTCAGTTATTCCTAACCTTCGAAAGACACGTGTATAAATTTGACAGCTGTTGGACAATTAGTTTGTGAAATATAGTATTTTGAGTGAAGAAACATTTGTTAATTTGAAAACAATGGATAATAAGGAATTTCTTGTGTTGATAAAGCATCGGTTTTTAGCGAAAACAATATTGTTGAAGCCAAGACTTGGCTTGATAAACATTATTTGAATTCTGCACCAGGAAAATAAGCCATTGGGAAGTGGTTTGGTAAGTTTAAACGAGGCGAAATGAGCTCCGGGTACGATGGACGCAGTGGACGCCTCAAAGAGGCTGTTACCGACGAAAACATAAAAAAAGTCCAGAAAATAATTTTGAATGACCATAAAGTGAAGTTGATTGAGGTATATGAGACTTTAAAGGTATAAAAGGAACGTGTTGGAATAATCGGGAATGAATATTTGGTTATGCGAAAGCTCTGTGCAAAGTGGGTGCCGCGCGAGCTTACAATCGACCAAAAACAACAACGACTTAATGATTCTGAGCTGTGTGTGCAGCCGTTTAATCGTAATAAACCCGAATTAATGCGTCTATTTGTGACAACGGATGAAATATGGTTCTATTATTTAACACCGGAGTTCAATCGACAGACAGCCGAATGGACTGCACTTGATGATCCAACTCCAAAACATGGAAAGACGCAACAGTCGGCTAGTAAGGTTATGCCATCAGTATTTTCGGATGCGCATGGTATATTATTGATAGGCTATTTTGAAAAGGGGAAAACTATCAACAGCGACTATTAAATATCGTTATTGGAGCGTTTGAAGGACGAAATCGCGGAAAAATGACCCCATTTGAAGAAGAAGAAAGTGTTGTTTCCTCAAGGCAATGCACCGTGTCACAAATCAGTGAAAACGTTGGCAAAGTTATAAGAATCGGTCTTTGAATTGCTTCCGCATGCACCGTATTCTCCAGATCTGGCCTTCAGCAACTTTTTCCTGTTCTCAGACATCAAAAGAATACTCGTTGGAAAAAAATTAGCTCCGATGAAGAAGTAATCGCCGAAACTGAGGCCTATTTTGGGGCTAAAGACAACTATTACTATAAAAATTTTATCGAAAATTTGTATGACAGCTATAATTGTTCTATCGCCCTTAAAGGCAACTACATTGAATAATAAAATCAAATTTTATCAAAAAAATTTTTTTTTCTATGTTAGCTTACGAACTTTTCAGTCCAACTGTTATACAGACCAAAATTTGTGAAGCGTGCTACTTTTTATTTTGCACATACTATTTTGGAAGATTTCCTTAAAATCGATAATCATAATTGTCTGATTACTTGTTGATTTTCACTGGCTTAAAAATAATCTTTATTTATATGGTACATTACAATTCTTGTTGAGCTTATTGAATAGGTAGTATTTCAGTTCAAATGAAATCAAAATAACTCACTTTATTTTGGATAACCAAATTATTTTTTCGACTGATCAACACAAATTGAAATGAAATTTAAATTATTAATATTAATTTCTTCTTGAATAAACATTATTTTAATTATTTTTAAATACTATATGGATTGAAAATGTGTTTTCTAGTTGTGGTAATTTTCGTAACTAAACAATAGAAGAGAGAAATATTTTCAGATGTTAAAGGATTAAAATTTTAAGTTTTAAAGCTTTAACATTGTTTTTAATGTATCACTTGAGAGTAGAAAAAATGTTTGTTTTGTTCAAATAAGTATTAATTTATATTTGTTTTATAAAACTGATATTTTTCACTGGAATTGATTTAAGAGTTATGGGATATAAATATTTGCATCTGTAACGAAGAAACATTTGAAAAAATTTGGTAGATTATAATTTAATCTTACCCAATGATAAATTATTTAATACGTATTTGAAACAACATAGATACAAAAATTTACATTGTAAAACTATAAAACAGTACGCAACTAATATGTTCTCTGAAAAAAAGCAATATATAATTAACTCCAGCAAATAACTGATATAAATGAATGGAAAATAAATATCCAGTACCTTAAATACAGTATTCATATACTTCTTTTCGAATTCAGTCTACAATTAAACGAACGCGTTCACCACAACATGTTATTATACAGAAAAGTATTATTAATTATCCCGCAATATGATCATTAAAGAGGATAAAAACAAGGATAGAGTCTGAAATCTCTTTTAATCTATCTTTTATGACATTTCTTCTTAATGTTTTCCTATTTCAGTGAAGCAGACAAAGTAAATTAATAGATGTCCAGACAAGCGATTTATAAGTTAAAGTAGGGTTAGAATACATCCAGAAAGCTGTGTTTTATTTCGTATTAGAAATTTCTATTTAGAAATTTTCTTGTTATTTAGTTATGCCATGTCATATGTATGTTTTCCTTTTTTTTCAGTCTTCTTTATTAATTCTAGAAAATAGTTTCTTTATTATTTAGTAAAAAAACATATTTTCAACATATATTTACATAATAAATAAGTGTGTTCATGTGTATATGTATTAAAGAATGCCATTTTAGGTGCAGCTGCATTCAGAAAAAGCGTGTCGAAAATAAGTTGTACCACGATATTTTTATCATTATTATTTTTACCACTATCTTTGTTTAAAACATAAATAATCAGCTAAAAACATTTCTAAGAAGACTATAATAATACCAGGGGTTTATACAAAGGGGAAAGCACTTGAATATATACCCATTGGAATATATATCTAAATATGCATGCACACACATACATATATTGTGTGCGTATTTTTGCATGTAATTTTAGTAGTTGTCCAGCTAACAATATTAATATGCAGACAATAACATAAGATAAAGGGGGAAATTTTTACCGGTTAGTAAATATATGTAAATTTCTGTAAAAATAATGATATGTTGTCCTATTGTTAGAGAAAGAAGAAATTAAAACTCATTAAAAACACATCAACAAATATGTCTTGATTAAATGATTTTAAGAAATTAAATGCCAACTGGAGTACAATTTATTATTTGTAGATATCAATGACTCCTCTCGACTCGGCGTCGGCCCTAAAAAAATGGCGTTGATTTTCCTTTTTTTTTGTGTCGCTCTAAAAAAATGTCTATCCCGCAAGCAGCGTTCACCCTCTTCTCTCCTCTGGTTACAACTTTGTTCTCTAAAAAAATGCGAATGTCCCCACGGAGAAAAAACACAGGGGCTCATTCAGGAACGGAAGGGTCAGAATCCCGTCAAATCAACGGGCCTTTCTATTGGTTGGAAGAAGTTCGAAGTTTCTTTCTAATTCAAATCAGTCTTGTCCTGTATATCTTTGACGAAGGCTTACGAGAAGGGGTCAAAAAAGCTGAACCGAATGCAACTTATTCGTACAATTTCAAAAGATATTTGGCACATTCCCCTAACGTTATTAACACCTGTTAAGTAAAGTTTCAGAAGGAAATTGAGGACTCATGCAGTTGCCCGTGCTTTCTGTTTTTAAATTAAATCCTCAGTTCAAAGAAAAATAAGTTCCAACTTTTATTTTTCAGATTACGCTACTTTTTGGCTGTTATATAAATTACTAATACACCCCTATACATATGTGTGTGTGTGTTTAGAAACTGGGTGTATGTACAGTAAAGGAAATTTTCGTCTTTCAATTTCTTTAAATTTAATCAGCTTCACATTTAAAAAATGTACAACTCTATATCTCAAAACACAAAAGTATTAGATAATTATTAATTTAAAATTTAATAATTTTTAAAAATTTATTTACTTTAAAATTAATTGCCATTTATAACTATGAAAAAGAGTTTTGCTGATCAATTAAATTCCACAATTCTTTTAAAGTTTTTCTTTACAATAAACTATCTGGGCAACAAAAATTTTCATTTCAAAATTTGTTAACATCCCCCATCTCAATTAAAATTAGATTTGGTGAACCAAAATGAATGAAAAAAAAGAGAAAAGAAATAAAATTAATTTTTCATGCAATTGCATGAAGATGACTTGAAAATCTTTGCAGAGTTAATTAAATAATAATACAAAATAAAACACATAACAAAAATAGTTACAAAATAGAGATAATAAAAACACAAAACTACCGAAGTGGAGTAATGATGCATTCTTACATCATGCAATTACATTAAATGAAATTTAATTTACGAATGATTTAATTGAGGAAAATAATTATCCCGCTTCAAACGTGTATTTAATTATATCTAATTATTAATTAATTAAACGTTGGAAAATTTACACCATAAACAACATTAATTTTTTTAAGGTTCCCGGGTGGGTTAATTTTTGCCTTTGTTATTTTTAGAAACCAATTTTGTGTTTCTCTCTGATATTATTTAACTGTACATTTTATTTCTATACCCCGGGAAGCCATTTTATAGAAAAATAAACTGCTGTATCTCAGAGTTTCAACCCTAAATACTTAATACATTCTCCAGTTGGAACACTCAGTGTATTATTCAGCAGGGATATTTCCTGCTACACGGCTGGTTCATTTTAAGAAAGGTGCTAGAATGGACAGCTAAATAAATGAATAAAAGAATGTTCCTGTAGAAAGTGCCGTCTGTTTAGATAAAATATTTGTAGAAGAAAAAAGAAATTATCAACATTTCACATTATTTTAGTTCAAATAAATAACTTTTTGAATCATAAGATTCTTGATCTGCAGACTGAGTTCCTTAATAAATAGATTTAGTCATATTATATTACTTCAAATTTAATTATTATGGATTACATTATAAACATTATTACAATGGATTATTACAATATTAAAATGGTTATTTTTATGTTTCCAGGAAATAAAGATTCTTTGGCCCGGACTATCATAATTTGATCACTACTCCGTCTTTTGGATTTATACAATCTTTCATTACATCTGCCTTATATTAATAAATTACTAAAATCTATTATAACTATATTTTATCCTAGTTTTATTCATATTCTATATCTTACAATATGCCATATACAAATCTAAAAATTAAAATCTAAATTTAACTTGAGCTAAATATCATAATGATTTTTACTCTCATACCCATTATTTAGGGATAGCAATAAAAAGTTATAATAAAGGTTATAGACTGACGCAAACTAGTTTAAATTCCTTTTGGAAAATACTTTTACTTTTCCTTATTTACATTTAAACAGCTTTCTCAATTTGACTTTATGATGTAAAAAATGCAGATTAAAACCCATTTAATAAACTAAAATAAAAGTTTCATAAAATAATGGGTAAGTAATATCATTCATCATTTGCTTAAATGCTTAAACAAAGAACGAAGGAACTCTTGATACCTTTTAATGGTGACTCATTAACGAATACTAAGATTCTTATTTCCCGATTCTTTTCATAAACTCAAAATAAATAAATAATATTTTTTTAAAAATGAGGGATTGTAAACTTATTGCAACGGCACCTTTAATTAATTTCTTCCGAGATATTAAGCTAATCTAAAAAAATTAAAAATCATCTTTAATGCATTTATATCGCCATCTGGCTAAGTTTATAATGGATAAATTATTTACATGCTTCCCTTCCCATAATTTTAGAGCTGCCAGCATTAATAATGCAATAAACCAAACACTGAAACTTAAGCATAATTAACTTTTTTTAAACACGGTAACTAAATATTCTTTTCAGAAAATAGCCTTTTTAACGTGTTTTTTAATTAAAAAATGCCATCTTAAATGTTTTCAGACACGGTTAAATAAAAAAGTACATTAATCTTTCATGGGCGCTGTTAAAGAACAGATTACATCCTGTCATATCTTATTGATTAATTCTATTAAAAATTCTAGATATTAATCTAACGTACATTTCAATCAAAATGAGATACATTTATAAAAAAAAATATTTTTTTTCTTTAAATTTTCAGTCTTTATGAGCTTCATAATTTTGTAATTATATTTTTTTATCAAATTATCTTTTTAAAAAATCGGCTAATAGTCAATAATACAAGTAATTCACTTTATGTTTTCTCCACGATAAGTTCGATACCATATTGGAATTATAGATTTATTTCTTTCAAACGATAAAAAAAATTCAAAGACCACCTATTATTAAAAAAATACAGGAAAGTTAAAATTATAAAAGAAATGTGCTTACTATATAAAATGAAAGATTTTTTTAAAATTAAACTTTTGTTCGGTCTTTTTTACTCAGATGTGCTTATCAGAAATCTATTTTACTTTAGAATTTTCATCGTAATTAGTTGAGCTATCGATTATTAAAAAAAATCCATTTTTTCCTGTTTCTTTTTCATAATTTTAAAGTTAATGATATGTAATGCTTAATTTGTTAACGCTGTAAAAAAAAGGGTATATATTTTTAAAAATGCCTTACATTCGTTTGTCTGAAAAGTCAAATACAGATGTGATTTCAATTTACGGGTGTTTTTCTTTTATTAAATAGAACGGTTTTATTTTTTCTTCCAGTAATTAAAGTTATGATAATTTGTATTGGATTTGTACGGATAGTTTGTCATATTTTTTAAAGTCTTAATTTTAGAGATTTCTAAACAAAAGTTTCGTGTAAAATCCATTTTTTTAGTTGGTTCATTTATCAAACTACTGTAACAACTGGCTTTTCAAACTTATGCTGAACCGTGTTTAAGAGATTAGGCTGTTAAAGTGGTAGCCCGAAAAAAAATCAGTTTTTAATTTTTTCATATTCTAGAATAAATTGAAATCATAAAAAACCTCAATACAAATTCTCGATACGAAGGGAATTATAAGCAAAACTTGCAGTTTCTTTTAATGGATTGTCAGTGATTGATATAGTGTTTGTTTTCTAAAAAAATCGTTTTGTTGTTTTAAATTGCGGTGGTTGCATGTTCACGAAATTTTGTGAACATATAATAAAAGTAGAATTATAAAAGGAGGAAACTTGAATTTTATTTACATGACAAAACTTTTAAGTATACCTTAATTTACCAGTAAAATATTTAATTTTAAAATATTGAATATTTTTTTATGGGAAAATATTCTTAATTTCCTAATTTGTCATTTCTAACACTAGAACGGCTAAGGCGGTCATTTTGACCGCAAATGCATTTTAATCTCGCATATCTCTCTTTTGTTTTCACCTATTGCTGTAATAATTGCTGATTTTTTCTAAATATTGATTGGTAATATAAAAAAAAAGTTCATTCAAATATGTTTGTTAGTTAAAAAAAAAAAAAACGTTGTATACGAAGAACGACCAAAAACGATGAAAATGACTGCCGTCAGAAAGAATATCATTTTTCTCCATTAAAAGTGTTTTTTAGACAAAGAATGCGATTATGGGGGAGGAGGGTGCTGGACAGCTGGTTTAGTCAGGTGTCTTCGAGACACCTGACTAAAGAACCTGACTGAAGAACACCTGTCTGAATTGCTTCTACGCATGTACCAACGGGAAAAGTACACAGAAATATGGATCGATAAGTGATCGTTTTATTAGTGAAGTGATACTTGAATCTATTACTTGCGTTTCATAATTATGTGAAAAATATTAGAATAACAATAATTACTATTATTTAATGTTCAAAATGTGTCGTAGAACTGTAGGGTAGAATTTTCTGTCTGAGGAAGAAATCGTCAAATCAGTGCAAGATTTATCATCCGAAAATTCTGCTTCTAAGAATGAAGACTAGTTTGATTAGTGCTTTGATTTTGATATACAACTAATAGATAAAACGCATAATATCTCATCTTCTAGTTTTTGATAATTAAGTAGATAATAATTCAAATACAGTGTGTAGAATTAATAATAATGCATAAGTAAGAAAAGAAGTTATTCCAAGACGTAATCATATGCGAAAAAGTAATTTTGGAAGAAGAATTCAACAGACGAATAGGGAGGAAAATAAATCTGATGAAGTAATAGCTACAGATGGAACCATAAGGAAAAACATATCTCAAAACCTTCCGGAAGACGGACGACACATAATGTTTTGCGGGAACATTTGAAAGAAGTACAACATTGAATATAAATCGAAGGAAGACGGAAATATCGAGAAAATAATTGAAAATTTTTCCTTAGATGAACTTAATGCATTCCTTTCCTTGCTGGCTGAAAGGTGGCCGAATGGTTAGTGTGCTGGCTTTCAGTACCGGAGTTCATGGGTTCGAATCCCAATGTGGCATGGATGTTCGTAACAGTTCAGAAGAGGCATTCAACTGTAGGTCCCGGTCTCATTAGCCCTCGTGTTGCAAAATGGTAGACCGTAACACTCCAAACCAAACCAATCTTTCCTTCCTGTATGTTCGGGGTGTTTTACATGCAAAAGGATTTTCAATGGATGCCTTATGTATAAAATGGGGAAGTATATCTTTTAACAAAAGTATGTCATGAAGGAGATTTAAAAAAATCATGCGATATTTGCGATTTGATGTCAAGTTGACTAGACCACAAAGTTTGCTAAATGACTGTATCACTCTTGTTTCCGAAGTATGAAATAATTTTATTGAAAACTATTTACTGTGACATAAACCTGGTGAAACCATCACTGTACAGGAGAAGTTATTTCAAGGAAAACAAGGTGTAAATTATTCAGTATATGCCGCAAAAGCCCGAAAAATTTGGGATAAAATTTTGGTTAGCCATTGATTTATCAACAAGGTATGTTCGAATGGGTTCCCATACTTAGGAAAGGAAGAAATGAGATCCTTTCTGTAACAGTTGGAGAACACACAGTATATCGCTTGATGTAACCGTTTTATAACAGTGAAACGCAACGATTGACAATTTCTTTACAACATTGAATCCGGCAAAAAGTTTGAAGAAAAAAAAAAGTTGGCATATAATTTCAAGAAAGCAAAATATGACCTCTACTCTAGCAAAATAATTTCGCATAACATCATATCACTGCAAAAAGTACAAAAATGTTCTTTTGCTAAGTACATTGAATAGGAATTTAAACGTATAAGACAATATCGTCAAGATTTCCCATGAAGAATAAAAGAATGTTAAATGTTTTAGTTTCTTGAAATTTCTTTAAAAAATGTATGTTTATTTTGTAATTTGTTATTAAACTTAATTCCTGAAAAGGTGTTTTTAATATTATTTTAGTTTAAAATATAATTTTTAATTTTTTGAAAGGCCGGGTCAAAATGACCGTTCATGGCCGTTCTAGGTATACGGAAACAGCGGCCATCGTAGTGTTAATGGCATAATAATACAATATTTTTAGTTTTTAATGTTTTATATATATTCATTACTACAAAGATGCAAAAATGTATCTATTTCATAATTATGAAAAATAATAGTTGCTATTTTAATTATTTTTTATTGAAGTTAAAAAATTGCAAAACTTATATAAATATATAAAGCCAAATTAAAGTTAAAATTACTATGAAAATTAATTTTTTTCTAAACGAATAAGTTATGTAACTATAGAAGTTACATTGAGGAAAAATTACCAGACTTTTTAATTCAAAGATTTACAAACAATATTGTCAAAGGAAAATTCATTGATACTCTTTAAATCTTAATTTTCAAATGGATATAAAGTGTATATTTTGAATATCAAGAACATAAAAAATTGCATTAAAGCTACAAGTAACAATGGAAACAGAATTAAAATTTTTCCTTTATTTCGAAACTGCATTATAGACAATGTCTAACTTTATAATGAAGCATTCAATTTTTCAGAGTGTAAATTAAATCATAATACTCTCAAAACGAAGTTACATATTTCTTTTTTACCTAGTATTTAATATCTGCAATAATGCAATTTTAAAATTTTTCACTCTATCGAATTTGAATAAGACAATATCTAAAATTTTAAAAAAGTGTTTAATTTTTAATATTGTAAATTAAGTTAATAATGCACTCAAGATGAAGTTACATATTGCTTTTCTACCTAGTATTCATTATCTATAACAAGACAGTTTTAATTTTTTTTTCTCTTTTGAATTTTCGCTTTAGGCAATATTTAACTTTATATTATAGTTTTTAAATTTAAGATTGTAAATTAAATCAAAAGACTCTCAAAATGAAATTACATTTTGCTTTTCCACTTAGTATTTATTACCTGCAAGAAGACATTTCAAAAACTTTTCCTTCTTTTGAACTTGTATTGTAGGCAATATATAAATTTATATTGTTCAATCCCAAAAGTCCTCCCTGTCCATGTAGTACTAAAATTCAAAATCATCAGAGCGTCAATATAAAATTTAAAGGTCTCGTGACAGTTCTTGGACACATTTTCAAACACTAGTGGGCGATGCTTTTGTGTTATGTTTCTACTGGGCACAAAAGAAATACGTATACAAGAAGAAATACTGCTTTCCTGTTTCGAAGCAAAGTTTGCGGATGACGTTACGTGTATCCTTTGGGGTAGAATAAATTCCAATCTGTCCACTTGAACGTGCTTGTTTTTCTTCTCATTGTAGAATGTTGAACTGGGTATACTAAAAAGGAGGTTAAATATGAATTTAATTACACGAGAGACCTGTTATTGTTTAATGGGTCACTGAAATTTCCGAAGTAATTTATTTTGCTTTTCACCAATCTACCTGAAATAATAATATTGTTGTTATAAACAATATATGTAAAAGTATCTGCAATTTCAATTTATATAAGTAAAAACATTAATAATTTTTAAAGTAATTATTGATTGTTTTGAAACGATCCAGGTGCATTCCTTTTAATCTTAATAGGATCATTTTTTTGTCAGATACGTTTTAGGCCTTAAGATGAAACTTAGAAGTTTTCGTAACCATTTGTTTGAAATACAGTTAAAATATTTATTCTTCTATAATTATTCTTCGAATATTTTGAAACTTCATATAAAAGGATAGATTTTTCTGTTAGAAATACATTCTTTTATATATATTTTTTTCATTTTATTCTATAAAAGTTAATTTTCACATGAATTTGGAAGGTATATGATGGTTAGAAATGCAACTAAAGTGCTTCACAATGTTATGACATTTGAACGTAAATATAAAAAAATCACTTTTGTGAAACAAAAAACTTGAAATAGTCTTGAAAATAGGAAAAAAATTATATTCTATAATAGCATACACAATGTATACGTATATTCTGACACAAAAGTTGTTATTTTAAATTTGTCTAAATCAATTTTAAATTTCAGTTTGAGTTTTTAGTTATGCCGATTGCAAACAGATGACAATACTAGTTTAAGACTCTGTAATAGGGATTTCAAGAACTATCAACATCCTTTTGTATTTATCACACAGTTTTTATTCCAATCTATTTTTTTTACGGTTGAACATTATCTAGTCACCGGAAATGGGCCTGTGCAAAAATTCAGATATCTAGCTAGTCCGGAAAGTAGTTAAAACTTGATCACAAAATTCCACTCTGACTCACAAGTAAAGTTAACTAAAACCGAATGATAATGTAGAGGGCTGTTTTAAGTAATTCCCCTGTAACTCGTTTTTACGGAATGAAGTCAAACGTTGCAGGAAAGGAAAATCGAAGGCAATATACAAAAATATAATTCACGTTTCCCACAAACTTTCCGATATTTACAGTACAAACACCAATAATAGAGAATATCTACTTTTATACACAGTAGTACATTCAAATGTCTTTTTCCGACATATAAGTATTATCAAGGACATCAATCAATTTAAACATACTAATATCACCAAAATGTAAAGTATAATTGTAAAATATTGCGTGATAAACGTACACGTAAAAAACTTACATGTTATGTAATTTTGAATACCATCTTAATTTACTTTGTTAGTAAAATATAAGAAGAACAAAATGTTGCTGTTCATACTTATATTCCTTGGACAAGCTAAGGGCATGAGCTATAGTCTACTTGAGTTAAAGGAAGGGGTTCGACTTTCGTTTTTGTGTAGGTAATTGTTAATGACTTTGCTCAAAGCGGGTCCTTATAATTTAGAAGCAGGTACCAAGCAGAAGACCCTCAGGCTTAGCCTGCCACCCCTAGAGGTATTGTTTAAGAACTTGGAAGTCATTGTAACCACGAATCTATTTTACGTGACCCAGTCACTCTTAACAAACACGACAAATAGCAACATTTCAGTTACGATATCACTGCCTCTATAACAAATCGTTATGGTGTGAACTATTTAATGGACGCCTAATTGATCGATTTTATGCCAAGACGAAGTACATGATGAAAACTCGTAGGAGCTTTGGAACACTTGTTTTAGAATCCACTTTCTCTCAATTTTGGTTTTTTACAAGTACAGAAAGTGAGTTCACAAAAATATATTTTATTACTATGTTAATCTTTAAATTCACAAGCCATTCTATTAGTAAACTAAAAAAAAATTCACGCTATTGACAATATACTGGGATTCGAAATTTTATACGTCTGCTCAAAAATGTACTAACGAGTTTAATAACTCTTGTTGTAAAATAAAAATTTCGAACTAGTTTTATCTTTAAATTACCTATAAATGTTTGTTCTCACATCAAACTATTTTCAGATAAACTCTACACCCATAAACTATCAACTTTGGAATCGAGCCAAAAATATCACCAATGGTGGTTTATGTTACTTTCAGTTACGGTGATATGCCTTCCGGGATTTCTGATAAAACTATGAAATAATTTTTTCGAATAAACTTTAAAGATATGCGTTAAAAATATATTTCCTTCCATTAAAACACTTTTCTCCTTCACTATAAAGTATTTTGTTAACCTCTTGTAACAATGAATGGTCATAAATTTTCATAATCTTTAAAAAAAATTACTTTGATAATTGAGTTGACTGCAATTTACAGTTCCATAATACTATAAATTGAACTGATGGATGTTTTATTGTATCGCAATTGAAATAGAATATAATGGATGGTTTGGATAAAACTATATTTTTTTGGAACAAACTTATAAAACTTACCCAATTAAATCTTTCCCAAAACTTTAAATAAGTCAATTTTTAATAAACGTTATTATTCTTAAAAAAGTAATACTGTCACGAAGAGATTCGAATGAACACATCATTTAGCCTAACAGAAGAATTAAATGAAGCAAAGTAGCAACTCACAACTTTACAAGATCGACAAGTTGTCTACAACTAGTGGGTATCAGCTTTTATACCCGAACAGTATATTTGAGAAATGACTAATTTACATAATAAAGAAAGATCTAGAATTTTAGAGAACATAAGTCAACAATAAATAACATGTAAAAATTAAAAATCCATACTTTGGAACAACCGTCATGGCGAGCACCGAACTCACAAACTTTGGGTCTGGATCTCGCGCTGTGGCCATTCTGCTACTGAACTCGTTGACATTGTTCATTTATGCGGCAATACCATTATAATTATTTTTCTATGTTTTATATCAAGTTCCATAAACTATATATTTAGAATCCTGTATGTTCTTGTTTCTGTATGTGTGTATGCATTCGACATCCAGTCCATGACGACTGGATCGATGTAATAATTACTTATTCAAGTATAAAATATGTATTTTTTTCTAAATTTAACATTCTAAATTATGTTTTTTACATTAAAAAAATTGATTTTTTTGGTCGGCCTTTTTAAAAGAAACTGTACATTAAGGGGTTAAATTTTTAAAAAGGCTAAAAGGATGTTTAAAAATTTCATTTCAAATACTATAAATATTAAAGGAAATAAACAATGACATAAAAAGTAGGTAGAGTTTCATGGTAGATATATTGAGTTTTTACTCTGAAAATTGAAAATCAGTGTCTGCAATAGTTTTTTTTACTAACAATGTGCTTTAAAAAAAGACCATTTTCAGTAAACTGCATTTGAAGTTTTTATAGTTTCCTTAAAAGTTATGATATTAAATGCAAATATTGTGTAGATTGAGAGGTTCTGATTGGAATATTTCAATGGGGTTTATTATAAAATATTAAAAAAAAGTCTGAAAATTTTAAAAATATAAAAAGTTTAAAAAATTGAATTTTTGAAGGTTTAAAGGGGATGTGTCCTCTTACAGAACATCCAAGATCCACTAATTAAGAATTGCATGAAGCATAAAGATGAATACAGGCATCGATGAAAATACAAAATTTGGTAATGTGCCAGGAACTAAAAATTAAGAAAAGAATTAAGAGTTTGTATTTGTCGTAATAAATATTGTTTTCATTATCGCATCAGGAAATGATTTTGAAGATACTACGTGGGCACTGCTCTATCTTACAAACTTTGCCCTCTAAATTAAATTGATGGGGAGTGACACAATTTTTCTAGGACGTATTTAGGGATGGTAATAAATTATGTGACAAGTTAAAATTGGCTTTTAACCGTTGTTGCTCTAAGATTAATACTTGGCAAAAATTTATCTTTATACACACTAAAGGCAATGAAGTAGGAATTCTGGTAAATAGATTAGTAGAAAGTGATTTGGTAAAAATGCTATAAACTGGAATATGTCCAAAATCCAATGCCGCAAAGATCCGTATGTTAGTCTGCTTTAAATAATGTCTCAGTTTGCAAAAGTTTAAAAAAAACCTTTTACAGAAAAATTGAATTTCACCCGTGAAGTAAAGTTCTATTAAATCCTAAAATACAAAGTTAGTAGATTATTACGCTAATATTATTCAAACTTAGAACGATGTCAAAGGTAATAATACTGAAAAATAAAGTTATTTATTCTAGGTTAAAGTATTTTCAGATGAGTTTTGTGTAAATTAATGACCACATTTACATAGTTTAAGAAGACTAGTACCTTAAATTTGTTATAAAAAGAAATCCTTTTAGCTTCCTATAACATAAAATATATATTTAAAAAATAGATCTGTATGTACTTTTAATGAGTTTTTTATTGGTCTAGTTTGCTAGAAAGATTAATCATACTTTATAAGAGGACATAGCACCTTTCACGACTTCACTGTTTGCCTGTGGAATATATCTGAGAAAAACGCACCCAAAATGATTTTTTTTTCTCTTTACTTTTATTATCATCAGAATCAATCATCTCTTTAACTTTATTACCATCATAATTATCATCAGAATGTTAGAAATAGATTATTTTTGAAAAAAACAAAGTTTCAAAACAAATAACTACAATTTTTAATATTTTTACATATATGGGAAATGTTAATGGATTACAGTAATTTTTGCTCAGATTACAGCAAATTAAATAAAATGACATAATTTGCTGGATAAATATTATAAACAAATACAACAATATTATCGATGTCAACTGTCATGAATTCCATGTCACTCAGATTCCCTTGAATTTCACAAATTCTTTACAGTATCCGAGAAATAGCAACAAACTGCCAAACCTTTCGCGGGAAAAAAATCTCTATCTATTGGAAAAAGGACAAATTAAATATTATTCATTGGACGAACCGATTTCAGGCTTCAAGGAATCGAAATACCGTTTTTTTTTCTTGGCTGAACGCAGGTCTTGCATTCTAAAATTGGCGCATTTGAGTTGCCTGAACTGAGTTCGGCGGTCACAGGCAATGAGTCAAAATCTTTATTATAACATCCCTGTTAGATTCATTATTAAAGAAAACAGTTATACTCCGTTTAAAAATATTTTTTTCTTTTTTTACATCAGCTTATGATGATTGGTTTGGTTTGGTTTGGAGCGCTACGGTCTACTGTTTTGCACACGAAGGCTAATCAGCTTATGATGAGGATATGACTTTTAAATGCATCGTGGCCAACGTTCCGTACATTCTAATAGATACGAGTATATTGCTGCAATGTCTGTGTGAAAATAATTTGAATAATTGGAGTCATGTAACCAATGCAGCCTTAAAAGTTTTGATAAATATATTTTTCTTTTGATTCACTAAATATAACATTAGAAATATGTATATGTCTAATACTATTATAATGTGCATTATGTTTAATGCTAGTATAAATATGTGATAGTCCCCCTCAAATCAGCCTCAAAGTGGTGAGAAGTTTTACCTGGGCGGAACGGGAAAGTACTTAGGGAGAGTATTATTCAGGCATTCTCATCCTAAGCGTGAAGGTCGGTCCATTATGCTCAGCTAACTGGACTCTTTAGTCCCTCTCTAAAATGAAGCCACAAACTACCCTAAGCGAAATGGACCAGTCGCATATTGTGTCTCATACTGCTTTTGGACCTTTGGACCTGGTGTAGGCTTTCCTACAACAGAGGGATAAATAAAAACGACATCATATGTGATATTACTGTTTAGCCAATTTCATCTATGAAGTATTGCAAATTCTAGGAAGCATTATAGAAACTGCAGAACTATAATATGTGTCACTTGTTTACAATGTTGCGATAGATTCATTTATGTAACAACGATATTGTGTTGATTAAAATAACGTCTACTATAATGCTCACGGAACTCTTTGAATAAGAATTGCATGAAGGAGGAGAAAGATGAATATAAAATTTGAAGAAAATACAAAATTTGGAAAAGTGCCAGGAGCTAAAAATTAAGAAAACCTTTAAAAGTTTGTATTTGTTCAAATAAATATTGTTTTCTTAATCACGTCAGGAAACGCTCTTGAATATATTACATAAAACACTGATGTATGTTTCAAACCTTTGCCTCTAAATTAAATTGACTGAGAGAGTTACAATTTTTCCCGGACATGTTTAGGGATGGGAATAAATTATGTGACAAGTTAAAATTGGCTTTTAACCGTTGTTGCCTTAAGATTAATACTTGGCAAAAAATTAATCTTTATACACACTAAAGGCAAAAGAGTTAGAATTCAGAGAGAATAAAAGCATAGAAAGGGATTTGGTGCGCTTAGAAAATGCTAAATTCTGGAATATGGCCAAAATCTGACACTGCAAAGATCCGTGTGTGAGCTTCTTTTTTAATAATTTCTGAGTTTTCGGAAGTCTAAAGAAAGACTTTTTACAGAAAATTTGAAATCAAGCACCAACGGAAGTTCTATTAAATCCTGAAATACAAATTTAGTAGATTATTATGCAAATTTTATTCAAACTTAAAAAGATGTCAAAAGAATAAAATTATTTATTATGACTTAAATTTGTAAGATATTTTCAGATCAGTTTCATATACAGTAACGATCACGTTTACATAATTTTAGAAGTTATGTATCTATCATGCGTTATAAAGCCAGTTTTATATTCAACCTGCTATAACATAAATATATTTTGAAAAACTCTGCATTGACAGCTAAGCAGTTAATAACTGTACTTTGCTAAGAAGATAAATCGTGCTCTAAAATAAGACGTAGTACTTTTCGAGATTTAAAATATTCATGTTAACAGCACATTTTTGATTCATTACTGAAAAAAAAATTCTACTCTGTTTAAAAAGAAATATTCTTAACTTATGTTTTAACTTTAAAAGCATTTCATTTTGCCTTTCCGCGTAGTACATTTTTAAACTAAAAATGTATATAAAATTTTGAAACAAAATATTGTTTACTGACCCATAAAATAATTTTTAAATACGTTTACTGGAAACTAAGATTTTACATCAAATTTAAATTAAATAACTTTATATTTAAAATTTAAAATTTAAAAATATCTAACATTTTAAAATTTAATACTTAAAAAACTGAGAATTTAAACCAATATGTCCCTTTATTTATAAAATAAATAAAGACAATTCATGAAAGTATTTGTCGATAAATTAAATATATAGCTTGCATTAACATATTTCAGGTTCAAAAAATGATAAAGATAATTAGTTTTAACGTAGTAAAAAACATTTCTAATTTACACATTTAATAATTTATATTGCAGATAAGTGGATTTCTACTTCTTTTTCACTTGGTTCATATACTTAATGTTTTTAAAAAATAAATTTTTTAATATACAAAAAATAAACAAACTTTATAATGTTAATCCCTTATTAATGATCTAGGGTTTCTCAAAGTATTTTCATAGACTCCCAAGCTTATGCAACAACCTTCTAGGAATTCCCCGAAAAAATTTAAACACTATCGAAATTATAAAAAAGAAATTCATAACATTCACAATTTCCTTTAATATAGTTAACAGTTCCTAATACGCAATGATGAAAATCACACGCGACAGTACAGCACGTAATGTGTAAAATATTTATCAATCTAGGAGTTTACTTGTATCATTTAATTAAAAAATAGTTCCCTATTGTACGTCTCCCTATTTTACTTATTATCTACAGTGTTACACTGATTTATAATAGTTATATTTTATGTTTATGCCTAATTAGTGCTATATAATAAGCCCTTAGTTTTTTCCAAAGTAATATTTATTCAAGGCTTCATTTTCTATGTATGTTGGGTGTGAAGGGTTCCGTGAATTTAATTTGGAGTAATATGGTCTACTGATCTCTTACACGAAACTAATGTGACCGGGATCTACTACTTAAAGTCGACTCCGAACGGGATTATTAACGGGATTCGAACTCGCGAACTCCGATACCGAACAGCAGTGTTCTACAAGTCGGCCATCGTTCAGCCTAAGGGTTCTGTGGCATAAAAAATTTGAGAAAAACTGCTCTATCAAAAAAAGTAACCAGTGTAGAGAAATAATAGAAAAGTATACTACAATATGAAGATCTTTTTGCTACAAAGATGTTATGTTCCTTAAACTTTATTTTCATATTTAACAGTGAGGAAGTTTGGCAAGTTCAGTTTATTACATAATTGTTGAAAACATTATTATTTATATTGTGGGATATTTGCTATACTCTCCAAGACCAAACTGTAAATATTTGTTAGCCACTTTATTATGGGATCATCATACAGCCGACCAACATTACATTCTAGGTACAACACAAACAAACATGAGAACATGGTCGGCTTTGCGACCACGAACATATTTTACGTGCTCCAGCCACTTTTAATGAACACAATGGATCTTTAGCTGTCTGGAGTCTCGAAATTGCTACGGTTAACCCTCTCGCTGCGTTTTTTTTTTAAATCAAAATAGGTTCAAAAAATGCGTATTTTTTTATTAAATATTTCAAATCTATATATATTTTAGAGTTAAAATATACAAAAAAATTTTGTTACAGAGCTTTTTTTTTAAATACAGAATTAGGTCCTAAACAAAAGGTGTTCAGAATAATGAAATTGAAGAATTATGATATAATAGCTAAATTTTTAAAATTAATCTTGGTTAAATTATCATTTATTTTATAAAATACAAAAGCAAAGCGTACATGCTAATTAAAAATTGCAAAAGACTTACAAAACATTTATTAGAAATGAAGTCCTGTATGTCAAATTTCGAAACAAAGATCGAGGCAGAATCGTACCTCTCAATCCTTGCACCAAATCCGCGTTTCTGTTTGAGTTTTTGTTCCACCTTCAGTTTTTTTAACAGACAGCACACTATTTTCGAGGATATTTCTTGATGGGATTTGGGTGTATATGGCTAGCAAAGTATCGAGCAGTTAGTCTCATGGGTGTGTTACTCTCATGTACTGTTGGTCTCTTTTACTATTATTTGCATCATAACTTCGTCAAAATAAAGTTCAAAAGAGTCCAAAACAGTTGCATTATTTGCCATAGTGAAATTCAGTCAGGGATTTCCAGGGAAAGGAAATGAAGCAGGAGCTGGTGCAATATTTTGTATGTTAATTTTGCACCACTGTCGAACATTTTGAATAGAAAATGAATTTCCAGATTCATCACTATCCGCAGACAAATCCGTGAAATTCTCATCAGTTTCGCTATAATTATCTTCAATATACTTGAAATCAAATTGAAATAAGAAGTGCTATCAGTGTCGGATATATCGTCAGGAGTATAGGTTATATCACTCGCGAAACGCTTCCTGCCAGACATCTTTCAGCTATAAAAAGGGCTCTCAAAATGCTACAAAAAATTCTTCTATATTTCGCAGAAATGTGGACAATTAAAGCAATCTGCTAGTTTACAGCTAAATAAACAATTGAAAATCACAGTAAAGCCAAAATGACAGAATAGACGGTGAAAGAGTGGGTTGCACAGTTAAATAGACGGATAAAATGCATGACCGCGGAAATCGCGGGTTGCGCAAATTTTGCTACATCTCTGTTGCCCGTGGAAATCGCGGGATGCGCAGAGAGAGGGTTAAGAGACTGATGCATTTGTAGACTAAGCTTTGTTAAATAGAGAAGCAAATTTCCTTGGCGGTATGCGTAACATCCTCGGACAAACTAACTTGCATGTAGATTGTAAAATAATGCCAGCTGCTAACTAATAATATTTATTTAACTTTAATTATAATAATAAAAGATATGTAAGCCAATTACAACACACATTACAAACTCAAGTTACAGTAAATGGATAAAAATTCATAAAAAGATATGCCTGATGGAATATTATATCTTTTTAAATATGAATTTGACTGTGTAAAATAATGGAAATTATTTAATCGCTCGTTGGCGATATAAAATTAATAAAAGTTTCTTAATGGTTTGATTACTTACCACAATAATGACATATTTCCATAATCTAATAGAATATTTCAGTATTAATTCAAAGTTGGAAAATTACCGTAATATGGGAAATCACCACCAAACAGAGAGAAATATATATGACAAATTACATCATGATCTATCGATCGTTACAAAAACATGCATTTGAATTTACAGCCTTTCTGAGATAACCATTCAATGAAATTTCTTTGTTATAGATGTCTCATTAAAACTTTGCTGGAAACATTAAAAATTAAAGTCCACAACCTATGTTCCAAACTATTACCTAAATTCCAGGTGTCACATGATAAAATTTCTCTTGATGATTATATCCCAAACAAATGAAATGTTAGTTTACAATTCGCGCAGTCTTGATGAAATATTTATTCGCCGGTGCTAATTCTTAGAGCGAGACATTCCAAAGTATTATTCGTCGCTCCAAATTATCACTTAGATGACCATGGTGAATAACCATTAAAGTGGGTACCGTCATTTAACTATCAGAATGTAATTTCGTCGTAATGTAACTTTACCATAATGTTTTCTCATTTGCCAAATGACAACTCACATTAAAATGTTATTAAGTAAAAAAAATTGTTTTTGAAATTGAAAATTCTGTATAAATGATTTGTTTATCTTTTTGTTTCTTAATAGGAAAGTATACGCAAGTAAAAAGTTATGGTATATTTCCTTAGTTTATACATATTTTATAGTTTATTTCACTTTGATTTTAAAATAAATGTAAATTGATAAATTGTAATTACTCAAAAGAATCAGTTTACTGGATAATTTCAGTTTGTTTTTACATTATTTAATAACACAATAATAATCAAATATGTATGTATATGGATGTATGCGTGTATACATATTTAATTTGTGTGTATTTGTAATGCGTAATGATATACTCAGGTATGCGTATTTGTGTGAAATTTCAGAAATTTTGACGTTACACAACCGTTTAGAAGGATGTATCCAGAAGCAACTGTGAAGAAATAACTCTGGATTCTATATCACTTCACCATATCAATGGTATTACATTTATTCTGCTCAGTACTAAAGAAGATAAGAATCAGTAAGGTTAAGGAAAGATTAAAATCAGTTTTGAAGTATCAACCCCAGTCTATTAGGAAGTATTATTTTAATACTGAGTTATCTAACAGTTGAATTTTGAAATTGAAAAATTATATTTTTGTTGGATGATGTATAACTGTATATATATATTTAACGAGTAATATTTTAACATAGGTTTTAAAAACCAATTACTTTTATGAGTAGGAGCTTTTATATAACAATAATCAATATAACGGGATATATTTTTAATTAATTACTACATGTGTACATTATATATTAACTATATTTACTATGAGTAATCTAGTTACAAAGAAACTAAAAAAATTGTCGAAAGACATTTCATAGCCAATTAATATTTTTCTAGCGGATAAAGAGAAAGAGTGCGACAAATATAATAAGAGGATTTTTCAAAATCTAGTTAATGAAAGAGATCAATTAAAAATATTAAATATACATATAAATGCAAACTTTTTGAGATTAATTACTTGTCATCTAACAAATAATAGTTGAAATATGTAGAATTTAATTAATAGAGGAACAGTGATTAATATTGTATCTTTGAAATGTGTTTAGATAATGAATATCGATCCTTATTCCGATTTAGGCTACAGCCTATCAAAGCTAATTAAGTTTTTGATTAACCTGAAAAATAATTTGTTTTTAATAATATATCTATTGAAAGGTAGTTAAAATATAATTGAAAGATATTAATAATTTTAAAAGTTTTAAATTTTAATTGCTTAAAAGTTTTTTAAAAACTTTCAACTCACTTTGCTTTTATGAGTATTATGATCATTTTATGTATATGAAAAAGTAAGATAAATCTGATATAATATAATAAACATGTATATATATACAGGGCCTGATTATCACATGGGCACTTAGGGCACATGCCCTGGGGATGAAAATTTTAAGGAGCACGAAAATTTATTCGAGTGCTTGAAACACATATTAAGTGGGGAAAAATGGCAAACTTACGCTACCATCGTTAAGTTTTAATAAATTATTGTACGAGGTAATTGTGTTTGTCATGAACTATATTGTTTCCTATTCACTTTAATTTTACTGTTATTTACCAGATAGTTAATTCCCTCAACTAACCTGGTGCCCTTTTTATCCTATGGGTTATAGCATACTTATACGATAGATCATTAGCAACGTACCACTATAAACCATTAAATCGTCTCATCAATTTAAATTATTTTTAATTATATTATTAATATTTATTTTCTGCATCACAGAGCTTGTGAGTATGACAAGGTAGAAAATAAAAAGTGGGTCACTCTAGGTCCTTAAAAGTCCTTAATTTTTAGCATGGCTAAACAGAAATAATAATAATTACGTAAAACAAAAATTTGGTGTTTTTGATTTTGAATATTACTTTAATGCTAATTTCTTCAATACGTTTGCTAATTCAATGTTATACTTTTTATATGACTGTAAGTATGATAATAACTTGTCACTATAAATTTGCAGGGAGGTGGAGGGCACAAAAATTGGATTGTGTCCTGGGCACAAAAGTATCTTAATCGGGTCCTGCATATACATGTGTTATAATGTAGGTAATAAACATAGATATTATATCGTATGATATTCCAAAATTTATTTAAAGTTTTGTTTTCTCATTTTATTTGGGAACTTTATTTGAAGTTGACTGAGAGAAATTAGAACAATCTGTATTCTTCCATTTTATATCATCAGTGATCTGTCTCCAGATAGAGGATCTATAGTTAATCCTTTTATAAAGCTATGAAGGAATTAGAATCTCTAAAAATGAATGCTTGGTGTGGTTTGGTTTTGAGCTCTACGGTATACTGCTCTTCTAAAAACGGCTAATAAAAATAGAACTTATTGCTGAAAGCAGCTACCAAACGAATAAATGTTTTTGTAGGTAATAAAAAAGTAGCATTTTATGGATTCTTCTTGAAAAATAAGACCTATTTTTTGGTTTTCAGTTTCGCCATTCAAAATTATGTGAAACATCAAAAGATAAAAAAATAATGGTCGATCTTTATATCTCCCCCCCACTTTTTTTTGCACTGCAATTACCGACTCCAGTAAATTCACTGTGTGTAAGAGGGTTTCACGGTATCATTCTATGATGGAGTAATTTCTGTCTTTAAGTAAATTCACGGAACTATTCTATGGGGGTAGTTTCTATGGGGAAGTTTGAGTCGAGCAAAATGTAATGGTTTAGTACCTGAAAAGTCGATAAAAAAGTATATTTTTTGATGAGTGGGGATGTATAGTGAAGTACACGTTTTGACCATAACCTCATTTTTAATATTTAAAATAAATTTTGGCTTTTGGCTTAAGTCTCAAAGTAAAAAAACACAACAGACATTAAAAAAACGAAGGATAAGTTATTATTCAATTAATTGAATATATTGAAATAAGCTGTTACTAATTGTTAATTTTTGTTTATATATTATTATTCGTCTGCATTCTTTTTACTATTTCATCACTATAGCGTTGTATCTACTAGTTATACTCACTACATAAATAGCATGTAACTCGAAATCTTTCATGTCGATGAAGTGTTTCCCCAGCTGTAATTGCTTTTTTTTAAACCTCTAATTCAACTTTTATTCTGGAGTAAACTCCTCCCCAGGGCAGCACTTGGAAGCCGTACACACAATAGAGTAGGCTGCTCTTTGAGGAGGCCCAAGATTTAGATGTGTTTTGTTCATTATTGAGAACCATCGGCATCTCTAACAAACAAATGTCCTAAGTAAGAATGTGCGATTTTTTTGTACAGCACTGAGAAAATATAATGGTTCTATTCCTCGATAAATAGTTTTATAATTATATTAGTTTTACTAATAGACCAGATTTTCAAAATTCAAATTCTAAACAGTTAAAAAAATTTATCAAAAATCGTCAAGTATATATCCAATTGTCAAGAATATATATTTTTATGACACAAAATAAAGCTTAAAAATGCGAATAGTCAATTAATTACTAATTAGTTTTATTATAACTTAATCAATATAAATAAATTCATTAATTAATCAATGATATATATAACTGATTTCGTTTCCTCACCATTTCCTTTATCACTAACTATTAAGCGATACATTTATTAGTCCTCGATTAATAGCAGCTAAATCTCTTTAATACTAACAAATGAAGTTGATGAGAGGTGATTAAACGCATCTCCTACTTTAAGAGTTCTTGATTAATTATATACCACGCGATGTGTAAAAGGCTGACTGTTAGAGCTCGATTAATCGGGTGGCAACTTATTCAAAAGTGAATGGACCGCTATCAAAAAGTTCAGCTATAATCTTCGCAATTATTTCATAGAAATATCAGACGTTGTCATCAGTGGCTCTGCGTTGTGTACGGGAAAATCCTTTGAGACCAGAAACAAGAGCGTCTGTTGCTCAATAAATGGGACTGGCGAGATAAGGTATTACGATAGCCCTAAAATCAATCAAACTTGACAGCAGCCTTAAATCCATAGAATAAAAAGTAAATTGATCACTTTTAGCTCCATTAAATGTTTCTTCTCGGTTTGCTCAATTTTGGAATTAGTAAGGAAACTCTCGAAGCTAAAGCTACTCGGATAAAAGAGTTTTCCAGCAATACATAAATATTTGTATTTATAACTACTGGCCAATTTGAGTACGTAATTTTATTCATTAGATACATACTTCCAACGTTAGTGATGACTAAACAGTCTGTGGTTGTAATATATTTATTCATTATAATGTGATAAAAAGTAAATCACCCGTTATATATTTGTTATATTTCACAATTCAGTGACAGAAAAATATAGACAGTTTAACGAAATTTGGCATAAATGAAAGTAATGCCTTCTTAACACATTGTTTGTGGGTACATTTCGCAGTGGAATTGTGCCGGAAGCAGGCGTTTTCAGAGTAAATTTAGTTATTCAGTTAAATCTCAATAGACCGAAAATTATTTTATTTTTTAACCAACTTTTCGTATTTTATATTTTATATTGTAATATATAACCATATATATATATAATATATATATATATATATATATATATATATATATATATATATATATATATATATATATATATATATATATATATAAATATATATATAATATTATTTTCGCAAGGATAAGTAAAATTTAGTTTTAAATCTAAATTGATTTTTTTAATCAAACTTTCCGTTCTGTGGTTCCGCATCGACTGATGTAAAAACTAGTTTTTATTTGTCTAAATTTTTTCAGAATCTATGTAGTACACAAAAACATTCGGTTTTCTTTTCCTCTATATACCGTTAATTTTGTACCCACAAACACACCCTGTTGTTACACTAACCCTTACTAGTACGTGACTAGCACTCAAGCATCAATCTTCACAAAACGTACTAGTACGTGTCCCGCATGCAATGTGTTAAGATAACTTGTGTGTTTTTAATTTTCCTTTCAATTAAGGGAAATAAAATAATTATTACCTCTCTCATTTCCTCAATGTAAAGTAACTACGCATAACTATTTTATTTGTGCCTTTGTCCCCAAAAGTCGGTTATATTTATTTCAAATTTAATTTTTAGATTAAGTTATGCTTAGAATTTAAACATTTTCAAAATAATTTATTTCAAAGTTGGGACATTTGCCTTTATTAGCATTTTACTACACAATCCATTGAATTGTTGTCCTTTTTAATTATTGGATCACCATACAGGTAGTGCTACATCGCTCCCTATAGGGGGATGTGGATCTCACATGCTATCGGTTTGCCCAAACCTTTGGTCTGGATAAAGTTTCCAAATGACTGTTATATTTCTGTAAAGATTAAAATTAGTTTTTAGATTATATTATACAAACTCAAAATTATTTTTTGTAAATGCGAGATATTTTCCCTATTAGCAATATATATGACACAATCCGCTGATTTGTTGTCCTTTATATCATGAGAGCTTCAGAAAGGCAAGGTCACATCACTACCTATGAGGGGACAACACAAGCCTCAGTTGGGAATCGAAAAGAAACACAATTCGCTAACCACTATACAACCTATACAATCTGGGGAAACTCAAAAGTAAAAAAAAAATTGTTATCATTAAACGAATAATATACTCATTTAAATTTACTTTTCATCATGAACTTAAAAATCAGAATTTAAAGAAATAGAAGACGTATATTTTGGGATATATCCTTGAGTTAACTAACTGAAAATGTTTTTGCTAGATTATTTAAGATAACCGAATAGCCAGAATTTTGAAATAAGATTTTATAAACTGTTTTAAAAATATTTTTTAGAAGTTTTAACTCATTTGATAATTTTAAGAAATGAATTATTTACTCTCCTATACATGCTAGTGACAATATACTTAGATTACTTAGAAATATACTATACTTAGTATATATACATATACTTAGAAATAAAAATAGGAATTTCAATTTTTATATGTCATGATCCACTTTTCGATTAGCGAGAATCGATAAGTCCTGAAAGTACTCTTTAATTTTGATGCCAGTAAGATATAAATATCCATTTTATTTACTGAATGAAAAATCCACAGGCAGTGGAGAATAAGTTGGTAGCAAAATTAATCATTTATAATTGAATTTAAGCAATAGAATCTTATCTAACGAGACATAAATCTATTAATTTTATACATAGTTGACTTGCAGTGATAAAAAAGACTTGGGACTACAGTGTTTGGTTTGATTTGGAGCGCTACAGTCTAGTGTTTTGCTTACAAGGGGTAATGAGACCGGGACTTTCTGCTTAAATCCGATTCCAAACTGCTACGAACATCCAAATTAACAGCTGGATTTGAACTCGTGAACTCTGAAGAACTCAAGAAGAATAGTGCTCTTTTCGGACATTGTTCGGTCCCTGGACTGAAGGGATAAGCCAAAGCAGTTCAGTTCAAATCCTTTTAATTGGTTTTAATGAAATCTATATCACTTGGTAAAATGTTACATTTGTTCATAGTTCCATTAGTTTTATACATATTTAATTTACAGAGGTCAGAGTAAATAAACGAAAGAGCTAGTCCAAGGTAGTCTAGCTCAAAACGAGTTTTTGGTCTAATGATAGCTCATTTAGTGAAACATATACATAGCATAATATACAAATGAACGGTCCCAAAGTTTCTTTTTTAATGTTTTTTACAAGCTGCATGTTTTTTTATGACTAACGGTATTTTCTGACATTATATTAACTTAACATACAACTTTATTCTTTATATATTTTTCAGACAAATTGAATTATTTCTTTTTCTAACATTATTGTAATTCACGAGACATTGAATTTCAAAATTTCTACAAAGATTAAATTTAAGGTTATTTTATAAATCTAAGAGTTTTTTCATTACGCTAAATGAATACTCAGTTACTTCATCAAACGCGTTTTTATCAAGTGAGTAAACATAAGTAAAATATTAATCATTTCAACGCACTCGAGAAAAATAAAAATTAAATGCATTCTACTCTTTTCGTTCTTTTTCAATTTGCAGACATAAATAAAGCCCAGAGATGTCAGAAACAAAAGCACTTTTTCTCACGTTTTGCAACATGATTACCACTTAGCACTACATCGGCTTTGCCAGGATCTCTTGTTAACAAAAGTTCTCTTTGGTCTCTTTTTCATAATCACACGTCAGAAATGTGATTTGAGAACACTGTCGCAAGCAGACAGAGAAAAAAGTATAATGATCAAGATAAGCTTTTCCTTTATTCCTTGAGAAAAAAAGAAAAATGAGAAAGTTATGTGACATATTTCTGAAAGAAATATTTGGAAATCGAGGTTTCCTAGGCGTTTCTTTCTTGAATAAGAGATTTTGCATCACAGAAAGAAGGGCCGGTGTTTAGAGTTTGAAGTGGGAGGGTGTTTTTTAAAAGAGATATTTTCTGCAGCTGTTGTTGTTCAGGATTTATTTTTTACTCTCTTTAAATTACACGTAAACTAAGAGAAAAAAAGCAATTCAAGAAGTATGGAATCATTTATTGAAAGTCATAATGAAAACTTCAAAGAATTCGGAAAACATGTTTGTCGTAGAATGCTACCGTAAAATTTATAGGAATAAAAAGGAAAAAACTAATGAATATTCTTTTACTGTTTTGGAAAGAATGATGCATTAATAATTTTTTTGGAGGCATGAGAATGTTTTCAGTTGTAGAAATAATCAAAAGTTTTATTTGCGTATGTAACCAGACATGCATAATTTTACAGAGATATCCACAAGTCCACGGAAAAAAGGCTACTTAAATAAAAAGCAAGTGAATCTAAATTTGACCTGGCTATAAAGCACCTAGATATAAAATAAGGTTTTCTCGACAGCTTTCTTTTGGGGATTTGGATTGTTTTCCAGTCATAGACCTTTTACACCCCAAAGTCATTGTTTACCACATCCTGCCATCTCATGCTTGGTCTTCCACTTTTTTTCTGTCCATGCAGTTTCGCCCGAAACACCCTTTTTAGAGGGTTTGAGTCGTTTATTCTACAAAAAAAGATCAACCCTGTTAAGTTTATTCATTTTAAATCCTTAATCATGTCTGGATCTTTTTAAAATTTATAAACATGTAAAAAGTGCAGTTTTCCCAAAAAGTCATAAAATAAAAACAACTGATGTATAATTAGGTATAAAAAAGTAATAAGATAACGTGACGAGTAAACTACCTCTGGTATGTGATAGTTGAGGCATTTTCCGGCAAATTAATTTAAGTCCATTTGGAAAATAAGAGAGATATTGAGTCATAAAATGGCAAAACCTTAATTTTTTCTGTAAATTTAAATTATAAAATTAAACTTTATAAAATTTTTAATATCTAGAATATCTTCCAATCTATTTACGTATGCATACATATGAAATAAATTATTAACCCTACATCACATTTAATTTTGTAAATTAATAAACAAACTTGGTTTACACTGGTTGCAAACAAACACCTCAGTTGCAATACATTAAGATGTAGTTTAGTGCATAAAAATTATATGTGAATTTACTTCGGGGACTAACTTACTTCGTATAGTCCCATTGAAAACAAAGCTGCCTCATTAAATTAAACTCTCATTATAATTGTAAAATACATATATTAAATTTAAGTAACACCTTAGGGAAATTTTTGCATCTAATACATAAATTTTGCAACCGTAATGCACCACGACATAAATTGTATCCTACAGAAAATTTCCCAACTCTCGTATTTTTGTCTACTTGCTTCATTAAAGTAGACTACATTTCAAAATACTTGTCTCGCATGATATTATTGACTTGAAAAGGACGTAAGTATAAAAAAGAACTTGATATTTATTTGGCATCTATTCCACTACGTTGCATCTGATTTTAACATGTTGTAGCAGCCGCTAGCTGTCATTCGAGAACTTTCTTGCCACAAGACAGGACATGATTAATTATGCAAATTAAGAACAACATTCCTGACACTTAAGCCGCTTGTATGAGGAGTAAATCTGTTTATTGAAAAATAACTGTTTTCTTTAATAATATAGATCTTGATCCACGATTAAGTAATAAAGTATGCAATCGAATGCCATAAGGTATATTTTTTTTTTCCTTTTGTAATTTATACGTTAAGATATTTTAGGGTAATCCCATATTTCAGATGAGTTACCTAACAGTAAGAAAAAGATAATAATTATTATGCAATGGATTACAAAACGCTAGTAATATTTTAGCTCCAAACTCTAAAATCCGTATGTTATAAATGTGTAAAAATTACAATTTTTTAAATTTTCTGAACTATTAACGTATATGTTATAAATTATAAGTTATGTAGCTTGGATAATTCACACCCAGTTGCAAATACACATAATATTACATATAATTGTTTATTTCCTTCAAGGGTATAAATGACAGATTTTGACCAAAATTACGAAATATTTTTGATCCAAAAAATTCGATTTAGTTATACCCTTCATATGGAAATCAGAATTTTAAAAAAGAAGGAATAGTTTTATTTGGAGGGATGCCGCCTACTTTATGCTGCATGGGGGTTTGTGAAACTGGGACTTACTACTTTTAATTGATTCCAAGCGATTACGAACATTCAAACCTGCAGTGGGATTCGAACTCACAAAATCCGGTGCCAAGAAGGAGCGTCTTGCCAATTAGAAGTACAATATTTCTTCACTAAAACAATTTTCATCGTACATCCTTCTTAACTTAAAAAAACATATTTTCTAGTTTAACTTTTAGTCCTCGTATTACTGGCTTTAAATGTTCCAAATGTAATATTCTTTTTCTTAGCATCTTATGGACTTTCTCTATTTATTTATTCTTTCTTAAACTAGTAAAGTTTTTTTAAATGTCCAAATTCAAACCTAACATAATGAGTAGATAAAACATATTCGCTATAATGTAATGGACTAGAGATATTTTCAATAAATTCTTTTGATTATTTAATTATTATGAAAAATTCTTTTACTTAATTTCTTTTCTGGTAGATTTAATGTCTTCTACGATTTATGTAACATCCATATTTATGATCATTATAATAATACAGTTAAAAGTTGAACATTTAAAAAACTGAGATTCAGGAGCCTTTTACCCAATCTATAAATACGTAACATTAATTTTTTTTTAAATCACCAAATTTTATTTTTATTAAAAGATTTAAAGTAATTAAAGTGAACCCATATATTTTCCTCTACGATATGTGAACTACTTTTGTTTAATATTCGTTTCTAGGTTTTTAAGCAAATTAAAATGTTTCTGTATCAATAGATAATGTTACTGCATTACTACGCTTAATTGCGCGAAAACGCCGAAAAACATATCTTCATAATAGAAAACTATAGTCTGTGGATATGAAGAAATATAATATTACTTATTCCTTAATTAACTTAGAAATCCATTCATTATAAGGGGATACTTCAGTTACATTCGTAAGTAATAGGAGCAAAGGAGTAAAGTCGTTGACAATAGAGGTCCCTATGGATAGTAAGATGGATGAATTATTGATTTTCCAGTTACTACTGTAGATAAATTTCTTCTATTCTCAATAGATAACCAGATTCTCTTAGAGTCAGTACCTAAAGTAATAATTACTGGAAAATTTATTATTTATACTTTCATTATAATAACAGCTGCACTATCAGTAATGGAAAAGACAACAAATAAATTTATTGACTACTGATGACGCCAGACATAGTACTATGGAAACATTATTCAATTCCTGGGCTATTGGTGCACGTGTTTATGTATAATAAAAAACCATGTATTTGTGAGCAATGCTTACATTATTAATTGCTCCTCTAATTACTTAGATTTTAGTTATACGAGAATAAAAGAGAATCCTTTGAAATATAGAGTAAAAGTATGAAATTGTAACTATAAAAATCGTAATAAAAATAATTCCAAAAGGATAAGAAGTCTGAGTTAATACTATTCTTAATATTTCTTTTTAAAGAAATTTTAAAGGATATAGAAATATAGCAATGAAAATAAATTTAAACACACTAGAACTAATGCAATTATTATCATTCAAGATATCTTCAAGAATTTAATCAAAACATGCTGCACAATAGCACGAAACACTAGTCACTATTTAATTCGGTTTTTACAAAAGGAATCAAGAATAAATATGAAAACAAGTTGTCGTACTTCGTTAAAACTCTTTAGTATTTATCAAAATCTATCTAGTTGTCTGCCAAACTATATGCAATATTAATTATGCAGGAATTGCCAAAGTAAAAAATTAAAGTTGAAGCATCGTTTTCTTTCCTAATATGATCTACAATAAAGCAAATAAGACATATTGACTTTAAACATACACAAATGAAAAATTGAATTAGAGCGTATTCAACTTCAAAGCTTGTGTCTAATATACTTTGTATTTTTCTACAATTCAAATTTAGCATCCACGATTTCTTCAAAATTTGAAGTCAAAAACTTACTGCACAATATTACGAAACACCAAAAGTTGTTCAAGGGTGTTGTCACAATCCAAGACAGTAATAAACAAAACATATTAAGATACATTGTTAAAAATATGCAGTATTAACAAACAACCACCTGATGTTCTAACTTACTAAATGATACGAGTGACTACGAACAGCAAGAATTTGGAACTATTGAGTCCCTTGTAAAGGCTTCATCACACATCAACATGTATGTGTTAGTTTAAGATTCCTTTAATTAATATAGAATGTGCAGATTTTTTGCGTTACAGCGAAAAATAATCAACCAATTTCTTTTAGTTCAGGTTAACTTGTGATACGTTCTTTAACTGGTTAACAGTTTTCCTTGGTTATACGAGATATCCTTGTATTCTTCCATTGAAAAGGAATCCTAAACTTAATCTGTTGCTTATTCAAAATGTACATATTGATATATGATAAGGTTTTAATCATTGATAATAAAAAAATATGAGATAGTAAAGTTTAAAATTCAAAAATATAAAATTCTAGTTAAACCAATATGTTTCTAAACATAAAGATAGTATACACATAACATTACACTTTAAATTTTTCTACTGTTTAAATTCAGTTTAGTGTTATAAGAGTGTTTTCTTAAATAGGATTTTCGGCAATTAAAGCCATTATTTCTCGCCAAAATATGCGCATTGAAAAAGCAATGAATTTAGTGAATATTTCGATGAAAATCACGCTCATTTCTCCAAAACGGATACCCAAATTTACTAATACCAAAAATGTTTCACTCGAAATATCCATGTATTCTTGATATGGATAAAGAATCGTGCACTGTTTATTGAGTTTATTGTTATTGAGAATGCCAAATTTATTTAATTTTTAATGCGTACTGATAAAGCCTCAAAACTTTGAAATCATGTTGTATGATAAATCATTTTTCAGTGTTAAAATTATAAGTTTATCTACTCTTGTACGGAGAAAAAAAGTCTCCTCTTGGTAAATATTGGAGGAAATCAAATCTATTGCCATGTGCTACTTATTAAGAAGGCTACAAAGTAGTATTGTACACATCCAGGCAGGAAAATAAAAGAGATTATCCATGGTATAAGGGTAAGTCAGCTTTTAAATCCTTCAAACGATCACTGTTTAATTAGTTTTTTTAATTGAATTTATTTTACTCTGGCCTCTCCTGTTTAAAATGTTTGTAAACAAGTATTATTTAGTTTATAATATTTATTTAAAAATACATATATGACAAAGCGATAAAATAAGAAAGAATGAAGCTGAATGATAAAAAAGTGAAGTAAATCAGCACAAGCTGCACGTTATTGAATGGTTTCTTAATATGACAATAATTATTATATTTTGCAAGAAATGCTCTTTGGTAGAAGTCTACATATACATCAGCTGAACGATGGTATAATGGTAATATACCGGAATTCCATACCGGAATTTACAATTTTGAATCCTGCATTTGGCGTGGATGCTGTACGAGACTGGTTATAAGGAATAATGTTTAATCTAATTAGCCCATGTAATGCCATATATTAGACCGTGGCGTTTCCCAACTCCAACTTCAACTCTCTCTTTCCCTCTCTCTCTTTAATACAATATTTAAGTCTTGCCATGTGATCATTACTTATACTATTTGATGTATATCATAAATTAACTTATAATAAAGGCAATAAATGCACCAATAAGATCTATACTTTAACAGATTAATACCCCAGGAATAAGGTTTAATATTTGAGATATTTCCCTATATATATATATATATATATATATATATATATATTATATATATATATATATATATATATATATATATATATATTATGTTTCATAGATATTTATCTACCAAGATATTTCTATTAGTGAGACGAAAGTACAGGTTTGAAGTTTAATGAAATATTAATTTGAAACACAAATTACAATCAATGAAGTAATAGAAAATGTTATCAAACACAAAATGCCTGCACAAAGGTGGTGTTTAGATTTTATTATTTCAAATATGTCATTTCTTGAAAAATACAAATATGATACAGCAGTAACAAAAGTGAGAAAAAGATAATTATTTAAAAATATATATTACTGTCCAGTAATTACAGCACAGTATTGATTAGTTTCAGTATATACTCATAAACAATCTTCCATTCTATGAAAGCATCTTGAGGAAAGGTGCCCATAAATAGAAAGGAGACAACAGTGTAGATTTACTAAATAATTATTGTATACAACATTAAATTCTTTTTATAAATGAACACATACTAACGATGATAAATACACAAGTAAAAAGGATACTTAAACGAAATAATAATCAAGAACTAAGGTACAACGTTTGAGTTATATTTATGTATCAGCAAACCACTTTCTCTATCAGTGCAACGCGTAATAACAGGCCTTAAGGTTAATAAAACATCAATATGAAACACATACAACCATTAATGAAGTAATAAAAAATGTTATCTCCTAAAAAAAGTGGTAGATGGATCATTAATGAGCGATGATGTATTGTGTTGGCGAACAAAACCATTCCTAAATTTACTAGAAACTGCGATTCAAAGGCAAAGTTATTTGCAAAATGACTGATAGCAGATGAAAATAAACGCTTTACCACGCGATAGGCGATATCAGTTTCCAATTTGAGGAGTAAATCGTTTTTGCAGATGGGATTTTTGCTTTGTTTGTTGGTTTTATTACACACTTAGTCAAACGTTGTTTAGTTTAGTTACCTCCAAGGAAATTTTTTTTCGTGTTTTCCTATTTGTATTATCGATTTTTTTTATGCCTCAGCAGCTAGGAAGATGTAGGAAAATATTGGAAAATAAAGTATATAGTTATTAATCTTTCGTGTAACGGAACTGTTGCCTGAAGCGAAATATAAACAATTTTGTAACAAGTTATATTTGTAAGCAAGACCTTCAAAATTGATTTTAATATTTAAGAGATAAAAATAAATAGAATTATTTATTCTGGAAATATACCGTCAATTATTTCATTCAATCCTATAAGCAGAGGGGTTACAAAAATATTGAAATATTAACGGTTTTAGATTGTTTGGTTATAAATATGCAATTTACTAAAAAAAGTTATCAAGTATCTAATATTAGTATAGACTACTGTAATATTTGGTTTACTATGATGTAAAAAATATAGCAAAAACTTTTTTACTCTATGCAATAGATTTTATATCTTTATAAGTTTCGAATTTTTTAAGGTGACCTTAATACATCTAAACCCAAAGTTAAAGAATCAAAATCTCTCAAATCACATTTACTGTACTTAAGAAAGGTATTTTCTCCAAAAAAAGGCGAAGTTAAGAAAATCGTTGGTTTCTTAGAGTTTTTACCTCATGAATTAAGCATTTAAAATTAGTTTTTGAAAACCATTAATTTTTGCGACATAATTATACTTTTCAAGATATTAAATGCAGTTTTCAAAAAGCAGATATAATAATGTTTTACCTTTGTTATGCAGGGATTACATTACAAATACATTGATTTTAAAAGGGGGTAGTGTTTAAATTTGCACTTCTTTTTGAAACCATGTATTTTATGCATTATTATTTACCTTCACATACACATGTATATGGGATATATTTCCTGAAATTTTTATTTTGTACTCATTTTAAAGTTTATTTTATAATAACTTTAGAAAATCCTATGAGATATTTTAATTAGTTAAATATTTAGGTTCCAAATATATTCATATACCATACAAATATTTGACTAAAATAGAGCTAACTCTTAAAACAATGTTAAAATAGAGTGCAATATTGTAAATTTGGAATAAAAAAGACTTTTAAACATCTGGGACATTCAAGTTTACTTCCCACGAGAAAGAGCAGGGATATATATTACTTTTTCGGATTTGGTATTTCCCTTGGTGTATCACACACAACAGAAATTATCGAACTGTTCGATTATCTCTAGACTGTGACGTAAAAGACTTCAAATGAGAAAGTTTCGTTAAATTAAGAGAATTCGTTAGAGACATTTATTCCCCAAGATTGTCACCAAGTTGCATGAAATTAAATTCTTACATATTGAGGTGATTATTAAAAAATAAATATAACAGAAAATTATTTTGCTGTCTAGTCGAAAGATCCGCTGCCGTTATAGAAAGTAGGAAATGGATTCTTAAATTTATCTCTTTGCTTCATCGCGGACAGGTTGTGTGTGATAAGGTCTTAACATCTAAAATTGACCATTGTGGAAATTAGAAGTTAACAAGGTGGTTCTTAAAAGCTAATACTCTGTGTTACTAGTAGTTTATTTTATTACGAATTTTATATTTTCCATATTATGAAAGTAATAAGTTTAATTCAATTTAAAACAAACGGGTGGTGGGTGGGTTTAATGTCACTTGGTCATACCAAGCCCAAATGAGCGCCGTTCTTTCGAATTAAGGCAGAAGTGTGCGCCTTTCGTTGTTAACGAGCACCGTTAAGGTTATAGTACAACTTTGCTCGAACATTCATGACACAACATTTTTAGGGGCCGGTCGAACTCATTCACACACTCATTCATCCATCCGCAAGTCAGAATTTAGATCTAAACCAGAGACCGACTCATCCCTGATTCAGTATCCCCAGAGGTATAATTTGGTATGGGAACTTGGAGGACTTTGCAGTCACGACATATTTAACGTGCCCCAATTGCCATTAGCAACACTGCGGCCATTGGCCGAGACGAGGACAGAACTCGCCACCTTTCGCTTACGTGACTGAAGCTCTACCAACCAGGCTACTGCAGCCCTTTAAAATAAATACTTGTGAGAATTTATTTGCTAATAAGTAATGGTTCAGACAGTGCATAACCCTTACAGGTTACTGTTTTATGTGGCTCAATATATTTGTATCAATATATTTGTATTTTTTATCCATATGGTGCACATCTTATTATCATGCGCCGAACGATGGCCGAATAGTTAGGGTGCTGGCCTTCGGAACCGGAGTTCGTGGATTTGAATCCCACTATGTCATGGATGTTCGTAGCCGTTCGGAATCGACTTTAAGCAGTAGGTCCCTGTCTCATTAGCCCTCGTGTTGCAAAAAGTAGACCGTAGCACTCCAAAACCAAACCAAACCTGATTATCATGCAACGGATAGGTAAAATTATATAATTAAAAGAGAATTCATTGCGTATTACTGCACATTTCAAATCAAGCTATGATTTATGCTGAAAATGAAGAGAGAATATACCAATGACTATTGTAAGCAGTTTCATATTGTACATCGTCTCCATATCGGCTTAAGTATTTGCCGTTTCACGGGATGAGTTCTATTATTCCCTGATAAATATATTTTTCTTGAGTATTAGTCATATTGTCGCGTACTGTTCCACTCTCTCATGTGAACCGACTTGTAGTCCAACATATAGTAATCGTAGGGGTCCTTCAAGTAAGGAAAGAATTAAAAGTCGCTTGAAAAGATTTTCGTGCTGTAAGAAGGTTTGTCAATGATGACCCTAAATTTCTCGGTTACCATTTCTTTACTTGACAAAAGCTATCCACATCATTCTGTGATACGCTGATCAGAACAACAGTCTCTCCATTAACTTCTCTCAGTTGCTGGTAAATTTCAGTCACGGTTACAGGTATCATCTATAGATATGAAATAACTAGGTAATCGCCAAACCAATTTTCCAAACTAGTCTCCATTTTTTCTAACCTTAAAACCAGAGCTGCATTTGGTAGAGGGCTGAAACTGAACAGTTGCCAATTGTATTAACAGAATTACCACACTCTACTAATTTCCCTATAATGTACGCAACACCAAGAATATCGATGTTTTAAACATACTTTTCAATTACTCCTCGAGCTTTGGACTGTAGCATATTTTTCTATTCCCATATGCTAGTGGCACCTGTTAATTCTTATTTCAAAAACTACAAGAGTTTTTGGTATTGCCAGCAGAGGTTATTTTGATCAAAGTTAGTAATGAAAATATAACCTATAATCCTTACAAAGTAGCTTTTATGTTCTTCTAGGTTAGAAGCACCGTAAAGCTGTTTTCTGGTACAGAAGTGAAATTATTTTTCCAAAAATTTTATCTCTATTTTTAATAATAAGTTCAATGCAGTTAAATAACTCTGAAAAACAAGATTTGATAAATATTGTAATAAAGAAATTTTTTGAAAGGAACACATACACAGTATACTGCCCGTTATATACACAAGACAACCTGTAAATCAAGCAAGAAACCAATTTCAGACAAAATATTTTGTTAAAAGAATCTTACCAAGAAGAAGTTAAACCGACAAGTATACTCATGATGTCTGTTGGATGAACTACTACCTCATACCACTTTTTTATTTGTTCTAAAAATATTTAAGTCATTTTAATTCATTTTTGTATTTCCTTTTGGTTATTTTAAAAGAAATTTATTTTAACTGAAAACCAATGAAAATTCTATTTTATTCACTTAGACATGTGTAAGTAAAATGTATGGCAATGTCCTTGAAAGCAAGTGAAAATAATTTTTCTGATTTTTAATGGCATATTACTCTTAGAAAATTATTAAACAGATATTGTTTAGGATAAAGGGTCTTGTAGAAGCCATACAAATAGTGACATTAAGGAATTTTTATAAGAAAAAGTTAATTATGAAAAAAAATGAACAGTTTATATTTTTTGGTTTATCCATTTATATGAATTACAATTAGAAAACATTTAAAAAAAATCATTAAATAAGAAAAAAATTCTAAAGCTAGTTTTCCTCTGTATATGATATGTGAAGTAAAAGTAAATTTTAAAATACTTGTCTTCTGTGATGTTTCATTAATTTTAAAATGATGAGAACTTTTAGAAGGCTGGGTATTTATTTGGCATCTATTCCTCAGCGATGTATCTGATTTTGACATCTTGTAACAACCGCTTGTTATCGTTAGAGAAGTCGTGCAAGAGACATGATTAATTATGCAAATTTAAAACACGTCCTTGACACTTAAGCCAATGATACGAGTGCCAAAGCTGTTTATTAAAAGATAACTGATTTCTTTAATAATTTACAATTTATTCCTTAGAACTTTAGAATGAAAATATGAAGTTAGATGCCAAACATGATTCTTTGATTAAGTTATAGCGGCAGAAACATGTTGGTAAAAATGTATATTTTAGTAACAATTCTAAATCATCCTGCTCAGCTAACTATAACAAAAAAATGTAAACCTGCGAAACAAACCTTACAGCATGATTGTGAAAACCCTCGTAATCTTAACTATTTTGAAATCCTAGAGTTAAGATGTATTACACATATTTTTATCATACTTTTTTAGAAAAAATACTTTACAAAGAATGTTTTTGCATATGAAACTTAAAAATATGCATCTGTTAAAAAGAAATAAATTGTTCTGATTTTTCATATTTTATTAAAAACTTAAATGTTTTATTATAATAGCTTTTTCATTATAAAATAATTATAAAATAAATAGCTTTGCTCCTTTTCGAGTGATTTCTTACACGTTTTTAATAACGCTGTAGCTTTAAAATGAAATAATTTATAATGAACTATTTGTTTAGTTTTGTTTCCTTAAGTCATATATTCTTAAAATAACATACACAATGTACACGAAATCAAAAGAACAAAGTTCATTTACCTATAAGAACTTACGTTTCAAATCTGAGCAATAGAAGCTTAATATCTATTTCATATTGACATAAAGTATCTGTATTATTCTGTAATTCCTTTAAATAAATCTAAAATTTTATAAAAGTAAAAAATTTATACTAAATCAAAATTTAAAAACTGATTAGACCTTAAATTATAAAATAAAATATATTGTTCCTATTATTATAATTGAGATTCACAACACAAAAAAGAAAGTAAGTTGAGTATCTAATTAATAAATTTTAAAGGTTTATTTTGGAGTTGGATTTATATTTTTTTCTGTTTGTGTACGTATTTTATAGTTTGTATTAACGTATTGCTAACAAAATTAAATAATTTTTATAAAGTTAGATACATGCTAATGATGGTGGAAAAAATTATTCCTTATCGGAATATTTTAAACAGTAGAACATCTTATTTTATATTGAATTTAAAATGGGTTGTTATACACTAATATCTTTAGTACAAAAAGTAGCGTCTACTTGATTTACTATATTTTTATGTATCACTAAAAATAATGATTAAAAAAATCTGTGTTCAACACTTACTATACACAGGATGCACAGTAAAGCCTTTAACCAGCCTTTATTCCCTTAATGGTTGGTCGGAGTTGTATACTACTTATAGAATTGTTTGAGATAAAAACACATTTTTATAATAACTTCCCCTTCCACTATTTTAAGTGTAGTTAGCAATTTAAATATACATTGAACTGAAATTGCAAAATCTGCCATTTTGACTGGTTTGGTAAATCTAGTGTTAAAAGATAAAAAAATCAAAAATATTTCTGCATTATTAATTCATTCTATAGAATGCTGATTATAGATTGCTGTAATTTAAGTTTTTGATTAATACTTTTATTTCAAATTTAGTTGTCTTGGGTACCATAAAACAATTTATAATTTTTTTCTAAATTTCTGATTTAATATCGCTTTTTTATTATAATGAATTAAGACGAATTATTTCATTGTTCTATAATAATTAAAGCTGGTCTTATATGTCCTAAAGATTTTTATAGTTTTATAAAGTATTCAAAGATTTCGGAAATAATATACTTTCAACATTCACCGAGATTCTTTAAAAAGTATGAAATCCCTTAGGACGTAGGGCTGAGATTGAGAGAAACAAAGAACGGTTAGTTCATATGAAAGCATCTAGACTAGAAAATTATATGAAAAACTAATAAAGCCTCGTATATTTCAGCAATATCATTGTTTAAAACTTATTTTTATCAAACTTATTAGTTCTTCTGTATGTTATAAAACATTCATCAAAGATTAAAAGAAACACGTTAAAAGCACAAAAGATCAGCTTTTTATATTATTTACATAAAGAAGTTACATTAATAAAGAAAATCAGCATTCTTCTATAAATATTTTATTGATGATTATTATTAATATTAAAATAATAATATTCAGTGACAATCATATAGTCCGTCATATGACGGAATCCGTAAAATTTTTAATTTTCTAGAATTGTAAAGTACTGTATACGGCATGTAAAAAAATGGTTTGCTTATTGGCTGAAAATTATCTGGTACATGCCCAGTAATTAGTTTATCTTCGTACACCTCTAAAGTTTCTCGATACTGCGATTGAAGTTTGGAATCACAATGAGTCAAACCTTTAGTCAAACCATGTGGTTATGTATAAAGAACAAACATAAAAATGAACAAACTTCTTAATTTTCAAAGATATATAACTTAAAAGCTAGATATTTAAGAGTCCGTGAAATAGATTCCTAGACTTTTATGTAAAGGATTTGTTGCGACAAAACATAATCGATGATTAAATTTAAAATTATCACATATGTACCTAATCTATTACACTCATGTCCATAAATTAAGGATAATGAAGTTCAGGCAATGAAAGAGACAAAAGCAAAACAAATTTGACTTATTTATAAAGTCTATTTATTAAACAAAAGGTAAAGAGCAAAAAAGATGCTATATGTTTGACATAATTAATAAAAATTGCGATTTTTACTCCCTGGAGCAAATTTCAAAAAAGAACCTATTTACAGAAAACAGTATAACATGGTTAGTATGATGGTTAATAAGGAGTATGTCTCCCGGACGATGCAATACAAGCGTTACAACGCCTACGCATGCTGAGTATCAGATTATCAATCTGATCTTGGGGAAAATTACACCACTCATCAAGCAATGCCCTCCGAAGTTCCGATAGACAGTTGAGAGGGGGTTGACGGGCTGCAATTCGTCGGCCAAGCATGTCCCACACATGCTCTATTGGATTCAAGTCCGGTGAGTATGCTGGCCAATCCATACGGGTGATATCCTCCGATTGAAGGCATTCGTCTACAATATTTGCACGGTTAGGTCGGGCGTTGTCATCCATATACAGAAATTCAGGACCCATGGCGCCCCGAAACAAACGTACATGTTGTTCCAGAATGACATCCCGATAGATGTGGCCTGTCATAGTTACACTCTGAACATGTAGGTCAGTTCTGGAACCAAGAATAATTCCTCCCCAAACGAGCCATCCTGCACCACCGTAACGGTCTCGTTCAATGGTGTTCTCTTGGTGGTAACGGGTACCTGGCGCTCTCCATATGAAAGTCCGGCGAGAATCAGAATGTAAACTGAACCTGGACTCGTCGGAAAACATCACACAAGACCACTGTTGCGGTGTCCACAATGCATGCTCTCTAGCCCAGCATAATCGCAGGCGACAGTGAGTTGCGGTAAGGGGAACATATCTGACAGACCTACGAGCATATAGACCAATTTTCCTTAAGCGTCTGTACACGGTCTGCCTTGAAACTGTCGTGCCGGTAGCTGAAGAGAGCTGACGAGACAGATCTGATGCTGTGCTCCGTCTGTTTCTTTTGGCAGTAACTGCCAAATACCGGTCATCATTCGGCGTAGTAACTCGGGGGCGACCTGTGCTGTAACATCTACTCACATTAATATCATGTTTGAATCATTGCCAAAGCCTGGAGAAGACAGTCTGAGCGATTCCAAGTTCCTCGGATACTTCCAGCTGGGTACATCCACATTCCAGTCATCCGATAATTCTACCACGTAAAAAATCATCCAAATGCTTCCTTTGTGCCATAACTATGCGGTTATTGCACTGAAAGGCTTTTAAAGCGCTTGTGAACAATTTTACTTCTTTGCTACCATTCCTTATATACCCCTTTCATACACTCTCGTCATTGTGACGTACTATCCGCGCCATCTGGTGGTTTCCTGCAATTTGCATATTCTTCTTCAAGCTGTGTGTGTGATAATTCTACAGGTGAAATTTTTATTTTAGAGCTCAATTTCTGTGTTATTCTGAATTATCCTTAATTTATGGACATGAGTGTATTTAAGGTAAATATAACAGAAAATTATTGACGTAATATCTAAGTCTAGTGATAAAACCTATGGAAATAATGCAGAAGATATTTAAATAATCTAAAATAAATGATTAAACGAGATGGTTAAAGGAATGACGTCATAATGCTAGAAAAAATATTATTTTTACCTATTTATTATGTGATAAATTGATAAATTAAATTGCCTGATCTTAAAATGGGGCTTGATATAATGGCAGTAAAAGGTCGAAAAGGGGGACAGGGTGGATTTCGACCGTTTTAAAGATGACAGTATTTTTTGCTGTGATACAAAGCTTATTCATACCAATATATTTTAGAATCGGATCTTTAGTTTAGGAAATGATAAACTTTACTCGCTTTTAATTTTACTAAGCCTAATTCATCAAAAATCCGATATGGATGCTGTATCTATTCCAGGCCCAACTGCTTCATAAATTCGAGGACAGACGGAGAAATAACTTAGGCTATTATTACATTACGAGAAGAAAGTTTAAGGATGCAACATATGAAATATTTATGTGGCCAGGGACATCCGTACAACAACATGTGAATTTAATAAAATACAAATAATAAAAATTATAAAAAGTGGAAAAAATAGTAAAAATTGATTTCAAAAATACTAAAACAACTTTAAGAATAAGAACTTAAAAGAAAAAGCAGAAAATATTAAATTAGTTAGACATTTAGAAAAAAATGGCTGCGTGGGGGACAGAACCAGCAACCCGAGAAATATGAAGATTAAATCTGCAATCACTCTACATAACATGCCACGCCTACGCCATGACCGATAAACTAATTAGAGTATATGAGGGCAGAGTAAAAATAGTCCAGAAATTTAAATATTACTCTCTGCAATCACCATCCTATCAAGAATGAGTTTAGTATAGATTAAGAGGGAGAACAAGACTTGAAATAATAGCATTGAAAGCTCGAAAAGGAGAGATTGGATGGATTTCGAACTCGCTTTGAATGTTGCTAACCCTAACTCATAAAATATCCTATATGAACCCCTTTATCCATTCCAGGTGCAACCGCTTCATAAATTCACGGACAGACGGCGGATGGACAAACAACATAGGTTATTATTATATAGGGGGAAATAGAACATTATTTATTGACAGAAAATACGTAAAAAGGATTAAAAAATGATTAGTAAATATATCATCTAAATGAAACTCTTAAGAAAAGATATTATTAGACGCAAATAAAAACGTGTCCCATACATAAATGTAAGGAATATAATATTTATTGTAAATTTAGCGATTAAACTTTCAAAAGACAATTAACAAAATATTTTGTCTTTACAGTTAAATAATGAGTGTTTAGATATATGCCATGCATAAACTTCTAATCAGTGTTTATTAGTTTAAAAATTAAAGTTTACTTTTGGAAAGTTTTACCTGAAGCTTTAGAACGCATAATAGTTTTATTAGTTTTTACACTTAAAAGAAAAGTGTTTAACTATTTTGGAATAGGTTATTTTCATATTCTATGAAACAATAATTCTTAACAATTGTTTACGTTAAAAGATTTTTTTTTGTAAAAAGGGAAGGAAAATATAATGCCGTCAATAAATAATTTCTCAAAAATTTTGTGTTTTACTCATAAATATTTCTTTTCTATATAAGGAAAATAGTGCATGAATAGTGTAAAAATATGACAAGAAGATAACAAAGTTTATTTTAACGCTTTTATAAAACTTTAAAAGAATAGAAAATATCTTAAGGCTAGAAAACAGTTATTAAGACTCTTTTAAATACAAGTGTCTATTCAAAAACATGTACAAGGCACAATCCTAAATTAAAATTTCAAACCCTGTGGGTTTTATTTTATTCAAACTATACAGCCAACTTATATCCATGTTCAAAATTAAGAGAGATATAGCTTGATTTAGAGTACCACGGTCTACTTTCTGCAACACGACGGCTAACGACACCAGTACCTACAGCTTCAAGCCGATTCCGAACGGCTACGAACATTCATGCCATAGTAGGATTCGAACTCACGAACTCCGGTACCGAAGGCCATCACCTTAACCAATCGACCATCGTTCGGCTAAGAGCGAAGTGAGATTCGGCTAATTATCAATAAAACTACTGGACCAAATATGATGAAGTTTGATATGCACATACATTGATACATACAAAACAAATAATGACAGTTCTAATACATAGGCATTATTGTGCGTAACACTAGTTGAAGTCGAAATGTTTGAAACAGCGGTTGCTGAATAGAAAAAAAATGGAATTTAGGGGATATGCCTTATGGACATACAAGCCTCACAATCTAATTTCATACTTCATAAAGGCAATTTATGAATGATTGTGGCAGTTTATGAATTCTTGTTGCCCGAATGGTTTTCATGGGGCTAGTTAAAATTACTCTTCATAGAGACTCCCAGAAATATTCTAAAAGGTGGAGATCTGAAGATCTGCTTAGCCAATTCATCCGGCGAATATTCTCACTTTCTGAAAATTTGTCGAGAGTCGCTGTAGATCAGTCGGTAAAGTCAGCGATCTCGTAAAATGAAAGTTTGCTTTGCGGGTTCGGGACTACAGCCGGCCTAAGATCCGCCGTGTTCGCTAAAGATGACTGGGTCACATAAAATATGTTCGCGGTCACAAAGGCCTCCAAGCTCTCAAACAATACTTTTGCGGGTAGCAGGCAAAGGCTGGGGATCTTCTGTTTGGTTCCTGCTTCTAAATTATGAGGACCCAGCAGGAGTAATGTTAATCGCGTCCGTAGACTACTTAAAACTATACTTGATCCTCGGGTAGTGATAAATGAGTAACAGGTTCTCAGCCTTGTTAGGAGATATGTTGTCTGTATCGCCTGATGCATTGGACCAAAATAGAAATTCTTCGATCAGAAGAGCTACTTAGGAGGATGTGTTTAAAAGGATTTTGTTGCTTAGAAGGATTAGTTTTAATATTTCCTCAAGGTAAAACTTCTGTCCTTGGTATGGTGCAGCACTTCTGGTGAAGCGCTCTTTCGCCCTTTAATTTGAAGTCGGCCTGTTAAGTTCTACTTGAAGTAAGGAATGAGGTGAATATCGCTTGGAGCGGAGTCTGATCTGTAGGCAGGTTGGTCAAAACTGTCTCAACAAAACTACTGAAACTACTTGGTGGCCTTTTAAGCAGTATGAGCTTCATTATGTGAGAAGCTGACAAGACTTTACTGTCCCGACATAAACCTCTACTAGTTGTCGATGAATTTTAGTCGCAGCTATATGTTTCACTTACAAAAATGTAATACTAATACAGATTTCTTCGTAAGCTAGCTCTGTAAGAGGCAAGTGGCTCAAACTGTTAACTACATGTGGTGACTACATGTATTAGAATTATTGAGTACAGGTAAATTCTCTAAAATAAACAAAACTCCGGAATATCAGCCTTGTAAGTTTACTTTTCATTCACCTCACGGAATTTATGAATATAACTGAATATTAAAATCAGTATGTGTTAGTTTAATGTGCAACAAAATACACAATTTTTATTATTAATTCATTCAGTTGCTTAAATATAGCTAAGTAAACATGTTTCACTACTGAAATTCTGCATAAATCTAAATAAAACATTTTGTAGTTCACTTTCAAGAAATTAATGGACACATTCTATTTACAGAGTTTCGTTTATTTTCACCTCTAAGTCATCATGCAAATGGATGAAATTCGGGTTTATAGGGTTACTAAATTTTAAGCAATTTTGTTACTCAGTTGAATTTAGTATGGTGTACACATATTTGTTTATTTACAAGAGAATAACGGCATTGATTTTGAATTTTGAAACAAAATCATTGCAAGTATTTTGCCAATGCATTATATTTTATGGAATGTTTTTTAAATATTGAATTTTGTCTTGCAGTATAGACTATTGAGTGTTTTTAGTTACTTCATATTGGATTTTTAAAATATTTATAGACATTTCAGCTGATAGAATGCAAGACTCAGTTTAGTTTATAATATGTGGGTTGATCACGAATCATAGAATTTATTAATTTAATGTAAATATCACGGAAAGAATATTGAAAATTCCGCATATCTTTGGAGATAGTAAATACAGCTTGGGGTACCTTATGTTGGTTTTTTATATATGAGGCTTATAAGAGGAAAGGAATGCAAAGAAATACTAGTTTCATCTTTGCAGCCTTATCAGTTATCGATCTCGACTCAATACTTACTTCTCCAGGCTTGAGATTCTTGGGAAAAAGACATAGGTGATACAAAACTATAACTACAATTTCCTGAACTGGATCAAGATGATGAAAAAATTTCTCATTTTGATTTAGAGATCTACGGTTACTGTTTTTGCTACACAAGGGCTAACTAATAAGTCCAGGATTTACTACTCAAAGCCTATTTCTAAAATACAAACATTCATCGCAATAGCTGTATTCAAATCCGCCAAGCCTGGTACTGAATAATTTATGTCTTGGAGATGTTTTACGACTATAATAATTAGCTGTTAGATCCTGAAAAGGACTTTAATGTGCAATCAATTATTTTTTAAATGCTAGAGTGTGTATTGTATTACTTGTTTGTTCTTGATTTAAAACATATTTTGAAAAGTCATCTTCTAGCATTCTTACTACTGATGCATCCACAACAATAATAACATTTTTGTCAAAAATATGATAGCAATCTAGGTTAAAGTTTTTTTTAATCTTAATATTATTTTCCAATATTTTTATATAAACTGCAGTTATACGAAATAACTTTTCGAGCTCTGCATTCTCCTAAATAATTAAATGCTTAAACCAGATAATTAACTAATTCGTTTCTTTTTTAGCTGTGTCTATTCAATTTGTATACTATTTCTATTACGGAAGTTAAAGATTATTATATACCGTTGAAAAAGCATAATAATTATTTTACTTAACCGTTTGAGTGCAGCGAAGCGCTATTGCTCTTCATCTGTCAAAAATGCATGGAAATTCGATGAAGCTGCTGTATGTTACTATAATTTTCCTATTAATTGAAAAAAATAAGACTTAATCTCTATTGAGAAAATTATAGTAAAGTACAGCAGTGCGCTCACACTTCTATGCACTTTTGACACAGTACAAGACAAGAGCGATAGTCCTTCGTAGCAGTCAGACGGTTAACAATACACTTTTCAGACTGAAAGAGTAGTTTCGGGTATTTCGCTGGGGTTAGGCGTGCAGTATTTGGAGCATCAAAATATTTATATGATATCTTTTTTAACATTTTTAATGAAAACGGGAGAAGAGTTGTAGATATCAATTTTTAGTCCTTTCAAAAATTTTACTTTATTAGAGGTAAAATTTTGAATTTTTTCTTGTAGAAAACATCATAACAAGAATCTATATCTCAACTTTCATGTTCGTAGCTTCAGTAGTTTTCTTTCTGTATTAATATATTAGTCAGTCAGTCAGTTTTTTCTACGTGTTGAGTGTACATCAGATAAAATCTCTAAACTCAGTAATATTTTATCTGGTTTCTAAATATACGACGCTGAGTGCAGTACGAAACTGCACAGAATAACGTTTATTTCACCTATGAAAGATTTCTTTTTTGTGAAAGATTCCGTAAACCAATAACAAAAATACAATCAAAATGCTATCGAAAATCTGATGTACTCATTTACGCTACACGTTTAGGCTTTTATCTTTAGCAGATCGCGTATTTCCCTGTTCAAATTCCCTGAGGGAAAATTCACGGCATCTGATGGCTGCATGATACACTTCAGTGACTATCATTAGGGAAATCTACACATAACTAAAACTTTGTTCTCACTCCTAAATCGGTAGAGAACTTAAAAATATTATGGGAATAAAAATAAAGTATTTTTAGGATATTCAGGTAAAGTGAATTTTGAATATTTTTTGTGTTGCTAACAGATACCTAAGTTTTATAAAAGATAAAACATTATTTTTGTACCGCATTTGAATATCACTGAAAACGGAGTTTTCTTATTCTATATTTTTATCAAACAATTGTAAATCCTACATTTTATTTTATTATTTATTTGCAAAGTGTAAATGGTAATTACAAGCCTAAACGTGGGGAAAACATGTGTATAAACAAGGTAAAAGAATGGGGGGATAAATGGTTTTCTTATACCTAAAATTTTCAGTTTGAAAAGGTAGTTTTCAGTTTTAAAATGCAATAATTATAAAATTATTAATTTGATTATTGATTTTTAAAATATCAATCGTAATCTACAAAATGTAGACAGTGGGTAAATGTGTATGTAAACAAGTTAAAAGAAATTTATTTACAAACACTTCTTGAAATAATTTCCCCATAACATTAAACAGGCTTTAGGACATTAAGGCTTGCAACTTTTAGATTTGATACAAACAGTCTTCGTTCAAGTTTTATTCTATTTTCGATAGAATAGCTAAGAAAATATACATATATCGCGCTAGATTCCAATATTACTTAAAATGTAGAAAATACTGGATGGTTATTTGTATATATTGTTACGAACTTCCAAAACTAAAACTGCTGGGTTCGGGGATTGAATGGACTTTACAAGCAAGCAAGACTGCAGCACGAAGACAAATACTTTATTAGCATTCAGTAAATACACACACCGTCAAAATCTCCGCGGAACAATTTTGAGCCCAATGCCGTCGGCTCACGCAAGACTTTCCGCATCAAGCACAACACACCGTGCGTACTCCGTAGACCAAGAGATTCTCTTAATTACTCTTCTCTGCATGGGACTCCGTCTGCCTTATATAGGCCCACAGAAACTGCCAGAACACTCCAGAAGCCGGAACCGGAAGTGGCCACGTGACGCCACACTTGGCGACGAACTTGGCGATGAACTTGGCGACAAAAATAGGTTGCCAAATCCGTCGCCAACGAGCCGATATCTCGCCAATTTGGCGAGATATCCATAGAGTCCCATGCTAAACTCAAGCAATTTTCGCAAATTCGTAACAATATTAATTTGAGTATGAATCAAAAGACTCTATACTTTCTTTCTTCCTATGCTGTAAATAGCGAATTTAGTATTCCCTTAATTTTTTTAGACATCATTAATATCTTGAGATTGGTGTGATCATGTTAAGTACTTTTTTGGATCTGTTTAGCGTATAATTAAGTACTGTGTAAGGAAATAAAGGTGGCCTGACTCACGATATCATCTAAGAATTTATAGCTTTACAGAATAGCCCCGTTTACATCTGCCAATAAAGTTAACTTCTTTTACAGGGTAAAAAGATTTTACTTGGAGGTACAAAAAAACCCTTACATGAATAATGATTTCAACTTTTTGCCTGGATTGTCATCCGTAATCCCATCATTACTTGGATTGTACTTTTGGTTGGGTTTCGTTTCAAGCTCTGCGGACTACTGGTTTGCTCACGAAGGCTAATGAGACTGACACCTACTGCTAAAAACTGATTCCGAATGGCCACGATCATCCACGCCAGCAACGGGATTTAAATCTGCGAATTCCTATATCAAATAGCAGCCGTCTACTATTCAGCTATCGCTCGTATTGTGCTTTTGTTTACTTGATACAAAATACGACATTTGCGTTTCTTGTTACTATTTTTAAAGAATCACATGAAAATTTCGTTAAATTAGGATGAAAACTTAAGAAGCAGAAGTGTTGGGAGTATAATGAAGAAATTAATTCCATCCATTAAGTTTGTCATTATAAGTTGCAATTTCATTTGTGTAAATGTTTTTAGAAGCATAATCGGCTATTTTAAAGTATATCGCCAGCAAACGCAAAGGGTCATGGAAAAGGAGGTAAAACTTTTTTAATTGCACTGATAAAAGGTGGAATTGTTCTATACATCAACATTTTTCTTAGCCACGAATATGTCTTGGAAGTAGATTACGATTCATATATTTACTCTGCATTTGAGCTGCTTTTTGGCACATGTAAAAGGAGCTACTGTGAAACATGTTTATGCTATTATATTGTGCAGAGGAATGCAATGGACAATGTATGCTGTAAATTTAGGAGAGTATACGGGTTCTCCTCTGCTTGCATTTTACTGCAGCTATTCTTGCTGTATATTAGTAATTGAAAATAAGTCCCTTCCGTTTATTAAAGACCATTTACAGCTTCAGAAAAATATAGACATGAGAATAATTAATGTCAGCTGTTTTGCATTCAACATGGTCAGAATTATTTCTGCAAAGAAAAAAGGGGTAATCCTTATACACCTACAAAAATTTATGGTCTTACAGGTATGTCTATCATCCAATGTGTTACAGGAAGTTATGCGGCTATTATGTCCATAATAATATGTATTATAAAACTTCAGCTCTAGGTCTGAATCAAGTGAAACGCATATCTCTAGTATTTCACGATATCACACATGATGATCTCTGCAAACTTGGGTAGATAAGCATGTGTGCAAGGACTCGCGAATACAAAGGGTTACCTAAAAACATTGTCATAGCTGTTTTTTAAGTCATCCAATTATCTGAATTTTTCGTTAACCGGATTGGTGTTGGTCCAAATAATTGACGTTCTACTGTATTTATACTTCATAATGCGGAATCTGTATAAACCTATGAATAAATAATTACGTTTTTATGTCTAAATACCATTTGCATAAGAGAACTGTTTTTAATGATTTTCATAATGTAATATTCTTACGTTATAATTATTTCAACAAGTATTGAAATACAATTTATTCTCCTTTTATTATTCTGTATACTCCTTTTTGAATTTTTAAATGCCACTCATATTTTGTTTCTATGAGCTTTTTCCCAAACCTTATTGAACTCGTAATATTCATTTATCTTTCTTTGAGCAAGTACAGTACATTCAAAAGTCACTAAAATGTTTAAATATTCATTAACCCGATAGAAATATTGCATTGGTCAATTCTCCGTCGTTTTTTTTTAAATGATAAATACTCAGACTCCCTTAAACATCCATTAACTTCCATGCATCGGAGAGATTTGTATCCCATCGAGGCATGATGTTCGTAGCCATTCTAAATCAACTTTAAACAGACTCTTTATCCTTCGTGTGGCAAAAGTAGATCGTAGCACTCCTAATCCATCCGAACCAAAACCGAAACTTGTTTATCTCCCCAAGTTTGCGGACGGAAGGTGAGATACAAGAGATTTGCTTTTGACTTGAATCTGGGCCATAAAGTTAGAAGTGCGTCCAACTTCCTATCTGTGTGCACTTACTTCCGCAATGTCTTCATATTACTTGCTATAAGTAGCTAATTATAAAAATTCCTTCTTCCTTTGCTAAGATATTATTTATTATCTAGTTAAACCTACAAGAATTTATGGTCTTACAGAACTGTCTGCAATCTGATATGAAACAGACAGTTCTGCCACTATTGTGACATTGAGAATGTAGCGGGTAAATGAGATATAAACATATATAGATATTTTAATGCATCCTGTAATTCGAAAATGTCCATTTCGAATTACAGGATGCATTACAGGATGCCTTTGTTTTCAGAGTCACTGCAAACAAAGACACTTGTACGAAAATAACCACATAGTACTGCTTTTTGTTACCAATCTCAACAGCTGAATTTTATCAAAAAGAAATGCTAAATGTTGGCTTACTTCAGCAGTTCTGAAATTTTTTCCTTTTATTGGCAACCTTGCAAAATTTAGATATTTCCAAAATGCTTCATGTACAAATTCTACTGATTCTTTCTCAACGATATCAATATTTTCAGAGATTGGGTAAAAATAACTATATTATTGACCACAAGATTTTAGCGAACACATTTTAATAAATATAAAAATCACAGTTATTGTAGATTTATTCATCGCTAGAGTTTAGTTAATATTCTTCTGCTTAAATGCTCGATTAGATACGGCCTTATGCAATGATAATTCATCATTGCTGCCAAATATAGGAAATTTCTTATATTTGACAAGCACTAGAAGGATCTTATCTCGAAAGATTTTTTGTCATGTATTGATGCATTCATTTAAAGAAAAGATCTTTAATGGGACCTAAGAATAATTAATCATAAATTCTGGCATTAAAATGTAAAACTGTGACCAAATTATTTTCTTCTAAAATATATTTTTAGATGAAATTGCCATTAAATGTCATTCACAAAAATCCTTCTCAAGAATGAAATAACCATCATATTTTAATTTCGATTATATAATTATAATTGCTTTCTCTCTACATTCTCATAAAAAACAGGTATATATGTATAAAATTGTTATATAAAGGTTATCTAAGCATTACAGACTGATAAACGAAGTACACACACACACACACACACACACACACACACACACACACACATATATATATATATATATATATATGTAATATATCAAAATTATTTAACTTTAATATTTCCTTAAAAATCTTCTCTCTCCCATTCTAATTCTTTAAAAATCTTTTTCCCAGCCTCTAAATGTCTTAATCAAAGGAGTGTCTTCGAATTAAAATTCTTCCCATAGCTTTCTATCTTAAAGATGTAAATTTTCTGTCTATTCAACACGTTTCCGAGCTGTCGCTGGCAAATGGCTTAGCGTTTTTCCTGATCTTGCACTTAATTTCGCTGAGTAAGTGGGAAAATTCTTTCTGTGTTTGCTCTTGAATGCACCTCTGTTCGAGCAGAGGGATTTTTGTGTCTTTCCTTTGTCTGTCGTTGAGTTGAAGGATGTGCGTTTTAGCAGCTCTGAAATGAAGTTTTAATTTGACTTGTGCCGGTCTCTTCAATATCGGCCGACTGCATTTTTATTACTGCTAACTGTTTAGCTTTCTCCTTGTCCAGCAGTTTTATAATTTAAGGTTTACATATATATACGCATATTATATATATATATATATATATATATATATATATATATATATATATATATATATATATATATATATTTGTTTGCGTGTGGGTGTGGCCCGTTCATGTGTTTGTAAGCTAATCTATGCAGTCTGCTCTTTTATTAGCGAGGACAAAACTGCTTAAAGACAATTCCGAACGGTTACGAATATCCTTCCCATAAGTGGGATTCGAACCTGCGATCTCCGGTACCGCAGAGCAACTCTCTGCCATTCTGCTATAGTTCTTCTCTTTCTTCAGTTTCAAAATAAAATATTACTCCTTGAAAAGGCTAATGCGATTACTCTATAAAATTTTACTGCCTGAGATTAAATTCAAATTTTTCAAAGAGAATTTGATTTTAACATTTTACATTTTAATTTCGCTAGAATTAACAATTCCTCGTTTAATATTTTTACCGATTCTTTTTTAGTACGAACTATATGTACTTAATCTATTACCATCCTAAATAAAAATACTTTTATGAGAATTAAAGTGTATACAGGAAAATAAATAAGGTCCCCTATGTATAGCATTTTTCAAAAGCAGTCCATAACGCTTAGAAGAGTTATTTCAAAAGGAATTTGTGAAGAGCGAAAGAAGGGTTTTCATGTCTGTGATGCAGAAAACACAACATCGAACTAATGGGAAACAGAGTAAACCATAGAAATGTGAAGAATACTTATCAGTTTTCGTCTTTGTGATTTATTGTCTGTCCTGACTGGTTTTGAATATTTTTATCTAAAGAATATTCTCCGCATCTCGCTCCGTCTGGTTATGTTTTCTCTTTATGTACGGTATTTCGGTATATTACGAGAAAGTTTTGAAGGCTTACAAAAGGAGAAAAATTCATGCAGACGTTCTAATGGGAAAAATTTCGTTGATGGAATACAATCCCCGAATAAAACTTTTCAATTGAATAATACGTAGAAATATCTTTTTGGAACTCGAGACGGTATGACAGTCTATGAAAGTATTAATTATTTCGGCAAAACAAATCATTTGAAAGGCTCTTCTGAAATTACGTTAAAGTATTATAAAGCGGTTAGGCTTTTAAATGAATAATGCATCTTAAAATATAATTTATAAGCAATATTAGCTTTTGATAAATGTATGTAGAAAAAATAAATGCACTCTAATGAATAAGAAGAAATAAATTATTAGTTATATATAACTAGCAAAAATAATAATAAAATACGTTACAACAATGTTAAAATATGTTATATTATCTTATTATCTTATCACATATTACCGGGGAATTGATATTGTTGTTACTTATGTCCCATATACAAGTCAAAGACATGAGCCATATCTTACTCGAATTAAGGCAAAGGTTGCTGTTAGGTGAAGACCGTTTAGGCCAGCCGCACGTATAAGTGGAGTACTCGTTAGAAAATACAAAATTGAAAAAAAAAAAACTAATTCCTCCTGCTGAATTTTGTTTATTTTGAATATAAGTAAAGTTGAAAATAGTAAATAAAAATGCTAATTAGGTCATTATGCCAAAGGGACCACACTCGGTCGAAGATATGCGAAATATGGCATCTAGGTATTAGAATAAAATGGTGTTCGAACTGGTGCAGAAGAAATTAAGTTCCATATTCCTTCTTCCTTGCTCTTTCTGGCCCGGAGATCTGAAAAAGTTCGTTGGACAGCGTTGCCTGGGCAGAAGATGGCTACTTCGCGGTTAGCAACCCCTCTTGACCGATGGGGTCGAAGGAGGGTCAATCTCTTCGCTTTTGCCTCTAGGTCAATTTCGCGCTGGTGTTGTTGAACTGTAACTCTTTGTTACAGTTGCGCTTTCGTTTTTATGAAGAACACCGTAAGTGTGAAATAACCACTTTGTTTAAAAGTGGATCCTCGTAATTTAGTAGCAGGGATCAAGAAGAAGACCGACAGGCTGTGGTTGCCACCCCCAGATGTATCTTTTGAGAACTTGGAGGACATAGTGACCACGAACATTTCTTACATGCCCTATCCAATTCTTAAAAAACAGGGCAGATTTAAGGCCAACTCGAGCCTCGAATTGTAACCCTTCAGTAGAGAGATCGCTGCCTATGTCTACTGAGATACCGTGGCTCACCGAGGCATTTTGTCACCCATAAAAAGGGAAAGAAGCATGTAATTTATTAACTAGCAATATAAGCAGTAAATTTTAGCAACTATTGCAAAATATGTCCCATTCACTCTTCATTTATGTACATTACTGGGATTATTTAGGTATATTCTTTTGCTGTGTTACCGGGATGTTTTGCAGTCTTAAAAAAGAAAAATCTCAATACATATTATGAGATAAAAATAGAATATAATTTTCAGGTTCGTTTATGAAATAAAGTCCACGATAAAAACGTTTCAAATGAAGAAACACAGAAATACATTTTTGCCGTTAGAGACAGTATAGGGTCTGTGAAATTATTTTATAAAGAAATTTTTTTATTTATTTTGTGTTTTTTGGCAAAAAAAATGCTCGAGGGACATACTGCAAGTTCTGTAAAATACGCATATCAGAAGGATAAAGCAGACTAAAAACATCAAAAAAGATCATTTTGGTAACGCACATCACAAAGGTTAATACAAGGACATTCAAAGTTATATAAATACAAGATTCAATTAAAAATTTACAAGATAAAGTACTAAAATACAATCAAAACCTAAAATGAATATAAGTGATATCAGATTTCATGGAGCAGTCCTGAACGGCGAAGAAAGGGAAATAATCTCGAATGCGATGTTTTCCCAATAATTATCTTAAGAAAAGGTGACGAAGTTTTAAAAAAATTTAAATACATTAGCGGGAAGCAACAAGGTGACTTGCAAAGTGACTTGAAAGGTGTGAGGTGACTTGCAAAAAGTACACTGGGGAAGTTTATAAAGAAGAAACAAGTATTAACCGTGGTAAATTATTTCGGAACATAAGACATAATGACCTTGGATGTCTTTGACTTCGAATCTCTCAAATGCTGATATTGCTAATGGTACCCCTGGAGTAAGAGAAATCCTACACCAGGTCCAATAGAGTCCTTCATACTATGCGATTGATCTATGGCTAAGGATAATATGCAGTTTCAGTTTGACCTAGGAACCATGATGGATGAAATCATGTTCAAGAATGGGTACTGGTAATTTAGAAGCAGGGTCAAACAAAAGACCTTAAGCATGACCTGTGAACTCCAGAGGTATTTTTAAAGAATTTGGGAGACTTGGCGACCACGAACCTGTTTAACGCGCCTCAGCCGCCATTAATGAACACGTCGGATCTTTAGCTGGCTCAAACCTTGATTCCGTTATTTACAAGATATGAAATCACTCCATTCACTGACTGAGGTACCTAGGCTCACTTCTCAAATGTAAGTTACATTGTCATCTTTCATATAAGGTCACATTATTTCATTTTATAAGGTCACATTTAAAATATTTATTCAATTTCACATAGCGATATTTTAAACCAATAAAAATTCCCAGCAAAAGTTATATAAAGAAATAGATGTATCACATGGAATTTTCTGTAAAAACATAAAAGGTGAGATATAAATAACTATTTTTAGCTCGGAAGGAACAATATCTTCTTAAATAATTACTGCAAGAAATATTTGTCTTGCTTCTACAAGTTGTAAAGATATTTCTTTTCATTTTTTGCAATCTTCTTATCTCGTTTAGTTGCAAACACCAAAGCCCCGAACAGAAGTATTGGATGCTACAAGTAAACATACGAAAGAAAACTTTTATAGAACAGTTTTATCAGAAATTCATTTCACCATTATCCATTATCTTTCGCTCTTTAGACGTTATAAAAGTTTCTCAAGAATTTTATTAAAAAACAATACATAAACTTTACTTTATCAATTTCCGTTTCACGTAATTCATAAATAAGGCGAAAAACAACCATAAAAATTTCTCCCTGTTTTCGAAGCTGGCAAAATAAATGATGTCTTTCTTTGAAAGTTCATAAATAATCCATCGTTGTACGAAAAGGGGAAAAAACGTCCAGAAATAGGGAACAGAAATCTGAAAATCTTCATTCAGCGAAACAAATGCTCACGTTAGAAAGAGTTATGCGTTTCATCATTTAAGAAATTACAAGAAGTAATGCTTTAGATAGAACATTGTGTGATATATTCATGTATTGAAAAATTTTATCTCAGAAATTATGATAGATGGATAGTACATTTTGCCATGGTTTCTTTCGTAATTTTTCAAATTAAGGTATGTGACTATCGAAAACTCATTGCTTTGATGAAATTTTTTCTATTTTTTTATGTATTTTTTAAAGTTCATACAATGAAAATTTCAAATACCATTTATTTTGTTTTATCGATATATGTTAGAAAAGTCACAGCATACATAATAAACCGAAAGTGAAATTTCATATAACTAAATTGAAGTTGTCAAATATGTCATTTGAACTACTTGTTTATTTTTCCCAAACACTATACACTTTCAATTCGGTTTATACTAATATAGATTCACGTTTTTTTTATTTTCTAATGTTTTATTAATATAATATATGGTAGCTATATTATATCAATGTAATATATGGTAGCTAGTTTAAAAAATTAAAATTTAATGACATTTTAGATTTATTAGATTATTAGATTTTTATAGATTATTATTAATTATTTTATATAGATTTTCATTTAATAATGTGTGTTTTGAGCAAAAATTGAGTTTTTAGAATATTTTTGTAAATTTTATATGTATTTGATATCTTTCTGTTTATTCATAATTGAATATGAAATTTCTATGAGCAAACAATAATGAAATGTATTCATATAAATATTTCACAGTAGAATGTGCATAAATGGAAATTTTGACTAGAGGTTTATTCTTAATTGCTTATATGTAAAAAAAGCGGTTTATTATTTTAATAAAATTGCTCTTTAGTTTATAATTTTATACCCTATTTTGTTTAAAGTGTAGATTTTTCATCAGAACTTGCAGTATTTAAAAAATATTTAAAAAAGATACTTGTTTTAATATCAAAATTCGATGAGAGTGAATACAGTGTATTTATTTTAAATATTTTTGTTCATGTTTGCAATTCTTACATATTAAGAAAGTGTAAATGCTTTTATTAATGTATAAATTTTTAATTAAATTTATCTATTTTGAAAAAGAAAAATTCAAACTCTTTTATTCGTACTCCTTCTTAGCTATTCCTTTCTGTATGCAAACAAAATTGTGTTTTCTTTTACATTCAGAGAATCAAAGAGTAAATATTTTTTTGAAATTGTGCTCTCGTTCTTTTCAAACCATAATAAGACAAAGTGCAGTCGCTAACCGCTACAAATAACTTTCGTTAATAAAAAATCACGTACTTGTTTGGTACGATAGTTTAAAGCAGCGACAAAGCTGTCCAGAAAGTCGCAGAAAATTAAAAAATTGATTGTGCACAAACCGAGTACAGGAACATAGAGATAGAACTTTTGTAGGTGTTAAAATACCATAAAATGGTCGATTGATATGATGTGTCAAATGGTATGAAGAGGTAGTATCTAGGCGGCGTTGAAGTACACAGAGTCGTTTATACCATTCTAAATCATGTTTACAAAACATTATTTCAACTGACAAAATTGAGGTTGCCCGGAACAAAACTGCATCTAAATGTTGTCAAAGATTATGTGAAAGCTTTAGGTAGACTGCATTATCGAATAGGTATGGTTTGGTTTAGTTTAGATTTGGAACCGGGACATACTGCTTTAAGCAGATTCGAATGGCTATGAACATTTATGACCCTTTCGGATTCTAACCCTCGAACTCCGGTACCGAAGATCACTCGGTAATGGCCATTGTTTGGCCATTACCGAATTGGAAGACTGCATAAATGACGAAAACTTTTCGGGCAGATCAGAATCAGACTGCGAATTTGTACTACATCCGATAGTGTTACATTCTTCAGCTTCAAACTGACATGCTCAGTGGTATCTTTTCCATGCACCATTCCACATGTCTAAGATTTATGCGTAGATACACTGTGAGTACATAAATAGAAATTTTGTCTAAAGGTTTGTACATAATTGATTACATTTTAAAAATTGATGTATATAATTAGGACAAATTTACGTAAAATTGGTCCCCAAAATGGTTACCAAACATTGTTTCATTAGAACGATCCTTCGTTATCATTAACCACCAACATTTTAACATCTGTCTCCAAAAGCTTTAAGACTTTTGACATAAAGTAAGAATATGCCGGTTATTGTATTGAAAAAATGTAACGCGATTTCTTCCTGTAAGTCATAAAATTTGCTTTATATATATATATATATATATATATATATATATATATATTGCTAATGCTTAATACCCATTGTGTAAAATAGAAAAACAAAAATCGAGTGAAATAAAAAATAGAACTGAAATTGAAAATAGAGCGGATGAAGTAATTTCTAATCATTAAACCTGTCAAAATTCGAACTTGAAAAACAGGATATGTTTCTGTAGCTTTTCCGAAATTCTTTTCGTTTTTAATATTTTTAATAAACATTTTTATAAAACTACAATCTAAAGGAAAATATTCAATCACTTTCCTTATATAAAGATAAGTCTATCTTTCTAATTTTTGATTTTGAACTTTCTTATAGTCTTTTGTCTCCTTTAATCTAATTTGCGTACAATTCGCCGGCTGTCACAGACAATTTTCGACCTCCAAAAACGTAAAATATATTGTACATTTTGACAATGTTTTCCCCCATGAAGTTTGATATTCAGGTCGATTGTTTATTAACTGCTTTCCTCTTTGGCTGACATTTATTGACAAAACCCCTACTCTCTGAGGAACAAAGACGCTGATAGCTGCTCATGGCTTGAAATCTCTATTTCGAAGTATAGTTTGCGGTAACAGATATATCTTAATTGCTCCACTGAATATTATGACTTTAGTAAAAAATATAAATAATTCTCTTAAAAAATATATTTTTTCGTACTTTTAGAATACATTATTCTTATGTCATGTTTCGAGACTTGACGAGCTTTAAGTGTATTTAAAAATTAGCAATCAATAATGTATATTTATATATCTATTTATCTATAGAGGGAAAATAACAATTCTATGAAGTAAAAATCATAGAACACTTTGGTCTGACACAATTTTAGATTATTTTGAACTTTCTTATAGTCTTTTGTCTCCTTTAACATTTTAAATCACTTTTAAATCAGTGACATTTGATAATAAGACAAAAGGGAATTTAAAACCAGAAGGGTTGATCCTACTAATATTCTTATAAATTAGGATACAATTTATAATAATCATTTGTTTTTACTGATTATTTAACACTACTACTTTAAAGAGTGCCTGTCCAAATGTAGGTGATTATGACAACCGTAGATATTTGTGTAAAGAATAAATATACACACACACACATATATATAAATATATGAGTGTGTGTGTGTGCATGTGTTGTAAAACGGATTGTACGAGGGGGGATTGCAGACATGATCGGTTGGTGTGTTAAAAAACATTCTTTTATTTGCAAAATATATTTTTTGCCTGAGCATTAGATACGTTCCCATTTTCTTAAAGGGACTGGACGAACTACAAAATCACCTAATACACATAGTCTCAGACAAATCTTTGGAAAAATCTAAAAAGAAAAAGTTCCAATAAATCTTCCTCTGATAGCGCGCATGTTCAGAATTTCCGAAATTGGAAGCTAGAGCACTATAAGATTTTATTTGGTTAGACCTCTTACCTGAGGGTGTGAACTGCAGCCCCAGTGGTTAATTTAAATCATCGGTTAAAAAAATTAAAACCAGAGAGACGTGGGTTTTTTGCCCTTGGTTCTACATTTGAAAAGTCATGAAATTTCTCCCTTTTGTAATCTATAAATGTACTTCGTTATTATTGATCAATCAAATTACAGGATGCATTTTGACAACATATTTCTTAAAGGATCGTCTTTTGGGTTTTATACATAATATGTACATCATTTGTTTACAGATTTAGTTTATTATTTCTTCCTTCCTTCCTTACAGTGTGAGTGCAATGGAGTTAATTGTAGGAATGGTTGTATCTAAAAGTTCTATCATATGTGAGAGATGGAGAAAAAAACAGGTGGAGTCGGCTGTATAAATCAAAATGTCAAAAAGTGTCGGAGTCGAAGAAGAAGCTGAATCGCACGACATCGTTTACAAGCGTCAAATCAGCTTCATATCTGCTGAACTCACCTCAAATTGAAACCATGGATAGTTAATAATTCATAAGTTTACTACGCTGAAATACAAGCCGCTTTGCATCTAGTGAACGCATAGCTTAATGTTCCCTATTCTGTCTCCTACCTCTAAGCTTTCTTATTTTCACATCATTGATGAAACAGCTTGTAAGTAGCTACAAAAAAGCTTTCTGCGTTTAAAAATATATTAATTGTGCTATAAGTTAACTTTGCGTTTTCTGTTATATACCGCAGCATTCATTGCTTGGTCATGGTAAAGTTACTCGAGATAATGTGTACAGAACTTTGGAAATCAGATAATTTTAAAATCACCTAATCAAAAATTTTGATTCTTCAATAACTACAATTAAAACATTCTTAACACATAACTTTAATTAGAAAATTAATATATCCACAGCTTAGGCCAACACATGTCAAGGTAAGAGAAATATATACTTAGATATAATATACGATGAGATAATGAAGTATTTCAAATTACTTTTATTCGGTACTAACACTACTCTCAACATAACCATAGTTCTCAGCTAAAAGGAACATTTGATGACTGAGATCTGCTGACGCAAATGCAATTCAGTCCCCTCAGAAGTATATTTTTTCTTGTGTAAAACAAGATCCTTTTAAAATAGTTTTTATACGATTTTATATGTACTTAAACAACTCCTCTGAAAGGTTTGTATTTTAAAGCCCTCATCTTTGACCGCGATTTTGCTTTGAATAATTCCTCGCAGGCAAGCAAAAATATCTGTTTCCGATATGTGAATAAAGTGTCACCGTGCGAAAACTCCAACGGTGTACTGCTGTTCAAAAAGCAAAAGCAAAAAATAGAAATACATTCGTCAATAATATTTATTTTCGAAGAAGAAAGCGAATCGAACTTTTATAGATATAAAGAAATGATACATCATTTAACAAATTGTTACGATGGCATTTTATGAAGAAGCAATTTTCAATAAACTGCTTTTCGAACGTATATTTGTGAAATGAACTGAGATCGATTTCTGTCATTGAAAGCGCGCTATTTCTGAATTAAATTGCTCCATACAAAATTGAGAGTTATTGCTTTACGGGCGTTATTTAAAAGTCCATACTGCATCAATGAATATATTGATAGGGTGTTACCATATATTTGTTTCTAAAATCAAAAATGCTTTTAGGAGCAGTTGTGTATTATTCAACGACAAGATGATTTTAGGAAATCATTAGAAGACATTGCAAACTGCTAAACAGAACAGAAATGTTATCTTGATCTAATATTACAAACTAGAATATTTGTAGCATAAGTACCAGGTGTTATTCTAGGATGTATTTTGGAGAACGTGATGGAATACTTAACATTAAAAAATATTATATTTTAGATATTAAAAACCAGATAATTTATCAGAAGAGGTGTGGTACTATGATATTTAGTAATAAGTAGGCAATATAAAAACGGACAGTTTAACAATATTTGGTACTCTTTTAAAAATGGTCAACAAAATGATATTCGAAAGTACTGACGAGAAATGATGTAAACATATTTTATAAAATTCTAAAAGAACGTAGTTATGTAATGAGTGCAGAAAAGTAATCATCACAAATTATACAATTACGTGAGCTATGTTTTTGTCTGATGCTGAAATTTCAATGTTTCTAGTATCCGATAAATAACCAGGCAATTACTTAATGTCGACTTGAAACATCTACTAACATCCATACGAACAATGGCTGAAAAATAAAAGATTTTGGTACTGTTATAATAGACCTACCTCGCATACCAGATATACCTAAACGTTTACGATAAAAGAATTTGTTTTATGCTGCCTTAAATGCAATTTTTTTGTTTTGTAATAATTAGATACAGATTTGAAAGCATTTTGGTAGAAATGAAACATAATCTTAATTGACAAAAAAGGAGACACATTAGAAGAAATCCTTTCCATGTCAAGTGAAAAAGTAAACGTTTGGAATGTGATCTCATCACATTATTTTACAATTTCTGGAATATTTAGTGGCTATACCACAGAAATCTAAATATGTAGCTTCGCAAGCATTGGGTGTTAGAAATAAAAGATAGATCCTTATATGTAATAAAAGCAGGATACACGGTTTTAATTCAGATCCAAAACTTCATTAAATCTTAGAATGTAAATTTCGTTCCAGGCTGTTGACGCGAGAAAGTTCAAATCAACACTTTTCCTAGAAACTTGCGGAGGTATTATTTAAAGAAGTTTAATAAAATTAATATTATTAAAATATATTTCATAAAAATTATGGTAGAGCATTCAATGGATTTTCGTCTGTCTGTGAAATAATGACATGGTCATAAGAGGACGGAACTGGCTTTCCTTCAAGGCGTCTCATATCTTCTTAACTCTCGCAGTTTGCAAACCCATCAATAACCATCATATTCTTGTGAAATATTTTGTTACTTTTTTTGTTACTAAATATTTAGTTCTACCCTCGAATTTTCAAATAATTAAGTGCTTGTTCAAAAACTGCTTACGTTTTCATACGCATATTACCACCCTATTGTTTTCAGTATATCTTTTATCGACTTTAAGAAAAGACCCGGTCTCATTAGTCTATGTAGCATAAATGTAAACCGTAGCGCTCTAAAATATTGTGTCCGGGGTACAACGAAAAATGTTTTTGATATGACAGAGGAAAATCGTTGTAAGAAGATGAATGTTGATGTTTAAGAAGCATATAAATAGATTTCTATAATAGTTATTTTCTAAGAGGATAACTAAAAGATTAACAGTACTACGTATAAGGACATGATACACCATTTAACAAATGGTTACTACAGTAATTTTTGTAAAAGCAATTTTTGAACGTATATTTGTGAAATGAACTGTGATGGATTTCCATCGCTGCAAGCGAGCTATTTCTAAAGTAAATTATTTCAAACGAAAAAAAGAGATAATACTTTATGACGCTATTTGTAAGTTCACACTGCTTCGATAAATGTATTAACATAGCCTTATTATGTATATTTGTTTCTAAAATAAAAATGCTTACTTTCACAGGTAACATTCTGAAACTGAAAAGAAATTTTATAAAATCATTTAAATATTTCGGTCGGATAAACAGGAAAGAAAATGCTCGATATCATTGTAAAAAATCTTACATTAATTTCAGTATAATTTTATTATATAAAATCAAAAATATAATTTTCATATATGTACCTCCAAAACGATTCTAAAGAAATTAATTCAGTCCTAGGTTTATATGCCATGAAATGATCCTCCGTAGATTAATGGTTGCTAATACTCTTCACATATCTATTATGGAATAACCTGGCTCTAACAATAAATTTTTGAAACACAGACAATAGGAAATCTTCTATAGTTTTCTGTTATATTCGATATAAAAGCGAGGCTAAAATGTTGATTAGCGGATTGGTTTCATTTGGAGCACTGCGATCTACTTTTATACGATAAGTGGGCTAATGAGACAAGAGCCTACTGCTCAAAGTCGATTACGAATAGCTACAATCATCCAAGCCATAGTGGGAGTGTTAACTAACAGATATTTAGTTGCAGAATAATCATATTTATAAGTGGAGGTACATGCATTTATTGATCCTCGAACGCTATCCTGGTTCTGTATGGCTGATTGAACTGAGCCCAGAAAAAAACATCCGGGTTGTTCTGGGCAGATCCCATCAACAAAAACTCACTGATACGAGATATAGAATTATTTCGATTTTTTTACATTGTAATAACTTCAGTTGTTAATAACCATATCAGTCGCAGAATTTTACTTCTATTTGCAAAATGTTTCTTTTTGTTACTGCTTATAATTTGACTTGCTTTGTTATTTCTTGTATTTCCATCTATTTTAAAACTTACTTGACATTGCTAGTAATACATGTTTTATAAATAAAGAGATGATTTTAATCATCCAAATCATTCCAAATCATTTTAATAATGATTTGGAAAGATACCTCTTACAGACTAGATTCATTTTGGTTCAGTACTGATATTCCCAGTTGGGCATAGCGCTAAACCTGGTAGAGATGACTCATGTGTTTATCACGGAAGCATCCTCCTCCTATTTTCCTTATTTTACCTCATTTCTTCACCCTGGAGTCCATTTTTCCTGATCTTCGGTGAAACATTAATCTAAGTAATGCAAAAAATATATTAGATGAATCTGCCTATTTTATTTATGTGATTTACTTTTAAAAAGTTTTTCAGCAACACAGATGATGCAACATTCTTTACTTGGGACATAAATCTATTTTAAAAATTAAACTATTTTTATTTTTAAAAATTTGAAAATGAAGGCAAGTTATAATTTTATACTTGAAACAAAAAAAAATAGAGCATGAAATTGGAACAATATAAGACATGTATTTTAAAATGTCCAGAAAACTCCACTAAACCCCGGGAGGATTGGGTTTTCACCAACCATGGTTCTTATCTGGAAGACAACTTTCTAAATATTTACTTTTAAGCAGGGAAAGGCAAGTAACACCTATATTTTCAATTTACAAAATAATTTATGGCCCACTAAAATACTACTATTTTTTTACTATTTTAAAAACTAAAGGCTACATGGTATAATAATAGCAATCATGGGTTATAACATTAATATACACAAACATTATAACATTAATATACACAAAGGCATGAAAAACTCAATTTACAGTTAGTATTTGCAGCACTTTCAATATAGTCCTCTTTCAAACCAAATCATTTTTTCCCTTTACATTTACAAATCTTATTCAAGTGGAATCTTCCTTTTTGCTTTCGTAACTTCCAAGTATATTATTCAGACATGAAGGAACTATAAGCTAATTATATTTGAACAAACTATTGTTCTTATTCTATTTATGACATTATATCCTTTAAGGTGCTCAAATGTTCCTAGGATACAGATCCCACCTAATTTGAAATGAATATTTAAAATGAGAAACACACCAAGTAAAGAGGCAGACTCAGGAAATATGTTTATACTTAGAAGTAGTCTTCCATTACAGACGAATAGAGTACCATGCTTTTCCTTTTGAGACTTTAAGCAAATCGTTGGCAAGAGACCGACGTCTTACCCAAGAAATAAGCAAGACATAGTCTTATTTTCTGCTACGATAGTGGTATTACGATTCCCTAACTTAATTCACGAATTTCCGAATTCTGATTTCCGAATGAAATTAAAAAAGGATTAAGGTACAATCGTTCAGCTGTTTATTCCACTTCCGCTCTCATAATCTACCCTTTTCCGTTTTATGGATGAAAGGAATATCATGTTTTTTCTCTAGGGACTTTTTCTCAGGTTTAGACATAACACTGTTTTAAGGAATAATCAAGACTTACTCGGGGGTTCAAACCACATCCTCCGTCTTGGCAGACTACTGCGCAAATTATTAAGTTAACCGAATGGATATTATAAGTGTATTATTACTCCGTCCCGTATTGAACCATGCGGAACCCAGAGTGATAATGTAAAGAGGCTCCATTGTATCATTGTGGGGTGAACACTTGCGTTGTTAATGTCTGACTTTTTGGACCTGTGAGATGAACCATAAATGATTAAAAAGTGTTTTTGGAATGGCATTAAAGTCCGACTGAAAAATATGTCACATGGGGAGAAGAGTATAAGTGCCCTACTTCAGAGAGGCAAAAATTCGACAGAAGGAGAAAGGCATTCCAACTTTCCCTCGGTCGCTGTAGAAAAGAGAAGAGACATTCTCGCTGCTCGTCACCAAAGACTCTAGAAGATTTTTTCTTTTTTCGATCCAGCTGAGCATTAATATTTCTGCTGGCCGCTATGCCAGATTTCAGTACATGATGGTTTTTCCTTGTTATCATGTTATTTATTTTCATCTGACCATGTTATTTATTTTCTTCTCTCTATATACGTTTACATTTTTTTGCGAAATCTCCTGTCAATAAATGCATTTAATGTTATTCGCTAGATTGAAGTTTCATAACTGATTTTCAAAGAACCCACAATATATCTTCTTGGCAAACTAGGCAAGCAAGAGCGAACGCATATAACATTAAAATTAGGCAATTACAATAAATTTAACTTCTAAATTTAACCGTTCGCTACTTCCAATATATTTGAAATTCTTTGTTTTCAATATCGTTCATGTTCAGTAGTATTTTACAAAAGTAATAGTTAATAGAAACAGTTGTTGCTGTTCTTGTTAGTCATCCAGCTGGTATAAGAAATCTTAACACCAAGTCCAATAAACGGAGTCGCAATATGCGTCAGGTCTATGACTAAGACAGCTTCACTTTGAGCAAGAAACTACGAGAACTGACGACTGATGTAACCTCAAGAATGGGTCTTCGTAACTTAGAAGCAGAGACTAAGTAGAAGACCTCCCCTCCGCAGGTTTGGACTGCCACCTCCAGAGGTAGCGTTAGAGAACTTAGAGGATACTGCAACCACGGCCATATTATGCGTTCCCCAGCCACTGGTGGAAACGGTACACGAGTGTTTTATGATAGTAAATTTTTACGTAAAGGCACTATGTCCAAAGGATATTTTTATCTATTACTTTTTAAATATATAATGTTTTTAAGTGACTTCCCAAATAATTAGCAAGAGTGCTTCTTAACATAAAAGTAGTTCTTGATATCCTGCCTAAATCTAAACATTTTATTAAATCCCGACATAATTATCCTTTGGAATATAACATAAGACATTTTATAACTTTACATTTTTTTATTATTACTTTAAAGAACACACGGTTTGACTTTTGTAAAAATACCATTTGTTTTCAACAGATGTTAGACGAAGTTTAATCTACAAAAGAATTTCATTCTGCTTTCTTAGAAAAGAGTATTTAGAAGTCCCTTTCACGTTTACTCTTTGACTTTCCGAGTTGTGTCATATTAACCTTTTTTTCTTGTTACACTATGCAGGGAAACCGCATTTGTCAAAAAATAACGTTTGCATTCATGCATAAGGAAGATGTTAGAAATTTTATATAGAATACATAAGAAGCTAAAAATAAAAATTCCAGGGTGAAATGTCATACTGAACAATTTTGTTTCGAAATATGTATTCAGCACACAACACAGGGAAATGCAATAGAATGTTTTCAATAGAAAAAAGTCTTTTTTCCAGCGACTATTAAACGCAACAAAAATTTAGAATAGTAAAATAAAATTAAACTTATTGCATTTGTATGTATATCGTCCTTTTCGGGGTATTATAGTGCAGTTTATTAAATACTATCTGAAATATTCGGTATAGCCCGTACATAGATGGAGGGGGATATTCATTTTGCTTAAAGTTAGTTATTTTGATTGTAGACGAATGGAAAAATAGTTTTAAAAATACTCAATAATTTTTTTTAAATAAAAGACTCATATCTAATACAATGGTTGATTATACATAATATTTTACGTTTGTGTGCTCAAGAAGTAAAAAGACAAAATATCTGGCTTGCTGACTCTTCTTCAAGGTATGTATTTATAGATATATGTTAATTAGTGGTATATTTTTTGTTATAACATCAATAAGCTTGCTGCAAATTTTTTTTTAAAGTAACGTTAAATTCTTTAGTATAGAAGTTATCTCCTATACAATGTACTGCTTTTTTCAAAATGAGATGATTATTTTCTCCACTGGGAGGGAATTCTCCATGCTTTACTGGCGCTCAAAATGTAAAGCCTCATTTTGTGTGGTGCCTTGCTTACCATACTTTAATTATCCAATTTTTCCCCAAAAACCTTTAAAAAACATACAAAACATTTCTGCTTATGAATATTATTATTTTTAGCAAATTTTGAAAAACTTTCAATAATAATACCTTTTTCAATCATCAGTTGTTAATTTTCATGTAATAAAAATAAAATTTCATCATTTTATTTTGATTTTTTTTCTCAAAATTTGTTATAAGACCTTGTTATTATACTTACTCTCAGATTGTATTGCTTTTAACGTGCATATACGTCATTGCTTGCTTATGATAACCCTCAGCATCAGCGACTTTTAAGAATAAATTCAGCAGTTAACAGGTTAAATCAAAAAAGTTTTCTTAAAAAAGTGAAATTGATTTTATTGACCGAGTGAATTTGACCGAGATCCATTCTTTAAAACATAACTTGAATAGGAAATATTTTTATATTTGTTAAAACTTTAGAATAAATTATTTCAAGTAAAAATATAAAATAAATGGATTTGTATGCCACCAAACATCTTCTTAATTGATACATAAAACATTTTATAGTAGTTTTGTACAAAATGATACTTTCAGCATAGTAGGAAACCTGTTTGCCAAATAGGTATATAAATATCCTCTTTATAAAACAAAATTATATATTTATACAATATTTTATATTTACAAGTGACGACCAATTTTCCTAAATCCCTACCTACTTTACAATTTTGTAGCAATAAAATAGTTTTAAGAGCACCATATTTGTATTTATGCATAAAATAATTTTATCAAGTTTAAAGTGAGACTTTACAATGCGTAAAAGTACTTTAGGAATACGAATTTCATAACTGTAAATAAAAATGCGCAGAATATCATGCGTTGCACCAATATGGTACTATTGAAGAATAGGGTGTCTTTTGGCAAATTTGTTGAAATTATTGGCCATGTTTACTAAAACACAAATGCATTTCATACGAATAACATTGTATTCTTTGCTATTTGGGCGACTTTATTTGATGTAGATTCCGCCATTGTAATAGAATTATATACATTTTCTTAATCCAAACCACTGAGAAAGCGGGATTTACATTTATAGGTAATTAAACCCCTAACATTTTAACAAAGCCAACAGCTTTAAATTATTAAAAATTAGCCATAGTAAACCCTTAATGGTCCATTATAGCTAATATTTTAAAGTATTACAAGCATTAAATGTATAAGAAATGGGTTCCATAGGAAGAGATGGATACAAATATAATATAAATTAAAATATAGATACAGATTGTTTGATCACGGTAAAATCAGAAGAAAATGTTAGGTTACTAGTCTCAGAGCTTTATCGCCAAGTTCGTGGAGGCACCTTGTTCTTCAGTCAAGCCCAACAATACTATGTTGTTTTAAAATGTTCAATTATTAATAAATAAATTTAAAAACACTTAGAATCGTCTTTTTTATCTGGGTTACCGGGATAAATGTAGGGAACATGTATAAATTTTAAAAACATTTTTGAAAACTTTATGTTTGGACGTATTCAGACATAGTTAGGAAATTTAATATTAAAATGAGTTTTTATATTCCTTATGTCTTAAGTATGTGTTTACAGTTTTTATTAAAAAATGTTATCATCTACGCATCTCTAACATTTATAATAATTACCAAGTAGGTGAAACATTGTGGAAGAGTAGAGACGGGAAATAAATGAACATATATAGCGCATATAATTTGTTATAGGGATTATTGAATTATTTGTTATATTTTTAAAATACTTTCCGCTTAGTTTGTGCAAACCATAAGTTATATTATATTTTTAATATTGTTTTTTATTGTAAAACTGCTTTCTTAATTTTTGCACTTCATCTTTTTTTTATTGTCTGAAAATATTCTACAGGTGTAAATATCGTGATTTAAAGTTTCATCTCTGCTATCAATCGGTTCAACTTGAACGCCATGTAAAAATATTACAGCAGAAATTTCTCGGCTGTAATAATTTACTATAAAACTTGAAATATTTCGATATATATGTTCTTGACTCCACTACAACTGCTAAAATACAAATATTATCGATATATCTGACAATATAATATATAATATACACAAACATATTAAATTTGACAAAAGTTATTGTAAGTATATTAATGATCTATCGCAGGGAAAAATAATAAAATTTCGTTTAAGAAAGAGATAAGTGTAGGTTTATCAATAAAAGTGATAATTCTCTGAATAGATTTCCCCTTGTTTTCAACTCTTCACTAAGCGTCTAAATCAGCGTCATTATTTCAAATCAAACAAATTTTAAACAGAAACTTAAAGAAAACAATATTTGTAACATTAAAAAGCTCATGCTTATTCACTGTCAACCATAGAAATGTAATTCATCATTTCCAAATATTGTTACTTAATTAACAACTTTCTATTCTAAATTATTTAACTGAAATTAATCATGAACTATAACAGATAAAAATTACAAATATTTTCACTAACGTGCCAACATAAAACTATTTTACCTTGGAACCATTTCCGCCAAGTAATAAATATCATTTGTTACAAAAGTTCGTTTAAAAATGCATAACTCCAGAGATTTATAATGTGAAACGTAGCCTACTTTAAAATCTCACAAAATCCTCTCTTGCTAATTAGGAAATCTTAGTTGTTACGAATAATGAATCATTTTGATAAAAATTTTTACAATTACGAATTATGAAAGTGCACTTTGTTCTCCCTTGTGTGGCAGCAGAGATGTTATTTATGGTGGAAACAGTTATTTCTCAACTTTTAGGGGAAACAACATTTAAGTGTGTGACTCATAAGCCGTAAATGAATTTCACATCAGAGCTAAGTAATATTATCATATATCTTACAGTTTAACTTTTTTCATCGTGGCAGAGAATCTACATAAAAATACCAAGTTATATTCACGCTCATCTGAGATATAAATAAATATTTAAAGTACATGTCAAAACTCTTTCGCTGCTGGGTAAAAACTAAAATTGTTCAAATTTGAGTACGGAAAATAAAGAAAGACAATGAAACAGATTTGTAAAAGTGTTTTTATTTCCTAATTCCTTGAAATAGAAACATTAGAATAAAACTGATTCACGAAGGTTTAAAATAATGATTTCGAAGTTTCGTTGTTCATAAACTTAAAACGTCGCAACGAAGAAAAGTGTGAAAATTCTTTACAATTAACGGCTTGAGATTGGCTTCAGTTTTTCTTGAGTGACATGAATTTACGTTTAGTATATAAGTTGATGGCACGTCATTTATATTGATTTTTGTTTAAATGCATTTTCTTAATGTTTTTCTCGAATTTGAAATGATTATTATGAAATAATTTGGATATTTCTTTACATATCATCGATGTTCAAATAAACCCAACTTCTTTCAAAAAGTTATATAGAGGTGATTTACGGTTAAATACAACTTCGTCAATTTTAACTGAAGATTTGCAGCTATTATAATTATTAAAACAGAGGCATCACTGTTAAAATGATATTCCCGTTAAACTACTTTTATGAGGAGCTGAAATTTTTATTTAGCTATATATTAATTTAGAATTCGGTTAATTTTACTTAAACGCCGATAACATAAAAATAAACAGCCTTGATGTTTATAATTGACATATTGGAATCAATATGACTGTGCTGGTAAAACCAGTATGTGTGTGTATGTGTGTGCCATCAATGTATCTGCCTAACGTAAATTTCTCTATGTAAGAAGTGTTTTTCAAAAAGTAAGGCAATATATGTCGTTAATTACTAATAATTTTCACACGTTTATCCCTTGCAAAATTGTAAATATATAAAAATAATATTAAAGAAATATTAAAATAAGTATAAAAAATTAGTAATTAATGGTTGATAAGGCTTCATTTTTCAAAAAAAGTTCTTAGGTAGACAAATTTATGTTAAGAAGATACGTTGATGGCAGGTCTTTTATTATGATTTTGGTTTTCCGGTATTTTTCTAATATTTCACTTGCATTTAAAATGGTTAATATACAATAATTTGAAACTACAAATATATTAAATTCAATACTTTTGGTATACATATTATATATATATATATATATATATATATATATATATATATATATATATATATATATATATATATATATATATATATATATATATATATATATATATATATATATATATATATATATATAAATATATATATATATATATATATATATATATATATATATATATATATATATATAAATATATATATATATATATATATATTATATATATATATATATATATATATATATATATATATATATATATATATATATATATATGTTTATTTATTTATTAAAATATTTAATAAAAAAAATAATAAATATTACTAGAGTATTAGTTAAATACTATTACGGAAGGTATTAAACTCTCTTTTAACAAATGGAAAGCAAATATAATCATTAATATCAGTTATTTTCTGAAAATTCCTCTATTTGTAACGCTTCATTATATTCCAAAAAAGGGGTAAACATTTTAGTATAACAAAAATAAAGCAGGAAGTTTAGAAAAAAACAACATGAAAACATGTTTGACTGTTATATGTTACTCCAATGAATGTAATTCATTATAGCATTACTGAATTAACTGCAACTTTCTATTGTAAATTATTCAATCGGAATTAATAGTTCTTTATAACAGATAGAAATTGCAAATACTTTCACCAACGTGCCAACATAAAATTATTTTGACTTGGAGCGATTTCCGCCTAAAAATATGTATAATTTGTTACAAAAGTTCGTTAAAAAATGTATATCATAGAATAATTATGTCTACTTTAAAATTTTATAGAATTCTCTCTTGCTAATTAGGAAACCTTAGTCTTTAAGATTAATGGATATATTTGATACAAATTTTTAAAATTACGAATTATGAAGGTTCAGTTTGATATCTCGTCTGATACAAATGTTATTTATGATACAAACAGTTATCTCTGAGGTTTTACGTGAGTAACGTTTAGTATGTGTCTCCGAAGCCGTAAATGAATTTCTCTTCAAAGATGAGTAACATCCTAACAATAGGAAAAACTTTGTGATATATAAAGACTCACTGAGCGTTTTGGATAATCTGAGTTCGGGTGTCATTATTAACAGCTATATTTATGCGATCCTTAATCTGTATCAGCAGCTTATCCGTTGTGGTTTCCATATTCTCCTATTGGGTGTCTAGCCATGGAGGTATTGTGGGAAATGTAAGGGCTGATATTGTTGCTAGGAGTGCTACCGATCAGTATTATGGCTCGCTTCCATATAGCGATATAAAAAAATGAGACACCTCATAATCCAAAATAACTGGAGTGACGGCTGAAATAACGAATCTCGAAATAAACTCTATAGTATCAAACCTTATATCACCACTTGGCCTTTGATTCCTTGTCGGAAACGTCATGTTCTCTTGACGAGACTTCTTATCGGTCATACTAGACTTACCCACTCTCATTTGCTTTTGGAGGAACCTCCTCCTCGTTGTCCACGCTGCTACTGCCTCCTCACAGTTCATCGTTTTTTTAACCTCTTGAACTCGTTTCACTCGTTTTTATAAAATGTATTTTAGTAATGCCAATATAAAAGACCTTTTGGGTGAATTTTTCCCTCATCCTGCCCTTTTTGACTTTCTCAAGCGTATTGGTTTTTATTCATTTTTTATAATGGTTTCATTTTATCGCCATTTTTCTCATCTCATATTCATGTTCTGTTTTTAGTGTTTGGAAATTTTTACTCTGGTCAGTATTATTTGTATTCTTTTATTATATACCTTTAGTCTATTGATGTCTGATCTCCTGTGTTGCGGTTTATTGCCTTTTGTTTGGCGCATCTTGTGCTCATTAGACCTTGCGCCATTAAACCTCATCCAACCAACCAACCAACCTAACATTGCTTAAAGTTATTTCTTTTTCAAAAAAGACGATCTTAATTTTAAAAAATCCGTATTATGTCTAGGTTTTTTTATGATCATCTATTTTTTCTGATTTTATGATTTGATATATAAACAGTAGAGCGACTGCGTACTAACTAGAAATGTTTCAATTTGAATCAGAAAATAAAAGAACAATAAAATGGATTTGAAAATATTTTAAATAATAATGACAACGTTTCGTTGTTTACATATTTAAAATGTTGCAACAGAAAAAAGCAGGAATATTCTTAGTAATTAACGGATGACATTGGCTTCGTTCTTCAAAGAAAATGTTTACGTTGACAAATTTACGTTAAGCAGAACTGCACATCATTTATTGTGATTTTGGTTTTCGTTCATTTTTCTGATGTTTTGCTTGCATATACAACGATTAATATAACTTCAAATTTCAAATGATTGACTGTGTTTCAGTAGGCTTAAGTCAAAAAATGTAATAAAAGTGATTTATAAGCAAATACATAATTAGAAGACATGCCAAAAATTAGTCGTTAAAATATTAATAAATCTACGGTTTTACTGAAAGTTACGTAAAACAATATTTACTATATTTTATAACGATCCACATACTGTAATTAACTCTATATTATTTCAAGATTTAGCAACTTTTTCTTGCAAGCTACAGTTATAAACTATAGAATGTAATATAATGTATAAATTTCCTAGATTGTTAAATTCCTATCCTAGATGTTTGAGCATTCCACATCAAACCATGTCTATAGATATATTGATACCATTCAAAATAAATCCGTAGATTTGTGTAAGCATAAATATAGAATGCATTTATTAGAAATTTAAAAAAGAAAGGAAAAAATGGAATATAAAGTAATAATCACACTGGTCAGCTAATGGGGGGAGGGGATCCTTGATTTGATTTCATTATTATGTTCATGTTTGTTCACGTGTAAAGAGTCATCCTGTTGCTATTCAGTAGGAACTCCGTTTTGTTTTCAATCTCTTAACATTATGCTATAGATTTAATCACAGCTACTGATGCATAAAGCAGCTTTATTTGTTTTATATTATTTTAATATAATAATAAATTTAACGAATTGTATAAAAATGACAGTGTTAATAAAGTTTTCATCATGACCTTTTTTTAAATTTATGATTTATATTAACAATAACGATATGTATCATCAAGTTTCAAAATTATAAATTTTGTACTATAGGAGGGCAATCACATTCGTTACAGAGATTTGCAGCATCATTGAATGCATATGTTTTCTGAATATGAATAATCTACAAAAGTTCGCAATGAAATTACACTCAAGACAAGCCCCACGATATATATAACCTACTCTTGGGCAGGGTGAGTGTAGGAATTCATCTTCCAACCCCTGTTTTATGTATAGAACTCATTACGTGTACAAATATATGCTGTCACTAAGGGTAGGTAGTTTGACATTGAAGAAATAAACTTTTCCAAGTATTCAAGTCAATACAAAATTCATTTCATCTTGTATATGATATATAAATTCAGAACAACTCTGATAGCACAGACCGTTTTGGTTTACAGCGCTACAGTCTACGTTTTCACACCATAAGGGCTAATGATATCAGTGTCTACTAACTTTAAGTCGATTGCAGACGGCTAAAAACATCAATGGCAACAGGGGGACTCGAACCCATGAATACAGATACAGAAAAGAAGAGCTCTACCAGTTAGACCATCTTTCAGTCGCACAGACTGGATACAAGTCTTAGAATAATTTCATTCAAATATAACAGGTTTGTATATAACAAACAACAACTACTGTTAAGCACAATAAAATATAAAATAACTTACCTTTCGATATACCAAGTAAAATATATAAATTACATTAGGTGTTCTAAAGCTTTTTTAGTTGTAATACAGTTGTCGGATTAAAAAAATACAACATATGTACACTAGAAGCAGTGTTAATACGAAAGAAAAACGAAAATTTGCAAATTTAATGCTCATTAATCTTGAACCAATTTTTTTGTATACAGATTTTATCATTTCATTTTTACTTATTGGAAGGTTAGTTATCCTCTTATTCCTTGACCTTGATTTTTGCCTCGCCCCCCCCCTAAAGTACTTCAACTCCAAGTTTGTGAGCCACGGCTTTACATAACCGACAGTAAAAGAACCCTCTTTAATTAACGGATACTGACGGGGATCTACCATAACTCAATTATGAGATCATCATATTTTAGGAATAGATTCAATCTTCTGATTCTGCTAGTTATAAAGTAATGATGTCATATCTATCACTCTAGTAGATGAAAAAAAAAGACTTAAAATATTTACCGCTTGCCTGATTATCCCAAGTTATCTGGGGTTCGTATATGTTGCAGTTAATTAGTATCCCGAGAAAATTCGGGCGAAGCAAAATTTGTCAGTACGATTTCTTTTATCACAGTTTTACTCGGCTTGGGGGAAATTACAGGCAATATTCAGCTCTGATTGGCAGTTTGCAAAAAGTTTTGTTGGTTTCGAGGTTCTTTTGCGGGACTGGTCCCGTGTTTTCCCCTGATTGAAAAACAGATTTCAGAAAATCACAGTGAAGAGTTTTCTGACACACCAGGAACACCCAGCATTAGTCCTTTACCACTCAGGTTAACCTCAAGGCATTTTCCAGATGTTATTCCTAATAATGAAAAAAAAAATCAAATCCAACGAGACAGTGTACTTTGTGCTCCCGTAAAACATATCGCAGAGGTAATCCAGTAAGAAAAGAGACCAGATATCAGAGTACAGAATGTGGGATATCACTTTGTGTTGTACTTTGTTTCAAAAACTGTCATACAAAGACTAATATTTAACTTTTTCTATTTGCCCGAGATAACTCTGAATAAAACTAATATTAAATCTAAATGCTTTTACACTTGAATAAAATTAAAAAATTAACTTAAAACCTACATATTTTCTTTTGTGTCATTCACTTGTATTTAATAATAAAATAAAAAATGTGATGCTTTTTTGCCATTTTTTTCAAAAAAATTTGTGAGGGAAGCAGTTAAGTATTTTCAGATTTATATAAACAAATTCAAGTGCTACCTGATACTCAGCTATTTATTTACTTACTTAAACAAACACCCGGAATTCGAAATAAAAAACATTAACCATGTACTGAAACAACTATTGATATATTTATCCAATTATTAAAACATCATTAAAAACAAATCTCCCTGGAACATGTTTACATGTGAAAGGAATAACAGTACGCAATCATCTTTATGACACATGCTATAAATATTATATTAGAGACTAAAATAAAATTCCTCGGGGCACTCTATATGCTTAAAACTCTTGTTTTGAATATAAAGTCCCTCAAGTTGCTTTGTTCTAATTACTGAGCTTTGTTGTAGAGAAACATGTAATTTTTCAGGCGAGTCTTATGAATTAAGAATGAAGCGTCACTGGTTGTCTGAGATGATCTCCATTATGATAACGAACTTGTTTGTTCCAGATAGTAAAGTAGTTAAATTAACTGTAGTCGGACAGCTCGTTTGGACTTATTACGTTGAAATTTTAAACAAGTATACAGTAATTCCGTAAATTGGTAAACAGATAAAAAGTTGTAACATTTTCATAGATTCAGTATGCTATTCTTTTTAGAATATGTATATCTATTGAAATTCATCTTATTATGCTACTAGAATTAGATGTTTCAAAAAATTCCAGGAATTATGTTTAACTGAGAAGATACGTGACCAGATTTTAACTCTGCATTATATTAACGCTTTTTGTATACACGAGGATGAATTTTTCATTAAACATACTACGCTCACCTGAACCTCATATTATATTTCTAATTTAATATTTTTTTTAATAACTGGAGAAACAAGAATATAAAAAAATAAAAAAATATATTCTTAAACTTTAAAGACATCGTAAAGCAGATAAAAAGTAGTCCAAAAACAGTTCAAAGTACCGAATCTTTCGCCTTATATGACATCTAACTTCCAAATACCTTAATGATTGTTTTTCCATGGGGAGCTTCGCATGTAAGAAGGTGTTATTTGTTCATTGGTTCGTTTTTATTATCACACAGGGGGCAGGTAACCTCAGGGGAAAAGCCAAGTCGATATAGATGGTAGATAGGCAATCACGCTCGATCAATAGACGAAAATCAACCACTGCTGCTCGTCTATGTTTGTCAGGTCAAAAAACAATTATTTCTCCTGTATTTAGTTTCTATTTTAGAAAAGAGTTCATCCTAGTGCGTTGTCTTCGTGTGTTTAATATGTAGTTTAACGTTAAGATAACAGGTGTCTCGCTAATTTAATATAAGATAGTTTAAATAAATTTTTCAGCAGTTTAATCTTCAGTTTCATTCTTAAAGTTTTATCTTCAGGGACACCTCTGGGCTTCTAAGACTTTAAATTTGAATTAATTTGCCAGAACACAGTTCGTATCACAAGATTAAAACATCAGGCATTTTTTGAATGCGTGAATACAGAAACAAAATATATTATGTGATTTTATTTGTTCTTTTACTACTTATTATATATTGAAATGTCACATATAACAAGAAAGGAGCGTAGAGAGAAACTTTCCATGAAGTATTTTCTCTCACTTCAAGTGCTATCTTAAAATATGCTGTCATAGATGCTTATAGACATTCAGAATCGTATTTAAGTCTGCTTTCACTATGCTCACGTAAATATAAAAAAGGAAGATAATTTTTCATATTCACCTTTCTCTATGTGTCTTTAATAGTAAACTATGTAAAATGTAATTCTAAAAGGCTTCACTTTATATTTTGATTAGTTTTCCGCTCACCCAGTCTTTCAAAACTCTTAGAAGCCTACTTGAATATTGTTTAATTGAATTACATGGTCTTCATATAGGGTTTCATGGTTTTAAAGACATGCAAACAAATAAAATATAGACTGTATAAATATATGGAATGCATACTCTATAAGCAAATATCTCATCATCTTTGAAACAGCTTATATATCGGCAACTAAGATTCTATACCGGTTTTTCTCTCCAATATTTGGTTCATGACTTACTACTAATTTGACACTCTTTAGAACAATATTTGTAAGTGAGGAATCGTTCTTAGCATAAAGTACCAACAACAGAGAAATATTTATTTCGTTGCACTATTATATCGAGTGTGTCTCGATCTCAGTTTTTATCTCAGATGTTCCTATGTCGAGTCTTACTCAACATTTATTCATGTTCGAATCAAACGACATCGTGTACACGTTATCAAAGCAATATTCTCACTTTCGAGCTTCCTCTGGTTAATTTTCTTGAATTTGTTCCTGCCGTACATTAAATTGCCATATTTTTTTACTAGAAGTAAATTTGAAATAAAACATTTAAAAGCGTTTGGAGCTCCTGATTTAACTGAAATAAAATTTACATTGAAAAAGGAGAAACAACTTTAATGCAGAATATCCGATGCACCTGAATATCACACTTTTTTTGTGAAATTAATTATATAAAAGCACTTAACACATTTTAACTCTATAATCAATCAGAATATACTGCCCAGATATGTTCAAATTTTATTCTGAAGTAGTAATTGCGCAAGTAAAATTAATATTTTTGACTATTTGTGTGTCTCTCTCTGTCTAAATCTTTATATATAAAATTCTTCTGTCCGTGTGTTTGTAATAAAACCCCTCCTAAACGGCTGGGCAGATTTTGATGAAATTTTGTGTATGTAATTAAATTGATTCAAGAATGTTTAAATTCACAATTTTATCCGATGGAAAATGTTTTTTTTATTAAAAATACAGAATTGCACTTTTATTGAGATTGTTATAATGCCGCTTAAAACACTTAACTACCAACATATATGTGGTGTAGAGGGCAGTTCAACGAGCTTCATTAAGAGAAGTTCCAGGATCGAATCCCCATGCAGGTTATGAGGGAATTTTAATTAAATCTAATTACGTTTGTGATGACTGTAGGCGTGGTAGCGTCAAGTGTTTTTAATATATTTTTTTCCTTACTTTCCCAACAAAACGGTCCAATACATTTTCCAAAACTTTTTGTCCAATAGATGTAAATTTTCTGTCCATTCAACACGTTTTCCAGCTGTCGTCGGCAAATGGCTTTTCTCCTGATCTTAGCAGTTAAATTCGTTGACTAAGTTTCTTGTCCCTTGGGAAAATTCTATCTGTCTTCGCTCTTGGGTACACCTCTGTTTGAGCAAAGTGATTGTGTCTTTCTCGTGTCTGCCGCTGACTAGTGAAGATGCCCTTTTCTACCAGCTTTTAAATAAAATTTCAATTCGACTTGGACTTGTGTGCCGTTCTCTTCAATGTGGCCCGACTGCATCTTACTTTATTACTGCTAGCTGATTAGGCTTCTCCTTCTCCAGCAAACCGGACAATTAAAAATAATAGGGGCTATAATTTCAATTGTGTCTAGCAGTTGTATAATTCTTGGATTACATATATATAGCACGGTGTCTATAAAAATGAAGTTCAAATAGAGGTGTATTACACACACATTTTTGTGTATAAGCATAAATTTACATTGCATAAATATGAATATTGTAATGTATTTATCTATCTATGAACAGTTTAACCTATCACAAAGTTAAGAAAATCCACAGTAGAACTGTGTGGAATAGTAAGTAAGGTGGTCAAGAAAAAAAGAAAGAATAGCATTTTGTAAAAGAAAAAAAGAAAAGAATTTTGTAAAAGACAAATAGAGGGTATTCTAGCATCCTTCCTCGAAGGCTTCGGTGTTGAAAAACCTTTAGATGACAATTTATAGGGGAGTCAGCCCGCCAATCAGTACTGTTAATATTTAGTCACATGGTTAACACTGGGTGACTTGAAGGAAAAAAACTAATTATATAAAGTGCTATATAATATGGGTTGATGGAAGGAGGAATCAATTTAGGTATATTTGAACTCTCCAACGCTAAAGAAAGAACAATAAAATGCTGTCCAAGTTCTGCCATAAAAGAATAGAATTGCTCAAAAATTATTTTAAGTTACAGTTATAATTATGTTGGTTAGTTTTTTAGGTTAAAAATACCATTACACACACTCGTACACATACCATTACACATATATACTCGTTTGTTTTCGTTACAGTGTGAATCATGTAGAAAGATTTCAGGAATATTATAAAAGTTTATGAATATTATAAAACATTATCTATGAACTCCAACTATTAATCATTTAAACTACAATAGCTGTTTTGATTGAAATTATTTTCACTGGGATTCTTCATCAATAATTATCTAGACTCTGCAATCCGGCACTGACTCATACCTTATTCCCATCATCGGGAAACTTAATAGCTTTCTAGAGTTTCATCAACATGTGATTTATTTTTCATTTTAAAACTTCATTAACGGAATCGTTCAGATGGATTCGAGAAAAGAGATAAAGAGAATACAAGGAGGGGGAGATTGGAAATGAACTCTCCGTATGTTAGTTGCTTTAGTAGTTTAATGTTTCAGATTTCTTTAAGTAACTAGATTGTAATTTTTTTAGTTTATTTAAAGAACACACCTCAGTGATGCAGATCTCTAGTATAGTAATGTTAGTTTACCGGGATTTGCTAATACTTGCTCACACACAGAAACATATATATGTATATATATATACAAATTATTACACCTAAAATAAGTATATAAAATTTTCCTATTTCTCGTCTCATTTATAATAGAGGAGTGCTATCTGACTTAAATTGGTTTTACCCGTCTATCAAAATTAACGATGAATTAAATACTCATTTTCTGTCTCGTTGCTGTATTTTACAGCTGTCCCAGGACAATGGTATCGCTTCTACATAAAGAACTGAGTGGTAGTTTTGAGCCCCTGAAATAGATATATAAAATTCTCCTATTTCCCATCTCATTTATAGTAGAGGAGTGCTATCCGACTTAAAATGGTTTACCCGTCTATCAAAACTAACGATGTAATAAATACTCATTTTCTGTCGCGTTGCTGTATTTTACAACTGTCCCAGGACAATGGTATAGCTTCTACGTAAAGGTCTGAGTGTGTAGTTTTGAGCTAACTTAAATTATCAAGGATCATTCTTGCCTCCCATAAATTGCTGAACAACCTTTAGCCTCATGGAAGAAAACCACGTGACTCACTAGATCTGTGGTCCTACATTGATGAAACGTGTATATTCTAGACCATTCTATGCACAGCTGTCTCCCTTTACAGATGGTCTCTTCGTCCGATGTTTTTGTATCCTCCATATAAGTCCCTCCATATAAAGTTCCTCAATTTGTGTTTCTGATGACGTCATGACTGCAAATTGGAGTCTTTTTCTCCCAGCAATTCTGGGAAAACTGAATAATAGAGTCTAATCTCCCGTGTCACTCTGGCCAAATGGTTAGAGAGCTGGACTTCCGTACCGGAGTTTGAAGGTTCGAATCCCATTACGGCATGGATGTTCGTAGTCGTGAATCAGCTTTCATCAGTAGGTCCCGGTCTCATTAGCCCTTGTGTTGCAAAAAGTAGGCCATAGCACTCCAAACAAAACAAAACAAAACAAAACCCGTGTCAGGCTGAGAAAGATTTTCTCTGGTTATATATAAATAGCTCCCAAACGATTGCTTAGTAAGACATTATTATTTCAGGATGTTCGGTAATATTAAAATCAGTGAAAATGTTTACGATATTTTCGAAATCATTGATTCTAGTCCTAATTAATTTTTTATAAAATGTATAAATATTTAAATCTCATTTTTATTTATTCTTAACTAGTCGTTAAATTTATACAAACGAAGAGATCATATGGAAAGACATTTACCCACATTACTAAAAAATAACTCTGCAAGATGCACAAAATACAATATCACGAGTCAAATAGACTGAAGTAAAGATACTGTATACTGTAATAGTAAATTCCTAATTTCTTATATTATCAATAACGAATGTAAATCCATGTGTGCGTATATATAAGTATTTATGTACTTGTATGTGCACATTATATAATTATCAAATGATTCCGTAATAGAATACTATGAGCAAAATACTTAACATATTAAATTTATTATCTTCTCACAAACAAATAAATAGTGTTATCCTAAGATTTATATTGAACTAAATGAAACTGACTTTATTCAAATGTATTTCCCATCGTGTTTATGTAGAAAAATGAATATTGAACTCATAGGGCATAGATGGGCAATATTTCAAAATGGTCCATGAATTTAACACGCCCACTAAACGAAACATATATACTCAGATAACAACAGAAGGAAAACTTTCGTAATAAATTATCATTGTTATCAACCTAGTTGATTTTGTGAAAGTAAACTTCTGGTATGTCAGCGAAGTTGTTGAAATATTATTGCCGATAAAATGAAAAAGGCTCATTTCGAGAAGCTTAGAGCTAAATTCGAGGAAAACACGGGAAGTTGCAAAATTTTTGACATTTTTAATCACAGCGTTATCTTTTTCGTGTGCTCAAGAAATATGCTTGTAATCTAGAACAGTATTTATCTAGAACAGTGTTTCTCAAACTTTCGGTATTTGTGTATCTCTTCTAGAAATTTCAATATATTGACCGCTCTTCATAAAAAAATCTTATGTTTAAATACTTTATTGAAAATTAAACCTTATTTATTATTTTCGCTTTCAGTAAATAAAAAACAGTAATACACGGAAAAGAAAAAACTTAAAAATAATCACAATAAAATATATAAATAGATTTAAAAAAATATATAAATAATATTTATTAGAGAATAGATTCATTAAAGAAGGATAGAATTATCTATGTTGAAATGGCAGGTTATCAAAATTGTGTTTGTTCTTTGATAATTTTTAGGTTATGGTGATTGTAAAGTTATTTTTATAAGTTACATTCTGTTCAGCTTTTTCTACCTCTTCCCGTGATTCATCGTCAAAGACATACCAGAACAGGACCGGTTTGAACTAGAAAAAAAAAAATCAGACTTCTTCCGACCAATACAAGGGTTCGTTGGTTTGGGGAATTTTGACCTCTCGTGGTTCTGGAGTGGACCCCTGTATTTTTCTCCGTGAGGCAGTCTGATTTGTTTAGAGGACAAGACTGTGACCAGAGGAGAGTAGAAGGTGAATGCTGCTGGTATCCGCGGCTTGCGGGATACACCTTTTGAAAAAAATCATCGCCATATTTTTTAGGGGAGGCGCCGACTCGAGAGCAGTCTTGGATATCTACAAATGATAAGTGGATTACAGTTTTATTCCTTAGGCATTTATTTATTTGTATAAAATCATTAAATCAAGACATATTTGTCCGTGTGTTTATTAATGAATATTAATTTCTTCTTTCATAGACACTAGGCCAAGGTAACATTGTTTTTACAATGTTGTAAACTAATTATTAATCTCTATATATTAAATTAAATTAATAATCTATATTGAAATAAATCTAAATATCTTTTTTCATCTTCTATTTTATTTAAATTATTATAACTCAAGTTAAGTTCCAAAAACCCAAATTCTTCATAAAAATTTGACGCACAGACATAAAAATATTTTATATGAATTAACTGTTTAATTTATATGGAAAACAATAGTTTTATATATTTGAACATAATTTTGAAGTAATATTAATGCAAAAACTGTAAAAAAATATTGAAAATTAGCTAGCAAGAAACAATTTAAAAATCAAGAAATACTTTGAAAAATTAGAATTTTCGAAAAAGTAGTGAAATTTAAAATATCTTAATCTGGTTTTTTATATCTTTTTAATTATAGGTATTTTATTATGATTGCACAATTTAATTTATAATTTTTTAACTATATAGTTATTTTTTATATATACATAAAATATATAAGTAAATTTTAATAATTTTCAGAAACTCAATTTAACTTCCACTGCCCCTTAGTCTAAGATTCTTTCTGCATGAAAAACATGTTCCTTATATTCGAATTTAAGGACAAAGACAGTTTTCAATTTTTTTCGATATTTTTATAATGTTGATATATAATATTGTTTCAGGAAACATAATGCAGAAAATTCTACTAGAAAAATTTTGATTGAAACTGAGTAGACCAATAATATTCTTTAAAAATGTTCTTAGATCACAACATACTATACAATTGCTTTGAACTTTTAATTTTTAAATTGATATAAAAACAAAACGGGGTATCGATTTTTACTTAAGTAAGATGTTAGTTATATAAGACAATTATTTAAATTTATACCTTTTTTTAGCAACAGTTTCTCTCATTTAACGGTATTAAAATCTTCTTTAATTAAGAACATTTTTTGATATAATGGAATTTCATGGTTTTCAAAAGCATGCCAAGTTTAATGACAAACACATTAACAGAGAATCTCTAAAAATACATAAAAGTAAAACACCTGGAATATTTCAAATTCAATATTTCAAAACAAAGCCAAAATGGAAATATTATTTTTTTAAAGTTTAAAAGAAGGGTGTATGACAAAAAAATGGATTTCAGTTCAGTAAAATAATACTGTTAATCAAAAAGTGTCTTTTGGGGAGGAAACGTATACCAAACTGGACTTTTTTTTTAACAAAATGGGATTTCATGGTTTTGAGCAAGATCTTTCTCTTTGTTGTCCCCTTCATATCTATAAATGCTAGAAAGCTAATTCAAATTAAATTGGCAAAAAGTAGGTCATTTATTACAAAATATAAAATTAATATTAATTTCTTATGCACAACTAATTATAATCAATTATAGAAATAAAATTATCGATGTTGAGATGACAGATCATCACAAGTTAGTTCACTGGTTGTTAAGTTTAATTCAAGAGGCGGTTTCACATTAAAAGTATGTTCTTTATTTTCATCGTAATATCTACAAATTCACTTGTAGTTGGAAATACTAAGATGTATTTTAATAAAACGAAAAAATTAAATTAATTCATTATACATTAAAATAAATTAAACTATGTATGGCATATATATATATATATATATATATATATATATATACATATACACATATATATATATATGTATATATATATATATATATATATATATATATATATATATATATATATATATAATATATATATATGTATATATATATATATGTATATATATATATATATATGTATATATATATATATGTATATGTATAAATGTATGTATATATATATATATTTATATATATATGTGTGTGTATATATGTATATATTCATATATATATATATATATATATATATATATATATATATACATATACACATATATATATGTGTGTGTGTGTGTGTGTTAGGTCTAAAAAGGGGGTAGTTGAAAATTACAACGATTTCTCAAGGAAACTCTTTTATAATAATAAAATAAATGAAAAAGACTCCAAAAGCTTGCATAACCTTTTGGAGTAATCCGGTCAAGCGAAAAGATATTTGAAATATTTGATGATTGAGCCAACCGATATGAGTTAGTTAGCTCGTGGACATGGAGCTGTCAACACTTTTCCACGCTTAGCTCCGCCACGAACAAATGAAAATGGCGTAAGTTTTGATTTTAAATGAAACGCTGATTTAATAAACTTATTATTATCAAGAAAGACTGTTTTCCGTTCGCCTTAACACTGGACCATGTCATATATATATATATATATATATATATATATATATATATATATATATATGCATATATATATATATATATATATATATATATATATATATATATATACATATATATATCAACACTGTAGGAAGTGACTAGAAAACAATTAGTTTCAAAATTGTAGATACTATGCATTTAGGACGATAGTGTTTTTAGTCTCTCTCAGTATACCAAATATTAACTCCGGCTCATTCCGCCAAATGGAAGAATTTGATCTGTCTTTAGGTAACATGGTTACTCAAAGAAATGAAACTTACTAAGAATCTTGAAGGTAATTTGCAAATGATCTAGACTCATACAAAATTATAGAAATAAAAAGACATATATCTTAATAGGCATTTTAAACTCAGATTTTTATTATTAATGTTTGTATTCAAAACTTTATAGCTGTTTGCTCCAAGCACTGCCAAGCAAATTATATGCACCATCGTTTCACCGTTTCCAAGTAGTATGTGTACCCTAATTTATGAAACACTGCTCTAGACCCCTGAGAGGTTATGTATTTATTTGTGTCATAAACTAAAAGATTGCAGTATTTTTAAAAGTGATTCACGTATTAGAAATACAAAAGTGTTTTTCATATTAAAAAGAATTCCTTTTTTAAATAGATAAGATGTTAAATGGAAAATTTGAGATGCCGCTTATAGCACAGTTTAAATTCGATAAGAAATTTTAGATTCAAAATTTTTATTTAATCAACTTAAAAACAATTTCCGAAATTCACAGTCATTGTTCACAAAATTAATATGAAACGCTATTTCTCGGAACAAACATTAAAAAAATTTCATTACAGCTGCTAATAAAAAAATCAAAACTAAACTACTAAAATATTAATATTTAAAAAAAATCATAAAATTTGAGAGTAAAAAAAATCATGAAAATTAATCTTTAATTTTGACGACTCTGTTAATGTTATATTCTTTTAGGTATCTTAATACTTAGTTACTTCCGATATATTATTTATAACTTTGTTTCTTGTTATAGCGAAAACAAAAAAAAAGGTTGTTTTAAAAACCTAAATGCATTGTCTACTAAAGAACGAAATGAAAAATAAAATCTAAAAATTTAACTGAAACAATGAATCAAGGTAACTAAGCACGTTTAAATAACGATTTTCATGAAAAAATTGTTTATATTAAAGATCTTTATTGAAAACCTTGTTTATTTCTAGAATCATCGGAAGTTGTGATGAAACTGTTTAATTACTAACGGTACTACCGGAAAATATCAGGAATGTTCAATTAAAGGACCAATCTGTGGCTGTGATAGCGTAAAAATATAGTGTTTAGAGTAATATTGCTATTAAGTTCAAAAAAACTTACTGAAGCATATTTCTGAATCCTATCCAATTATTAAATATATCTTACTTCTTTTATATCCAATAAAATTTTTAAATATTTTTCTGAAACTACTACTCTATAGTAGTCATAAGTGTTAGAATAATTTTCAAATTTTCCTAAAATCTTAACTGCCTGTTTTAATGATGTTCATTTACATTGGATTAATAGGTTATATTCATTTAGAGATGATTTATTGGCATATATGTTTCTTCAAGTTTTGCTTTAAATTTCTCTATTTCATATGACCAATTTATATTATAGACGATTTTCAATCTTAAGGTTCAATGCATACATAATGTATGAATTTTTAAGTTTATTCAAAAAAAATTCAAATACAGGAGGCAAGACAGAAAAATGCTAAACACAACTTCAAAGATGTTACATATTTAACAATACCCGAAAGCACGTGTAGCTTAAGGAATTCTCGTGTAGCTTAAGGAGTCACATTTCCTCCGGTGGTTCCTCGTAATTTAAGCTGACCCAGCAGAAAAACCGCAGGCTTGACCTGGCATATCCAGAGGTACGTTTATACTGGGAGTACATTTTGACCCGAATCTATTTTACTGGCCATTAATAAACATGGTGTATCTTTGAGCCGCTCAAGAATTCACAACCCTTCGTTTATAAGACGGATACTTTTAATGGTTTAATTACCATGGCTCTACCTCTATCCAAATAATATGTTATACATATTTTTAATTACGAATTTTATCCTAAATTTAAAAAAAAAGATATTTTCTTTTTTTAATTTTTTGTCAAATTTTAACCCTCTCTGAATTTTAATTTATACAGATTTCAATGTTTAATAATCTAATATTGAAACAAGATAATTTTTTCAAACATGATAAAACAATTATTTGCTCAAAACATTTTTGTGTACATAAATATTAGGAAACAAATATCAATAAAAATGATTTTTAGTGAGTTAAATGTCACGTGTCATCCATAACATTTAATGAGCAGAAACTCACTTATTTAGGAGCTACCCATCAACAAAGCTCAGTTCTGATGAATAAACTATAAATTTCAATAATGCAAAAAATCATGTTCTTCTAACTTAGGATCATTTATTTTGAATATTTCTGCATCATTTTTCTCCTACGCTGCTTGCAGGAGAGAGGCCGCATGCCTCCAATAGAAATGCTTCCTTTAACGATCTACACAGGTATCCATAAATTTCAATCTACATGAGAAATGAGCCATACCAGTTTTAAATCTTAATATTTTTTTTCTGAGGAAATTTTTATGACTCGCTGATTTTTAAAATCATTTGCAAAACTTGGTATTCCAGTGGAATATTGCTCTGAGCAATATGTTGAATTTAAACAAAAAGCAACTAAACAAGAAAAAAAGTTTTTATAGCCATCAATAATTTATGTCCCATTTGGAATATGAGGCAATAAAGTAATGCCTATTTATTTTCGTATTAACACGATGAAAATAAATAAAACTATGATGATTCTTTTGCCCTTGTTAATTACAAAAGAGGAATATCATAAATTTTTATAACTGAGAAAAACAAAATTCAACAGTAGTTTCTCTGGATAATAGCACTGTGTAGAGTTGAAAAAAATTAAGCTGCTTTTACAGTTTCAGCTGTTAATTTTAATGGATAATTTCCCTCTTAAACTTCCCCATAAGAATTTAATGCAATACGAAAGATAATTGGTAATTAATTTACTTATAACTGAGAGACAAAACAACAGTAGTTTCTCTGGATAATAGCAGTGTGTATTGTTGAAAAAATTAAGTTGCTTTTATAGTTTCAACAGTTACTTTTAATGGGTAATTTCCCTCCTAACCTTACCACTAAGAATTTAGATCAATACGAAAGATAATTGGTAATTGATTTATTTAAAACTGAGAGAAACAAAATTCAACAGTAATTTCTCTGGATAATAGCAGTGCGTATACTTGAAAAAAATAAGCTGATTTTACAGTTTTAGCAGTTATTTTTAATGGATAATTTCCCTCCTAATCTTCCCTTCAGAATTTAACGCAATACGAAAGATAATTGGTAATTAATTTATTTATAAATTAAACGTTTACATTATTTTGAAATTTTTACACCTTATTTGCAAATTTTTTTCCTGAAATAAATTAGGGTGATATAATTTATGCTCTGGATCAAAAGAAAAATGTTTTTAAAAAATTTAATACAAATATATAACATCAAGTAAATAAAAAGTCAGTATTATGGAAATATCCATCATCAAGCAAATTTACATGTTGATCTCAGTACAAAATAAATGAAAAATAATATATTTTTTTAACATTTTTATTCCTGATGATGACTTAAAAAACAATTATTTTTTATATTTAGACACAGATGAATTCGTCATATATTAGAAGTGAAAAACTGCATAGTGATGTAAATTTCTGTTACATGGTTTTGAGAAGATTTTTTGGAGTATTCGATATAAATTGCAAAGAAAACATCAGATACACAGAAAACAAACTTTTAAGCACCTTATCACTTTTATTAGCAAAACAATCTCGGATTAGTTATAAAGATTCTTCGAGAAATCGTATCAGATTTTAATCATTATGCAAAAAAACGATTAAGTCAAGTACTGACTTAGTCTAGATAAAATGTATATATATATATATATATATATATATTACAGTCATATGTATAAGTATGTATAATCAAGAGTTGAAATGGGGAAGGGAATGTTTAGCTCTCGAAATATACAAACACATCATAACTGTGTATTTACTAAAATTTAAAAAAATAAAATCAATATTTATTATTTATTATTTATAAATTTTTGTTTTGTTATTAAAAATTAAAAATTATTAAACAAAAATTATTTGAAACTTGCATCAGATCTTGTTTAGTTTAGGTGAAAAAGTCAATAACATTTTTAATGCTAATATTGATGTCAAGCAGTTTTTTCTCAGTTTAAATCATTGCAAGTGTATTTAGCCTAGTATAGTTTACAGATATTCTTACAAATTTTGATATATTTAATGTTTCCAGACAGCTTTGAGACTCATATAAATGTGATTAAAACGGAGGACAAATTTTACATTATTATAAATGTGGTGCCCACATCTTTAAAGAGAAATAGTAAACCCTATAAACTCTATGAACCTGTTAGAGAAACTGATTAAAAGAACTATTTTAGCACGGTGCTGTCTTTTCTCTCTGTGATTGAAAATGTTGCGCGCACATTAATATGAAAAGTTCTGATATCGTGATAAAGATTGCTACAAATCTAAATTGATATCCATTGAATTGACGTTAGTGATATCAGCGTGTATATTTTTTATTGTTGCTCGTAAAAAATTATTTCAATCACAAATAATCTAATAAATACGTATATTTAATCGATAAAAATATAGGGTAACACAGTTTCTCAGTTCCTGTACACAATTAGTAACTAAGGAAGCAGAAATGCATATGATCATATATGTACGCTAGTAGTGAACTCAAGTGAGAAGTTACTGCAAACAAACATCTTCTTAAGTCCATTGCAAGTATGTAACTGTCTTCCATTCGAATTCCATTTCCAATCTGATAGAAATGTGATTAATTTTATTTCATTCTATAACAATTATGTTTGTATGTTTCCAAATTATTGTAATGAATCATTACTGAGGCATTTCGTTTCTGAAATTTTAGAAAATAAATTCATACCACTTTATTACGGAAACCATGATCATCTCAGAATGAAGTATACTTTGCTTATTTTACATCACACATACGAATTATAGAATCCCTAATTAGTTCAAACTCCTAGTAAGTAAATTTTATTCATCATCAAAGCAGAATGAAATGCATTTGTGTTAAATCCAGAATGATAAATTTTTATTCTAGTGATGCATCATTAATCAGTTATTAATAATTCATTTGCAACCCCTTAAATCTCAACTAATTATGAGTAATTATGGTTTGCTTACAAAGTTCAATTTTATCCAACGTTTAATAAAATTCATGTATTATTTTTCATTTTTTTTCCTCGGATAAAAGAGTGTTGTTAAAATTAGTGTATTTGAATTATAAGCAAAATGCAAAATTCCCTTCAGTATATTCTACACATGTGAGCTTTAGTATTAACATTAATATGAATTTTTTTTTCTTTTTACGGAAATCTAGAAATCCAGATTTAGCTTTTGTTAAAAAGTAGTCTTATATTCTTTCTTAAGCATGTTTATGCAAAGCTTATCTTAGATAAAAAAAGAGAGATTTTAAAAGATTTAGAGTTTTTTTTTATTATTATATATATAATGAATATTTTTTTAGAATATATGTATAAAATATTTTTTTTAATTAACATATTTTATTTTATAATATTTTATTTCTAAGTATTTTATATCTTAATATAAAAAATAAAATTTTAAATTTCATCTTTAGACAGATATAACATAACAGGAAGCACGGAATTTGCATAAATACGTACGTATAAAATGATTTTTTAACAAACAAATATGTAGTTAAATTATATCTACTTTTAAATTCATAAATAGTGAAGTAATATGAAGAAATCAAGAAATCCGGATACTGATTTTGTTATAAAAATATTTGTATTTCTTAAGTACGCTTAGGTAAATCATCTTACATAAAAAAATATTTTAAAGGATTTAAATTCCATCTTTAGACAGATATAATATAACTGGAAGCAAACAATTTGCAAAAATATTTTCTCATAAAAGGATTTTCTAATAAACAAACATGTAGTTCATTTATATACACTTCTAAGTCCGTAAATATTGGAGTAATATCTATACTATATAAAAAATAAAATGCTATAAATATATTATAAAATTTTCTTCGTATCTTGAATATATTAATATAGAATGTTAGAGTTATTTAAAGTTTTCCGTATTTATTTTAAAAATCAAGCCTACCGGAATATATTTGAACGTGAAATGAAAAATTTTGACAAGAAGATGGCGGAAACATCTAAAAAACTTCCTGAAACTAACCGAAAGGATTTTCATATGCCTTCTAAAGATGACAAGTCATAGAAAATTCCATTTTAAGATAAATAGATGAGTTAAGGCAGAAATGTAGATAAGAGAAAAAAAATAAAAAGTAAGTTGATTTTTCTTATTTTTATTTTTCTAGTTATGTTATACTGCCGTTATATCAATTTTAAATTTTTGATGATGTTTGTTTGTATAAAAATACTTTTACAAAAAAATCATTTTTTTTAATCTATTTGATATGAAACACTACAGTAATTAATTTAGTTTTATAAATTCATGCACAATATAAAGTGGATGTTTTAAAGCTTAACATTTAATTTGAATTTGAAATATTAACTTTAAATTTGAAATATTAATATTCCATTTAAATGTAATGAATTATTTTACTTAATATACAATTTATAATTTATAGCATACTTTAAATACAAATTTTAAAAAATTATGTAGTTTTACAACCACGATTTAGATAGAAGAATAGCGAAGAGAAGAATAGTGTGTGGCCATTCAATAATAAATTAGCTTTAAAATTTTAAATAATTATTTTAGGAAATTTTTACAAATTTTCACGTAAAAATCGTTAGTTACAAAATTCTGCAATTTTGAATAATAATATGAATTTGTTTCTACTAGTAATTAAAGGCATAACGGTTTCGACTGTTATGACGGTTAAAATAACTAAAAAAAAAATAGAAAATTTTCACCAGAGAAATTGACGTTTTCTATATACGAGTGTTGAGTAAAATTTTTTTAAAAATTGTATGTCGGAGAGAACAATAAACATGCATGTGCAATATTTTGTTATTTTTTATTCAGCAAGGAATTTTGCTGAATAATTTTAACCTCCTGTACTATGCTGAATTACAATAGGCATAGTATCTTGACGAAATACGAAATAAACTATTAAAGGGATGTTAAGATGTAAATGAATTTTCTATAAATTTATTTTAAAAAATGATACTTAATATTGTTTTTCACATAAATGATAAACATATATGAAAATAATGACAAGAAATGACTAATATAAAGTAGAACTCAAGTATAAAAACATTTTTGAAAATATTTTTAATTTTTATCAAAATTTGAATAAAATTTTTTATTTCTTTTAGATTTATTGTCTCACATGTTTTATTCTACATTATTCTGTTAGGTAACTGTGAAAATACAGTTAAAGTTGAGATTAAAGAACCTTTATCTGTTAAAGAGATTTTTTTTCTATAACAATTCGTTTACTGGATATTTTTATAGGAAATTTTATACAGCGCTTTACGTTATGTAGAATATTTTTTGCACAGACATTTATTATATTAAATTAATTAGGATTAGAAAGTAGTTATAAAAAATTGGAAACATTCACATTTATGGCAATTTTCTCATAATTTGACTACTACTAAAACTGCAGTTATTTCTATAATGTTGAACTAATTTCGTACGAAAATCAAATTTACACGCTAAAGATATTTTAACAAAAGGGAGTAATGTTAGAACCTCAATGACTGTTCTACAAACAAGTCTTTTGAACATTACTCCTTAATCATATAAAGTATTATTATGATCGGCCTATCGGTTTTGGAATGTAAAACTTTTATATCTATCTATCTATATACATGTATATATATATATATATATATATATATATATATATATATATATATATATATATATATATATATATATATATATATATATATATATATATATACATATATATATATACACACACACACATATATATATATATATATATATATATATACATATATACATACATATATACATTCAGTGGAAATTGATACAGAATTGAAATATGTAAGAAGGTATTAAATTTAATAAAATGATTAAGGATTTAATAAAACATTCACTAGTACAATCGACACATAACTAATAACAATCTTTAAAGTCAACCCCAATAACTGAAAATTTATTGAAATATTATGTGTTAAGGAGCAAAAAATGTATGTTTTTATAATACTAAAATATAAATAAAACTGAATTAGATATCTATTTTTTGATATTCATTTCTATGTTAATTAGTACAGCCACGTACAATATGTGGATTAAACAAATACATGGAGTTAGTGAATCTACAGAATCATACTACTGTTGTTCATATAACTTCAGTAATAAAACTTTGATATCTAGACTTGAAAATATTTAAATAAATTCTTAATGAGAAGCAAACCACCCATTCTTTCTACTGGCATTATAGCTATTTTTTGACACCCCAGCGAATTTCGTTTCCACCATAACTAATACACGTGCATAGAAGAATAAAATCTACTTTCCCAATATATTTCTTAAAACTTTTATTTATGAAATATATTTTTCCACAAACTTTTCACGTATCACTGACAGTGCAGTGTTTTATGGTTTTGGTAGACCTAAGAAAGTAAATCTTTCGGCAAATGTTTAAAGTTTTTCTCTATATATTTTCCTTTTATAGTCGACGTCCGAATCGATTGATCTAACCCTGAGGGCAATATAAAATGAAATTCCTATTTTTCTGTATCCCAGTTTATTACTGCTGTTTGTGTCTGGATTCGGAGGTTTAAAAATGGATAAATGTATTTCTTTCTCTAGGTAAATGCGTTCCAGCAAAAACAGAATTTTTCTAGTCTTGGAATACCCTGGAAAAAAAGATCTCCCGTTTGCTTGTATCATAATATTTGCCAGTAAGCTACTAGGTATGTGGTTTTCTTCTTCCGTTACAAAAAATAAAGTTAAAACAAAACACATTTGTGTAAGTTGCGTTTAGAATAAAGATACACCGCATGTGAAACAGGCAGAAAGTGTCAGTAATACTAAATGTACCTCGGGATTTTAAGTCTGAAGTTTCAGGTAAAGTTTTTGTGTGTAGAGATAAGCTTGTAGTTGGCTATACTATACTACAAACAAGGGAAAATATTATGTTTGAACGAGATATTTAAAAATAAAATTTGAGATAATCGTAAACAAATTTTTACAGAACTTTGTAGGTATATCAGAGAATAATTGGATGTATATTTCATCTTGTAAAAGCTTAAGAATCATTCAAAACATGGCAAGATAATAATTTCGGACTATAATGTAAACATTCCTTTCCGTAATTCACTAATCGTTTTCATGCACTTTGACGATTTTGTAGTAAACTACATACTCTCCAATCGTGTGGACTGGATACAAATCTAATTATTCCATATTTAGTTTTTTCGGTATTTGCACTTAATATTTGTTACAAAATTTATACAATCTTTACTATAAAGATTAATTAATTTTTTTACGTTATTTATTTGTTAAGTTTAAATAAAAATTTTAAGCTAAAATTATTATTCATTTTATTTGTGTTTTCATTATGTTCGAAAGAGTTTTTATTGCTCAAAGCTAAAGAATGAAAATCTTCTATACATTTTAAAATTAATTCAAATTTTATTTGAAAAAACCTTAATTCTCCAGATCAAAAGCTGGAACCAAAGTTGATACTTTAAAATTAAACCTCCTATTTTGGTCGAAGGGTGAGAAATGAGTTTAAGTATCTTTTTAAAATCCTGGTAATTAATCAATGGTTTTGTTTTTTCTCTTTACTTTAATAACACAATTATTCCAATAAGTCTCAATGCTGCAAATTATAGTTTTTGTCGGATGCAAAATGGTTATAATTTTCTATCGTCTCCAAATTACTTGAGCTAAAAGACAGTTGTTCTTTTAAGGTGTGGTTAAAATAGAGATGTTTGACACGTGAATTGTGAATAACAATATATTTAAGAGGTAATTTTAAGACTGTATATTCAGATACATATTTTGTCTGTACTTTCATGTGAAGATAAGATTATATTTATAAGATTTTAAAATGAATATATTGTTTTAATCAAGGAAGGAAACAGGTTTTGGGTTTACTTTTATTTACCTTCTCACACAGAGAATGAATTTTTTAGTACATCCATTGTCGAGTTTTTGATTAATATTTTCATTTTATATCTCATTTTTTTAACAGCTCAAAAATTCCATTGGAAATCAGGTTTATACTCACAATGTCGATGTCGAAGTAACATTATGGACGCGCAAACTTAAAAGTTTTAGGTTAGAGCGCAAAGCCAACATAAGCACACGATTATAGATATATATTCAGCACAAAAAAAAAGAAAAAAAACATTCGCAGCTACAAATAATCTGCACAATTAAAACCAGTAAATAAAAGTGTTTTTCAGAACTCTCATCTAGATAAAACAAGAAACATACACACATTAAGTCCTGACACTTGGCTTTCATAGACGAAATCAGGAAAAATAATACGAGGCTTTAATTGATTCATGTTAATTTCCTTGCTCAATGCGGCACCGAAATTGCCTTTTACATAATAAAGTGAATTTCTTGCTTCAAAACAGCCCTCTGTTTTAAATATTTGTTTTATTTTTGCATTACTTACACGATATTTACATTTATTGTAACACCGAGGACGTCGACAAGACGTATTTTATAACAATTTATTTTTGTTACTTGGATCCGATTTTTAGATAATTTTAAATATTGTTAATATGTTTAGATGTTGTGATTTAGAACATTTTGTAACAATAAGGATGTTGAATTTCTGTCATGAGAGCATTTTACATTTCACAAAGAACAAAAGCATTAATGTATAAATTATTAACATAGAACAATTTTAAATCTGTATTTGAACTCCGTGTGTTGTCCTTATAATTCAAAAATGTAATGGGATAAATAAGAGAAATTTAATGAGATGATTTTATAACAATATTGTATTAATCTGTGTTAAAGTTTATATACAATGAAATGACAAAAAAAAAGCAGTAGTGTTACACATACTTTGTATAAGGCAAATTTTAATCCATAATTTGTTGTTTGCGTTTTTTTTTTTTTATTCAAATAGAATAGAAACCAAAATGTAGCCCCAAAACTATTATTTGAATTTTGTGGCATTGCATAAGATGACTCTTATTTTATTAAATTTATTTCTGCCTTACAACTGACTTAAATGTAAATCATATTAAACTGCCCATTTCATATAATTTTAAAAATTAGGATTTTTTACATTATAAAATTTATATTTGAACTTCCCTTTGATATGTTTAAAATTTTCCCTGACAAAAATATGTATATAGTGTGGTTAAAGTTATGTATGGTATTATTAAAAGATGACTCTCAATATTGATTATGAGTAGGATGTAATAATATTTATTGAAAATTTTAATTTTATACATAAATTCAGAATAATAAAAATATAAATCCAGGCAATATTATGATGCTCTTTGAGTTAGATTTTAGATCTTAACATCTTTTGTGGTGTTTTAGATGGGGTAAAAAATTCCAGTTTATCCGTATAACATATATGTCCATAGATATTTTTAGATATCATGTTTAGATAAAATTATATCCTATAACATAGTCTACCAAAAACCTTACCGAATATACTGAACTACTTCGCTACTGACAAATATTTTGCTAAAAATAATTAAAATTATTACAAATAAGAAATCCAAAACATATAAGAAAATAAAATATTTTATAGCTCATACCTTTAATAGAACATATATTAACAGACATGAATTTAAACTCGAAACATGCGATAGTTTTGGAAAGTTTTACCAGATTCAATTTTTTTTTTTATAAAAAGCATTATGAAATATTTTGTACAATAGAAATAGGAAAATCAGCACATGCACAAACACACACACACACACACACACACACACATATATGTAAGTGTGTGTGTGTTAGTGGGATGTTTTTACTTCAAAGTAGTATGGTACGGTAATAAAGTGTCCCAGCGTGGGAAGAATATATATCAAAAATCACGGGGGAAACGGGATGTTTATTGAGCAAGAGCAGTTCAGTCAGTCTGTCGGAAAATTATATCTTAATAAATGAGTTGATATGGTACCATCAAGAGGCAAGTCGAATGACTTAAAGTTTTCACTCGTGAGACGACCATATGCACCTGCAGTGTACGCTATCCTCTAAAACAAAGGAAAATTTCCATGTAAAACTGTTTTTACGGTCACATCAGTCATCTTGCTAAGAAACTATCGCATGTTTACATTCGAGTTTTAACTCATGTGTGCTAGTTTCTGTTCTATTAAAGGTGTTAACTATAAAATATTTTATTTTCTTATTCATTTTGGTGTTCTTGTTTTATTAACTTCATTTTTAGCAACACATTTGTCAGGGGGGGGGGTGAAATGGTAATGATCGCCATCTTGTAATCTCACCAATGGTAATGATCGATAATGGCAATGATAGTATGTTCGGTAAAATGTTTCGTAGAGTTTTACAGCACATTATTGTCAGAGGAAATTTGAACTAAAAAATTATAAGGTTTTAAAAATTTGATGACTATATATTGCATATTTGCATAAGTTGTAGAATATCAGTTACTTTTAATGCCTATAATAAACATTTTAAAAATAAATGAACTTAAGTTAAATACTTCGTGAATATTCCTTTGGAATAGAAAATATTCCATTCAAAAACCCGAATTCCTGCTCTGGAATCATTAAATGATTCCACGCCGCATCATTTCTTCTTCGCTTATTTAAAGTTTTTAAATTCTTCCAGTTCAAACAATTTTTTTTTATATCTTCTTATAAAAATATTAATAGTTAACTTCCATGAAGACCAAAACTTTCATCTGTAACAAATATATTAAATCTACGGATGCTTTTATCTTTCATTTCCCTTAACTTAAAGTGACCATTAATTGAACTATAAAACGTTGACTTGTCCATGACTTATTATGATAAAAACTAATAAAAAATGAAAATAATTTTAACATATAGTAAATTATTTTTTTAAATGAATGTATCTGTATTTGGTTTTCTTTGCTTTTAAATACAAATAATAAAAATTGCCTTAAGGTTGGAAATATAGAAACAACATTCGGAGGAAGATGAATAACACTCAAGGGTTAATAAAAAATATATACAAAGACTGCAGTAATGATAAATGATATTTGTGAAATTAAAATGCTTTGTTTATACTTTTTCTAAGTAAAAAAAAATCGAATAAACCTCTAGTTTTTCACCAGTTGAATTAAATATCTCTAGATTGTTGCCTTTATGTCTCCTAAAATTTTTAGTAATTAAAATAATACGCCCTTTGATATGGCTTGGAACTTTACAGTCTACATTTTTGGAACATGGGAGCTAATAAGACCGATACCTACCGCTTAAAGCAGATTCAGTACGGCTACGAACATCGATACCACAGTGGGATTCGAATCCGTGAACTACGGTACCGAAGATCAGCGCTCTAACTATTCGGCCATCATTTGGCCTGTTAAAAGAGGAAAAGAACTTAAATGTGAAGAACTATAAAGTTATAACGTTATAAATACAAATAATTGTTAGTATTCTAGGCCATTTTGTAATTAAAATAATAAGCTGGTAAAAGAAACTTCAATGTACAATAAATCAATTTTAGTAGGAAATCATATATATTACTTCTTAGTATAAAAAAAATTCCTACTTTTAAAACAAATATTTAGAAAGTTGTTTAATAGATATGACTTTAGAACAACGTTTCACAGAAAGAGGATAACTATATTAAGCTCTGGATTTAATAATACTTACCCATATATATTAAAGTAATGGTGGATCATATTTCTAAAGATAAAGTTCTTATGAATATTATAAATAGTAACTTAAAAAAATAAACTTTAATTTTATTCAGTAGAATCATTCTACAGTACCACCCTTGACCACCCTTGTTTCCCGTTTGAGACATTTTCCGATAATAATAGTAATATTTTGAAAGCTTACAAAAAGAAATAGAATAGCGTCCTATGGTTAATGAAAGATTGCAGTTAGATAGATAGCATTTCAAAAGTCAAATGCTTCGTGAAAGCTTTTCCTAAGTGGAAAAAAATATTAGAAATTTGTTTTTTAATTTTTCAACTAAACAACTTTAGAATGCTATCATTACATCCATACTCTAGACATTTCTATAATAATAAGATGTTAAAAGGTGGAAGGAATTTAAATGTGCAATAAATTATTTTTTCAGTTAAACGATATGTATTACTTGCTTTTCCTAGATATAAAATACATTTTTAGAAAGTTGTCATGTTGACACGACGTTCCACCGAAGCATTATAGTGTTTTAAACTTAAAACATATCTAAAAACTAAAATAATCATTGAACATGTTTGTAAAGTTAATAATTTGAAAGGTTTTCCTTGGTTATATTAAATAAATTAAAAATAAATCTACAATTTTCAGTGGCCTTGTTATATAATGTTCCGCTAGAAAGCTATCGTTATTACATCTTCTAGATTCACTCAAATTGCAATAATAAACTTTTATAAGCTTAAGGTAATTCTTATGTGAATAAATCATTTTTAAAATAACTTGCGTAAGTAGTATTTGATTTTCTTTGCTCTTGAAGGTTGCCTTGGAAATATAATATACATGGGTCCTCCTACCCCATTGGGATGATGCAATAAATCTATTTGACAATATAACGTGGGGTCACCATTATGGATCCTGCTATTTTACATTTCGATAAAGACACTTAGTACTATACACAAAGCCTTTTACTTTGGATTATGCAAAAAAAAAAAAGAAAAAGATTAATTAAAGAGGATTGTGACATTTTGTATTATAATTTATGACATTTAGGGTATTAAAAAACATCCAAAAGCAGATCTTAATGTTAAGAAACATCTTAATTAAGAAAGAAATCTTAATACAAATAAGATACCAATTGAAAATTAAAATGCATTTTCTTTGGCAACAAAAAGCATCTAGGAAATACTGAAGATCAGCCAGAGGTCTTTTTAAATAACTCTCCGAGTGAGTAATTAAACATTGCTGATCTAGTAATTTTAAATTATTTTCCATGTCAAAACCTTCAGTTTATATGTTATACTCATGAAGATTAAAATACAAATGGCTGACTTCAGTGAAACCGAAACTGTTCCAAATAAATATAATCTTGTTCTAGATGTATTTTATTCTTTTCTATTTCAAAGAAATAAAACGATCATTTACTGTGATAAAATTGACATTTTACAGATTTCACTACAGGTGAGTCATCTTTTTAAAGTAAAGGCTCCGTAAATCATCCTTCGAGACAGAAAAATAAACCTGTCATTTCTATTGAAAGATTAATGGGATTTATACCTGTCTCGTATATAAACGCCACGTACCGTAGAAAACTGAATATTTCGCATTTGATTTACACTATGAAATAAATCCCGAGAAATTCCCAGCGCAAAACACCGATTTAGCTGTAAATTCACTTTTGTCTGTATTCTATCTATATCCTCATGCATGAAACAATAAAAAGCAATACATTAATCCATAAAGATTTTGAAGTGGTTAAGTACCTTCAAATTAGTAAAATTAGTCAAATTTATTAACCACATTCTCAACCTAAATATTTCGAGGTTTAAGTTATTTATAGTTTTGATATTTTGTATTCGTAACTAAGAAAACTTTTTATTCAGTTAGAACTAATCAATAAATGTCTGTATGTTAAAAATGCTGTTAATATACACTAAAACTTAACACGTTTTTTACTGAGTTTTTCATTCCAACAAGTAATGCAAACATTATTACTGAGATATAGTATATATGTATCATATTGCTTTTTGAGCAAATGACAAAAATACGAATAATGTTAACAATTTAGTTAGAGTTAAAAATCTTATAGAAGATAAGCCAGTGTTACTTAACACTTCGATTGCAGGCAACGTATTTTTACGTTTTTTGCAGTCTGTCACTGGAGTGCGGGTCACGTAAAAATATGTATTTAGTAGATTTGTGGTGGATACTCGCTAACCACCACAAATCTACTAAATACATATAATTATATGTATGGGTGACATTATATGCGTGTTGTTTGCGTTGCTATACAACGCTTTGCATTTTTTCTTTCCAGAAGTTATGATTGTCAAGTTACTCGGTCTTTTTTTGCTTTATTACGCCTTCAATCCTAGCTCCAGAACGTACAAGTCCTGTTTTGTCAATTTGAAGCTTTTTTTATTGTTGAATAAAAAACTGATAATAAATAGTTCTATTCGTACTTGTCATAAAAAATATTTTTGAATACATTGTAAAATTTTAAAAATCGTTTATTTTTGTGATTTACTAAAAATATTTTTTTGTTAACTAATCATACAGTATGTATTAAAGTGTAAAATAAAAAAGTTCCGTTGACAAATACAAAGTAGTTTTCGATTTACTGCGATTTTCTAATAAATAAACTTTCGCACGATTCACGTAAAAGCTTGCACGCATAAGTTGACCGTGAAGTACACCTGCATGCCAAGTGTTAATTAGTCTAGGATAACTGCGCGAAGAAATTTGTTAAAATGGTAGTCGCAGCAAAAGAAAACCTAAATTTAATGAATCATGGAACCATTGAGAAAAACGCTTTGATCTGCAGACTTCTTTAAAGCGAAACAGCTCTATAAAGAACCATCAGAGAATATACGCATTTGTTGCTGATCTCCTGAGATTTAATCTAGATCAGTAATTTTGGGAGGCAAGAATAACGTTTGAAAAATTAAGAAATGTCGCAAACACATAATAAAAATTGTTCCAGAAACAATATCATTTTCCTGGGATAGCCGAAGATATGACTGAAAATATAACCAGTGCTTAGAACATTAGATTTTGCTCTAGTGTTAGTTTTACAGATGGATAAAATGAATTTAAGCATGAGAACACTCCTTTATCTGAGATTTTATGGCTCGGAAACTAGATATTAAAAAATTAAAAGGTGTAAAAACGAGAATATTTAATAGCTATTTAAAAGTAGTAATTCTGATATATTACATACTTACACACTCATATATATATATACACATACCTACATACATACACATGCCTATATATTATATATGTAATGATATTTATACCCTAAAAATTAATCAACGTAATTGTGTCTGTCATAAAATAATTTTCGGGTGATTCTATCTTTTCCTGGCGACCTTGGCGACAATATTTGTTTTTTCAATGCACTTGGCTACTTTGAAAATACCAAAGATTCTCTTATATAAATATTTTACATAACTAGTGACACTTAATTCACATCACCGGCATCACCTCGTGATTGACGATTGAGAATCTTGATTGATTGGTTCATAAATCTATAAATTTAGATATACGGGTTTTCCACGACAGAAGTCCGCGAGAAATGATAAATCTTCATCTCTTCATCCAATGTTTTTTTTGTTTGTTTTCTGACTCGACTACATTTTTATTCACGACTGCGCCAAAATGGTTTACCTTCCTTTTGTGATGAGACAAATTACTTATTGCATATATGTGTATACATATCCATATATATACATATGTATACCTATAACATATATACATAGTATATATATATATACATATGTATACCTGTAACATATATACATAATATATATACATGAACATACACACATACATAATATACATACACACATGTATATACACACATATATATATACATATATATATATATATACCTATATACACACACATATATATACACATGTATATATATATATATACATATACACACACACATATATATATATATATATATATATATATATATATATATATATATATATATATATATATATATATATATATATATATATATGCATACAAATACACACATGTATACATAATAGAACAATATTTTTAATAAGTTGAAGATAGATCAGTAAACCATCGTGGAAAATAAGATTATTAACTATTAACGGCTAGCTGCAACAACATTATCATTATTATTTGAGTTGGTAAGGACGCAATCATCTCCTTCCCTAAATGAACTCATTGTTGAACAGTTCCTATGTTTCATTGATTAAAGCTTCCAAACTTAATTCATTTGCAGAGTAAACCATTAATTATATACTGCAACCGGAATGAAGCTTTATAATACTAAATTCACAATCTTGCCCAATCTTTCACATTCAATCAGTGAGGACTTTGAATTTTCCTTATTGTGGTTAATTAAATTAATGGAAACGGAATTAATTAAAATAGAATTAATGCTTTTTCTATTTATTAATGCTCAGGCATGAAAAGGAAATTCTATTTATGCATTGATATTAAATAATTATTTTTCTGAAATATTTGTGATACGTTGTTTCACCCTTTGATACCAATATTTTGTCTTTTAAGTTATCTTTTTAAAATATTCTGAAACTGCATAAAAGTGAATTTTGATTTCAAAATAATAGAAAACTTTTATGTAGATTTTTGCAAGAGATTAAGTTTTACATATTCAAAACAAAATATTTTTAATACAGATAATTTTATTTTTAAATTATTTTAAAGGAAAAAATAAATATTTTAGTGATGACATATGAGTAATTAATACATTATTTACATTTAAGAAATTATTGAGGTATATTTCGATGTTACACTTTAATTTCTTCGAGTGTTTCAATAAACAGTGTAACTATTATTTTTTACTTAATATTCCAATTTAAAGCAACATAAAGTCTAATTAGTTTATTTAAAATATTTGTTTATAACTGTTATATATTTCACCAATTTTTATATATTACATAAATCCTTCTGTACAAGAATGGAAATAGGTTTTGAAACAGTAAAACATTAAATCTGACTTGTATATATTTGTACAAAAAAATTAGTCTCCTTTTCATATTTTATAGAAAAACTGTTAAAACAAATTTAGCAATTATTTTAAATAGAAAAAAAGGAAATATTTTTAATGTAATACGTTACTACCTTTAAAGATCTTTTCAAAACACGGAAAAAAATCGAGTAGCAGTATATAGCACATAAATCTTCAGTTTGTGAAGTAATCGGATTAATTATAGATCTAAAATTTGAGATATTCTCACTCAATGAATTTTAACTTCACTCATTGAATTTTAACTCATGTGTATATAAAAGCTTTCATGAAATCACATATTATAAGTGAAAATTTATTTTTTTATTCATATTTGGCAGTTTATAATTAGTAATACAATCAATATACTTATTTCTGTGAAAACACTGTTACATCAAATGAATATCTCACTTTTTCCAAAAGCGATCTTACTTAATTTTCCTTTCTTTAACTGTAACTAGTAATGCACTGAAATGTGAATATGCTAGGTCCAGGTAGACAAAAATCAAAATTTACTTACCAGTGCACATTAGCATCTTAATAGAGTATTATATGAATTGACTTACCTAGAAAAGAAAAGAAAAATTATTTTGTAGAAGGGTGTGCTTTAGATAATACATACTTTCTTTTAATTCAAGTATTGAAATACTATTTACAATTTACTTTAAAATCCTTTTCCCGAGTACAAAATTTAGGCTCTAGGGCTACTTAGTCCAATCCTTTCTTAATTAAATTTGACTTTCGGAGAGTATTAATTACTTAGAGCGAAATTCAAATTGTTGAATTGCAATAAATAATAGATCATATATGAGCACATCTACATGATACTGCTTTGTTCACGTGTTCCATTCTTGGTGCAGTCACGGATGTCTGTACATTTCAGTCTGATTATTCCTCATGTTAAAGTAAACTAACCGTAATTTTCCTTTCACTTGAATGTAAAGTTATGTTATAACATAATTTATTTCATTCTTGCTAATAAGTGATAAACATGCTTTGAAATTCTAAAAATTAGAGACAATTTTTAAGTCTCAAAATTTCTTTTTAAATATTTAAGAAATATTTTAGTAATATCAAATATATTTATTCATAACCGTACGTAAATGTATTATTATTAATACCTGTATAAAATGCATAAGTATATAACAGTTTGAAAAAAACATGAAAGATTTTTCATTATAATACTAAAAATTTACATCAGAAAATGTCTGCACACACACATACGATATGTAATAACTACAATAAAATATGAATTTACCGGTTACTAAACGAGAAAAATATCTGACATAAAGGTACTTAAATTCTTAATGGTGAGTAGAACGCAATCATTAAGAGTATCATTTGTTAATGAAAGTATGTATATAACAATGTGAAATGCATTAATTAAAATATTTCCCATGCCGTAATGTAAAAGCAAATTTCGTTTCCCGGACAAAAAAATTGGTAATTGTTTTACAAATGTTCAGAAATATTTCTCTCATAGGTGATAATTTGAACTTTTAGGTGACTAGTAGATAATGTTAAAGTTACCCGTTCGATACTTAATGAGGAAGATGTGTCAAGACCCTTAAAAAATCATTTAAACAAAAAGTCATTCGAATTTTGAAGTAAACTGCTTAGATATTTCGTAAGATGTCAAAAAGAATTCCTCTTCTTTCATGAGGATATCACCGTTTCTACACAATTGTGCTCAGAGAACCATAAATGATCTTTAATATTTATATATATATATATATATATATATAAACGAAAAATTTTTTATATTAAAATGTCTCAAATATTAAAAAATGCAATTAAAAGAATTTCATAATTTATAGCAAAATTTAGCATTTGGTTTCATTCACTTTTCAGACTAATAAAGAACATTTCCCTGATATAATAAGTAAATCATATCATACCGCTTCAGGAATTAATTTACTGAACTTTTAAAAATACTGAAATTTTAAAAAATAAAACTGCCTCTACATTGTTTTGCCACTTTCAAGTATGTATTCAATAAAATGTGTGATAAACAGAATTGAAAACAAATTGCTTGTCATTTTTGCTATTTTACTTGACCACATTGCGGTATTTTCTTATCTTAACAATGATTTTACATCATCATTAAACGTTTTCCTATCTTTCTTAATTCAAGTGATTTTATGCCGTCATGGTTGCATTCCCGACAAGATTATGTGTTCAGCTATCGTAAATGAAGTCCGTTTACAAATTAAGCATGATACAGATGCTCGTTTCAAATAATAAAAAAAAGAAACTACTGGGATTCTTTAATGGTTCTTTAAGTTTAACCCTTTAATGAGATTTAAACTCTGTCAGTTACATTTCAGTTAATAGCTTAATTCTAAATTATTATTGACTGCCCAGAATAAAATAAATATTAAATACTCCAACACAAATTGTTAATAATCAGCTATCGTTTTAAACATCACAGGATGTCATTTATGAAATAGTGAAACGTTCTGAAAAAAGGTTTATTTGATATTACATGTGCAGTAAGTTCTACAAAAAATTTATAATAAATAAAACAACATGTGGCGGTTTCAGTGTATGTACCTGCAGAAAAAGTAAATGTATGTGCGCTATTCGAAGAATCAAAGTGTCAATCCAAATGAAAAATTTATAAACTTTAGACATTATTTGAAAATTTTGTAAATTGTTTATAAGATTGCCATCTACCTACTATCGAAAGCAATACTCTTTCTCAGAAAAAAGCTATTTTTCAGTGGTATTTAAAATAAAGTGCTCTAGATTCTTACAACATAGATTTCTACAACATAAGGCATTAAATGCTTATATTGTAAAAATATACGGTTCGTATAATCTGGAAATAGCTAAACGATATTTGTATATTTTTGCTGTATGCCATTTAATATATTTGAAAGTGTGGAATAGTAGATAAAAAAAGAGCTGAAAAAGTAATTTTTCTGAGGTTTTTAAGGAAGGTTCTAAGTACTTTTCTCAGCTTATATTTTTTAAACTTACGTTTGTGATCTTTCATGTGGGTTATAGATTTAAACTGTAACGCATATATTCTAAATGTACATCCTTGTTACTCGAATAGACCTACAAATCCAAAAATTTCAACATGTGTGTGCAAGTGTACTTGGCCTTCCATGTTGTAATGTCCATATCCCTAAGTGAGATAAATTTGTCTGAACACCATGATATGGCGTATAAGCGTGCAAATATTACATTTTATAATTATCGATAAAATTTTAAATAATCATCTCACTTAACCCTAGTAACTAAGGGTTATAATAAAGGTGAAATATAGACAACTTTTAGAGTCTTTTATCTACTTTATCAACTTATTAATGTCAATCTATCTCTCTGAATTTACACTTAAAATACTTTTAATTCCTCAAGTACATTTAGATAGTAAAGATAAATAATTAAAAAAGTTTACGTACTGGCTATATTGGGTTCCTCTAATTATACATTAAACTATGGTCACAGTGGAAAGTTTTAGATAGTTTGCATTTAAGCATTTCTTTTAAATTTTTTATACACAAATTTTAACTCGTGATAGATTAACTTCTCCAGGTAATTTGGTACCCTTTTTTATTTTTATGTTGATTAGACAACTTTATATTATTTTAAAAAATATTATATAAAAAACTGTTTTTCAATGATAATCTCTCTCTCTCTTTTAAAATTTTCGTTGTGAACTATCCTGATAAATTTCCCTCCCTATGTATTACGTGATAAATGTTAAAAAATATTTGAATGCAAACCGAAAAGAAATAGAACAATTTATATCATGGAATAATATAGATGTAGAGGGTACAGTATTGCTGGTAATCAACCAGCTTAACGTAAAAAGAGACACAAACAAATAAAGAAGATTGTTTTAAAAACTCTTTTGCTATCATTTTACGTGTTTATCAGTTTTCTTTATTTATTCTTTTCTAAATTACAGTCTAGGTTAAAATGGAACTATCCGAAGCTAAAAATAAACGAATTCATCAACCTTTCCAAATCGATACGTAAATAAACATTTGCAATCCATTCAAATCATGTCCCATTAGGTTTTGAAATAATCGAAAGAAAACCGATACAGGAGTATAATAAATTGTGAGAGAAAGTGCTGATTTGATCTAAAGAAAAAAAAAGACTTATTTACTATCACTAATACAAAGGAACGTTTGTCTCTTCTGTAACCTTAAAAATGCCATTCATCTTCATTAAGTTTCGGTGCTTAAAAGAAGAAATGTTTGACTAAACTCCAAGGACAGAAGTTCCAAAATGTGAACAAAATATTACTAAGAATAAATTATTTTCTTTTGTAAAGGTATATTGTAAAGTGCTTATTTTGTGAATTATATTGTTGCAAACTTTAATATGCGTATTTTGGTTATCTGGTAACTATATTTTTGAAGACAGTTTGGTAACTAGTCAACAAATTTGGGAACAATCTTTCTTAGTAAAATATTTGGGAGGCTATTATTTACTCTATTACTTTTTTTCTAATTTACTAAATCTGAGGAATATGACTTGTCTAATATTGTCTTTTATCTAATTTTTGTAATGAATTTATGTCTAAAATTCATTACAAAAATTAGATTTATTTTGCAACCTTACAATATTCCCAAATCTTACGAAGCCCCTCCTGAATGTACGTAACAACTTCACCACGGGGAATTTGGCTTTTAGCCTAGGTGTCGCATACAAACTACAGTCCTGATAGTTCACGGACATTAGCTAGATTCTCCTGAGAGCAGTTGGAACGTCAGCTATGTTGATTTCATTTGCCTTGCTGTACTATTGTGTTTTTATGAGTCCTGTGCACTGAATTGTTTCAAAGCGTAATGAATTGTTGATGTGTTTTTGTTTTGTCTTTCCCTAGTATACAAAATTGTCAAACATACTAGGGAATCTCTCAACGATATTTATCAGCACAGATATTAATTTAAATGTTTATATAATTAGAAATGTCAAATAAGAAAAAAAAAAGAATAACTGTAAACGATATTTACCACATGTAGGAACTTTATCTTTACCCTAAGTTTTAAGTCGTGCTATTTAGCATTCTATATACTCAGGAGAAGTACTACATGTATTCTTAAACTCGAGAGATAATGGCTTGGTTTAGTGAGCTACATTCCTCTTTTTATCTATAAGACAGCTGATGAATTCCAGGAGATAATGTTAATGGTTGATAGTATTACAAAATATATTTTTACAATTCATTCACTTAATCACTTTTCTTTTCTAATTGCTCTTTAAATTAATGTTTCATTTAAAATTAAAACTATCTAAAGAAAAAAATGCTCGAATTGATCTACATTTCCAATCGACTCTTTAATAACAATCCATTTCAGTTTCCTCCCATTAGTTTTAAAGCAAGCGGAAAAAAAGATTCAGGAGCATATGTATAGTGAATTGTGAAAGAAACTGCTGATTTAATCTGAAGGAAAAAATGCTTATGTACTATCACCAATAGAGAGAAAGCATTTTTAAATTTCTGTAGATTTAAAATGGCATTCCCTTTTATTAAAGTTTGATTCTCAATGGAGGAAATGTTTGCATTTGATTCAAGGATTAAAAACCTCCAACATGTGAATAGAATATTACTCAGAAACAATTTTTTTTCGGAAAAGCATATTGTAATTTATTTATTTATAATTATAAAATTTCCAACAAAGATATACATTGATATATTATCTAATGTTATTAATCGCGTGGAATCTAAAAATCAGGAGATAAAACTAAAGGTAATTATTTTTTCAACCAGATATTTTTTTAGTATCTTAATATTATCAATTTTCACTATTTCTTGTTCATCTTTAAACTGATGTTTATTTTAAAATAAATCTATCCAAAGAAGAGATACGGGAATAGAGTAATATTTCCGGACTGACGTCTTGGCAGCAATTGCAATCGATTTCAGTTACCTCCCATACCTATAAAAGCAATCTAAAAAATTCAGAAGCAGTTGTATAGTAAAATGCTGATTTGACCTTAAAAAAGACTTGTTTACTATCCCTAATTAAGAAATTGTCAGTTCTGTGCAGCGTTATAAAAGACTGATTTGCTATACGAGGAAAAATAAGGAAGGGGCTTAAGGCTTAAAACCGATTCCGAACATCTACAGACAGCTATATCTACGAGCAAGTGGTAGAATTCGAACCTAAGAACTTCCGTACCCTAGCTATTCAGCGACCGTTCGGTCACTGATAAAGAGAAAGCATTTCGCTATTTATGTAGCCTTAAAATACTACTAATTTTAATAGTCTTGATTCGGTGCTTAAAACAAGAAATGTCTGCTTTAAACTCAGGTAAAACCTCTGACATGTGAATAGAAACAAATACTTTTTTTAAAGTATTGTAATTTTTTCCTTGAAAAATTATAGTCACTGATATTCATTCAAATGTTTATTTAGTGTTATTTATCATATACAGGAAAACCACGATATAACGTATTATGACTATAAGTGTAGGCAATTTTCTTTTAGATTTTAGACGGTCTTATTTGGTTCTCTGTAAACAGAGCACCAAATAAGACCCAGATGTTATCTGACAGATGGATACTAATGATAAAGATATATTGGTTTAGAATGTAATTTTTGTTGCTAGTATTTCATCTACTTATTACACTTTCATTTCTTAATCTAATTTAAATTAATCCCTAATTTAAAATTGAAATAGAAAATGGTCAAATACAAGACTAATCAAACACTGATAACTGACACGTGAACAACTATCGCAATCTATTCAAATCCCAGTTTCTAAAATAATTAAATCAAACCAATGCAGCAACACATGTATAAACATACTTTGAGGTAAACAGCTGATTTAGTCTAAAGAGATAAAACACAGTTTATTAGCTCTAATAGAGAAAAGTATTTGTCTCTTTTTGGAGGCCTATTATGACATTTATCTTCATTAGGGATCGATTCTGTGCTTTAACATTAGATTTACGGATGTTGATCATATACCTATTTTTACTGAAGAGAGCCATTTTGACTCATACAAGAAAATTGAACTTTTTTGCAAAGAAAATAGGTTTTTTACAATATAAAATCTGTTTTTGAAACATATTTTCCTCAACCATTTCTATTAAATTTAGCACAATGGTTTCTAGATCTTTTTCTTTTGCATGATTGTTGAACTTGACAATTCTTCCTTGCGTCAGTAGCATCATTGGAATGGAATTGTTCTCTATTTCTTCTCTATATATACTTTATACTATACTTTATATACTTTATACTATACTTTATATACTTTATACTACATTTATTACTATATTTATTTATTTTTATATACATTCTATGAGTCAAATTGGCTCACAACCGTGAAAATAGGTATACCACATTTGATAATGCGAAATGAAAGGGTCTGCGGGGAAGAGGAATGAAAGTTTATATATATTTTATTACTTAACTAAAACCAACGTATGCTTTTTAAAAGTGATATTAAATTTATAAATATATATATATATATATATATATATATATATATATATATATATATATATATATATATATATATATATATATATATATATATATATATATATATTGTGATCAAATTTTTAATGACTCAAATTGGTCTAATTGGTCCGTAAATCTAGTGTTCAAGAAAAAAATGTGTGCAAAGATTCCGTGGTGAAAATCTTCACGTAAATAGCATTTGACTGAAAATACATACATTTTTTTCTTTGCAAATTTAAAACTGTTAATTTAAATATTATAATTTGTAAAACATTTATTTAATTTAAAATATGAAATAAGCAATAAATTAAATGAATATACAACATTGCATTTTTAGGACTTACAATCTAAGCACTTTATCATGACCCACAACGAAGCAGATTTTAGCTGATTTTATTTAGCGTTCTGAACTCATACATACATAATTTTAAATGAAATTCAAATGGTAAAGGTAAATAATTTTAGAACATTACTTTTTGTTAGATTTTCATACCCTATCATATTTTATTTCTAATTCCTTTTAATTATGTTTAGTTTACAATTAAACTATCCATAGGAAGAAATACATGAATGGGTCAATCGTACGAACTCGATACTTGATCATATTCAACTTTAATCTATTTTAATGTTTTTCAAATTAGTTTTAAAGCTTTAAGAAAAAATGCATTCAAGAGCACGTATGTAATGACTTGTAAAAGAAACTGCTGATTTAGTCTAAAGAGAAAAAGACCTGTTTACTCTCTGTAATAGAGAGAAAGAATTTAGTTATTTTCATAGTTTTATAAAGCCATTTATCGCCATTAACTGTCGATTCTATGCATAAAAGAGAAATTTTGTTTACGTAAACTTGAAGGTTAAAATCTCCATGTATATAGAATGTTACTGAGAAATATAATACAGTTTTTATTTTTGCATACGTGTAATGTGAGTTGCTTACTTAGTAAATTATAATTTTCAACACATTTTCAATAATTAAAATATTTATTTTGTGTTATATATCATATATGGAAAGAGGAAGTAGATATAAAAGTAAGTCTATTTATAACTAGTTGTGTAGGCCCTTCCTTTTATTCCACAAATAAACCAGTTTTTAGATAATTCTCTTTAGTGTTTTATATACTTAGAATAGGCGTCAGGTAGTCTCAAAATCAGGGGATTGTAGTAATGTAGACTGCTTTAGAGATTAAATTTTAATTAATATTTCTTTTTATTTGGTAGATTTCATTCGTTATTAATCTATTTATAGCTTTCCCTATCTGGATGTGGTAAATATAGAGAGGTTTAGAAATAAAATTTTTGTTAACTTTTCATCTGATATGTCAGATTTCCTTTATTTTTCAGCTTTTTTACTCTTTCCTATTCTGTACATTACATATCGTGTGGTAAATGTAGACAGTTCTATAAATTAGAGTTTTCTTAAAGTTTAATCCGATTTATTACATTTAATTTCTTGTTCACATTTTTAACTTTTTACTACAGCGCACATCACATATAATGTGATAAATGTAGACAGTTTTGAAAATTATAATTTTGTTAAGCTTTGTTAGACTTTCTTTTTTATTAATCTTTTTAACATAACTTGATCATCATATCTGATATCCATATTTAATGCTTTTTACGCTTGTTCATCCCATGTGATATAAAATTTATCATGTTTAGTATGATACATATTTATCTGACAAGGACGACTAGTTAAGGCATGAAAGACAATTGATTTCATATATAAAAACTTCTTGATTGTACTCCTTCTAGCAATTGCTATGCCATTTAGGTATCCTTTGTTCTCATTTTTTCGACGACAGGCGTGGTTGATTTTACCAGCCAAATTCCTTCCTAGAAGTGTCCGTTTAGTAGTTGCTACTTAAGCAAATTTAGTTGTCTATTTCCGCGTCAGCTTCTTTACTGTGTAGTTCCTCTCGAGGGTGAGTATTTCTCCTATTACGTTATCGTTAATGAGTCCCAACTATTTTTTATTATAACTCCCTTAATTATGAATCCCCATTTTTAAACCTGACATATATATAAATACATATATACATACAAGATTTCATATATTTATATGCTTTATCATTGTGTAACAAGTGATATACAAGAGAATAAAGTCTAAGATATGTATATTACATGTCATATATAGAACAGAGAAACGGGTAAACTAATGTTTAGTTTAAAATTAAACACTTCAGATGTAAAAATATGCGTACACACGCATCTAATCACTTGGTAAACTACCTCTGTCTATTCAAATCAAGTCTCTTTAGATTTTCACTTAATTAAAAGAAAATTCCCATTTAAACACTTGTATAAGGATTTGATTGAGAAACGGATATTTTGCTAAGAAAAGAAAAATATCTTTTTACTATCACAAATAGAGATAAATCATTTCTCTCTGTCTGAAGACTTAAAAGACTATCTAAGAGAGGAAATATTTACATAGACCCTGAGGTTAAAAAAAATCTTTAGACATGAATAATTGAATAAATGTGATTAAGTGTTGAAAAGAAATAAATACGGTTTTTTAATAGGAATTATGCAAATTGTTTATTTAGCAAGTTATGTTGTTAATGTTATTGCACAATGCCTTTTGGACGAGCAAATCAAGTGAGCCTCAGCAACACGAATTAAGGCAAAAGGGTGCACTTTTCGTTTGACGAACTGCACTAGAGTGAAAGAACGACTTTGCTCCAGTCGATTCTCGTAATTTAGAAACAGGGAACAAGCAGAAAACTCCCAATCTTGGTCTGCTACCCCCCCCCCCGCCAGGTATCGTTTGAGAACTTTGAGGATGTTGCGACCACGAACCTATTTTACATGCTGCAGTCTCTATTAACGAACATGGCGGATCTTAGGCTGTTTTAAGCCCCAAACCCGGAACCCTCCAGTAACAAATCTCAGTAGAGATATTCATTAAAATATATTTTAATCTTTTGTATCGAATAAGAATAAAAACAGTAAATACAAAAAATATTTTTATGACTAGCAGTGCTTGCACTTTCTCTTAACCCACACAAAACCACGTTTATACCTTCCTGTGCAGTGTTTTGTACATTCATTAGAACCATATACTTAATATCAAGATGAAGCTCTAATGCTTTCAAGTAGACTATTTTTCAGATTAAGTTTTTGTTACCGTTTCATCTAATTTATATGATTGCTTATTCACCTTTAAATTAATTTTTCATTTAAAATTAAACTATTGAATAGAAAATTTATACGGACTATAGATACAGGAAATAGATACAGACTTAATGCGAATTAAAAGAATAAATATTCACGTAATACTTATACGTAAACACATATACACATTTACATGATTATATGTACACAAACACACACACACACACACATATATATATATATATATGTATATATGTGTGTATATATATTATATATATATATATATATATATATATATATATTAAAAATTTACTAAAGTAATTATGTCTATCTTGAATTAATTTTCTGTTTCTATTCTACCTTTTCTGGCGATCCTTTCTAGCTACCTTAGTGAATGTCTTTTCTTTCCCCAGCGGCTTTCTTCCGCTAGATTCTGAAGCTTAAACTAAGTCATCGGCGTCATCCATGTGACTTATGAAATTAAACTCTGATTGGTTGGCATAAACAACAATATAACCACGATGTACAGGTTTTGAGAAAATTTCGTTCGTGAGAGTTGATGTCTGAATAAACTTTGTTAGTTTGATGAAAGCATTTTACTTGGTTTTTATCCTCTACGGTGAAAACGAAGCACTGCAGATTGACTTATCAGCTCTGAACTTAATTTGAGCTGAGACACAAACCTCATCTCATATATATATATATATATATATATATATATATATATATATATATATATATATATATATATATATATATATATATATATATATATAGTTATATATATATATATAATATGAGATGAGGTTTTTGTTTATATATATATAAATATAACAGGTCTAAAAAGGGGGTGGTTGGAAATTACCTTACTTATAAACAATTTTAAAAAGAGAACTCTTTCATAATAATAAAATAAATGAAAAAGACCCAGGCTTGCGTAACATTTTGGAGTAATGAGGTCAGGTGTAGAGATGCTTCACAGGAAATTGAGGATTAATCAAGCGAGAACTTCAGTTATGGATATTCAGCTGTCAACACCTTTCCACGCTTAGTTTCGCCATGAATTAACAAAAATGGCACAAGTTTCACTTTTAAATGAAACTATGATTTAATAAACTTATTATTACTAAGAAGGACTAATTATTCCATTCTCCTTAACACTGGATCATTTCATATATATATATATATATATATATATATATATATATATATATATAAACACATTAAGTTTTATGATTTAAATATTTTTATTTATAAGTAAATAACATCTTTTAAGCTAGAAAGAAATTTGTTCATTTTGAAAATCATTTATTTAAATCATTTATTTTAAAAATCATTTCTATCTTTGCCTTTGAATTAAACTTTGCAGAGAATTAATTTTTATGGTGTGCACTTAACTGCAACAAAAGAAAATCCATTGAATCAAATTATTCCTACAAATATTCTTTCCCATGTAAATGCATAAAAGGCTTTATCGAGGCTTTAAGTCCTCCACTTATCTATTTCTATTTAACTAATCGATGACATAAGAAATCACAATACGATTCTTTGTGAAACAATATGAATAGCCGATGCAACTTCCATAATCTTAAAATATCGTTTAGAGATACAAACCGGTCCTTTTGATATAAATAGATGAATCCTCAGAGCCATATTCGATGTTCCAATGACTAAATCTAAATAAAGGAGTGGAAAATCCGGTTTTACTATTAAAGACCGCATAAATATTTTATGAAGAACGTTAACTTTGTGAACTGAATCGAATATTTTTCATAGAATTAGCCAATTCTTTTTTTAAGAGTGCACAAAATCGTAACAAATAAAATGTCTGATTTTATTGCGAAATTTAAGAGAATGAGTTTTCGTTTCAGAATAGATATGTCATCAAAACATTTAAAGATTAAATATTTTCTTACATAACTTTAATAAATGTCTTTTGAAACGATTACATTCCGATGAATCACATCAGCAATGTTCAATTTTTCAAAGATTTACTCTACATAAAAAACTGAAATTTTATTTTTTGCTATAGATGTTTGTATTATTATTTCCTAAAAAAAAAGAAAAAAAAAACGTTACGATGCCATTTCTAAGTTATTCGAGAAGGTAAAGTCTTAATTTCAAAATATAGCTTAAAATTGAATGTATACGTAAATAATGTAACAGTAGCGAGAGAAACGAAGTCGACAGCTGTTTTCCTACTTCTAATTAATTAGCATAATTCTCCATGCAAGAGAATTCAATGACTTGTAAAATCATCCAACTGGTGAAGGTAGAAAATGCTTAAATATAGACATATATGTAATACTTATATGAACCCACACACTTAACTCCTGGGTGTAAAAAATGTCCCACAAAAGAGCTAAGGAGTAAAAATTAAAAAAAAAATGATTCGCAGAACTTTTACTTATTTTTTAATATTATATTACATAACATTAGTAATTTATTTTTTAACGTTGGAAATAGTTATATAAACTCTTTCCCATTCTTAAAAATCCAGGAATAATGTTAATATCGTTAACAATTGTAAAGTATTAACAATACTCACAGTTACAGCCACCATAAGCAACCACCATATCGGTAATCAATTCTGTAATCGATGTATAGAATATCAGTAAAGAATATTCATGCAATCCATTTTGTTGAGTTGATTGAGCAACTGTATTGGGACATGCACTGTGATTGCGACACGAATTTTAAATTATTCGGTTTATCAGCAAAATATTCTAAATGCTTTAGTGTAGTCTCCTCCGGGAAACATGATGTATTGCGATGAGTGACCACATATTTGGTGTGTATACTATTAAACGTTTAATGATATCTTTATTTTCGAATTACATTCCTTTCAATTTATATTTGAAACCTATTTTGAGCCCCGGTAGCTCAGTCGGCAAAGGCAACGATCTCGCAACTGAGAGGTTGCGGGTGCGTAGCACGAGCCGGCCTAAGATCCGCGGTGTTCGTTAAAGGTGACTGGACAAGTAAAATAGGGTCGTCAATACCTTTGAGGGTGGCAGGCCAAATCTATGGGTCTTCTGCTTCGTTCCTGCTTCAAATTTATGACAAGGCACTTGAGAAAAGTCGTTCTTTCATCCTAGCAGTGCTCCTTGAAAAGAAAGTCCCACCACTTTGCCTTAATACGAGTAGTGTATGGCTCAATCGTTCTTGGTTTGTTCAAGAGGCATCACAGCAACAACAACAAACATATTTCACAATCAATATCCTGACAACTTTATTTGCTATGAAACTTCTAAATATTCATATCAACTAAGATTTTCTTCTTATTATGGCCTAGATTATTTCCCGAAATAATACAATTCCAATCAAATTGTAAATTTCTAAAAAATAATACCTTTTTAAACTTTAAGATCTTCAGAATAAAATACTGAATCTTGCATAAAATAGTTTTACTTCACAAAAATATTTCACAGAAAGAAAAATTATTGCTGTAACAAATTTCAAGGTAAGCGACAGGCTGTTGAACTTTAAAAGTATTGAATGTACTTCCCTTCAGGAACCAGTGACATATTTTCCATTCCTCTAGATTTACATGCGGAGTAAATGAGTGCGCAGCAAATCTAAGTGAACACGAAAATACTCTTACGAATAGAATGTATTTGTGTTGCAAAGATTGGCATGTGATTCAACGCAATGATGATTTGCTTGCACGAAAGAGATGAATTTGAACAATGCACAACTCTTCACGTAAATATTTCTCTTCAGATAAATAAAACACAAGATACGCAAATTCCTATGAATATGCATACACATATATACACCACGTTATACATATGTGTACATTGTACATTATATGTGTATATAATATAATTATTATCCCTAAAGTGGATATTCAAAACTAGCTTCTTATATTCAATGAATTATTTCCCAGTCGTAATGTGTCAGATGGGAGAGTGTTATTAGACTTAAGTTGCTTTTACCCGTTTTTCGGAAATAACGTAGCGATAAATGATAATCTTCTGTTCGCTAGACACATTTTTGAGGGTGTCATTAAAATTATATTGTTTTTCAATAACTAAACTGTTGCCTGTGCATGTAATATTCATCTGCATGTCTATACACGCTGCTTTTTTAAATTGATATACGTGCTAGCTCGTAATAAACGTCTTTAGACATCTAATACACATATTCGTACTAAGAAAAAGTACATCTTAAATATGTTTTATGCATTGTTAGTTTCTTGTTATCCTCCTTATAAAAATTTATGTTGAAAATAATTTTTGTAAAAATGAGTTTTGACCGAATTTGTCTTGTTTTTTCGACGATAAATTTCTTTAGCAGGATAAATAATAACTTTTGGAACATATATCTCCTATAATTATCTCCTTTCCAGGTGAATTAGATCTTTACTGTTTCTCCTATTTTATGCATATTTTTTAAAGCAAAGTGTTGGGGAATATTTGTAAATGTTTCTGGCTAAGAAGAGAAATATAATTCAAAGTGCTTTAGTATTTTTAAAATAGGGTTTAAAAGATTTAGAAGTTTGGCCGAGTCAATTTAATGATACGCAACCTATATCATTAAATATAAATATAAATAAAAACTAATTATGCCAATAAGGGCATAAAAATACCCCGAATAAGATAATTTATTTAAGCTTTACAGTTTGGTCTGGTACTATAAATAATATTTGCTATTCTTTGTTTCAATTACGGTAATTGACACATTGTTATACGACGATAACACTAAAATATTTGATACAAGGGCAGTTGATAACTTCTAAAAGTAATTTACCAGAATAATAAATTTGAACATTTTATGCTCGCAAAAGATGATTTGTGGCAAAAATTGTAACTGAGATGTCTTAATAAATTTCGGAAGAAAAGATAAATGGAATTTACCTGAGGGCATTATGTTACAAATATTTTCAATTGCTTTAACTGATAAAAAATAATTATGTTTTCGAAGGCTACAATTAACATAATCAAACAAAGCTGTATGTTATACTATTGTATTCAGATTATTTACAACATTTCGCTGAGATCACAAACATCTCTTTCATAGTGAAAACAAGGATTTTTGCCAGCTATAGTCACAAAAAATCTAGGGTCATGTAAAAATAGTCAATTATATTATACAATTTAATATAGAACTAGTGGCTTAAAATAAAATTCTGAGATATACATAAAATTATTTATGAAAACAGAACTATATATGAAAAAAATTATTTTGTCTTGGGATAATACATATTTTAAAATAACACCAAAGTATATATAGATACAATCCAAGATACATTTTAAAAATGAGCAAAAACATATAGTAAGTGAATTTGCAGACCTTCTAAAACTATGACCTGTATAAAATAATGCTTTTCTAGAACTCTAAAGTTAATTACAGTTTATGCTCTATACATCAGAGCTGGAGAACCTTTTAATCATTAGAAGCCACATAAAGTAGGCAGTAATAAAGAAAGCCTCATAAGTTTATACACCTATAAAACTGACTTATGTGAAACTATCCTAGCTTTTCTACGCTTTTCTCAAGATATTGTATTATACAGTAACAATACAAAAAGATTGTTATTAAACCTAAATATCCCCATAAAAAATTTTTGTATTTATGTAAGATTAATAACTTGTTATAATACTAATCTCTAATTATTTTCTAATAATTAAATATTTATATATCACCTCATGTAGTAGATTAACCAATTTCCTCTACGTGGCATTCGAACATTTGAAATATGAAATCGGTTTGTACCATTAGTGGTCACTGAATCCTTCATTTTTTATCTTCTTTATTTAATCCTATTAATTTTCAAACTATCCTAACCAATGTAAGTAAATATTAAGAAAATCGTTAGTTGTTGGGGAGGCCTCACGTTCATCACTTGTATAAATTATAGAAATTTAGTAAAAAGTAATTATCTTTAAAACATAGAAGGATGAAAGTAATATTAAACACTATCAACGAATAGAATGAACACAAAAATATGCTATAAATTTTTTAAGCTCCAAAATTAATGAAATGATAAAAGCTATTAATATCATTCAATGAATAATTTTCATTCATGAGCTTACATTAATCATGCACCATTTAGCTTGCCAACGAGATTTTGCTTCAGAAAAAAAACTTAACAAGATTTCTAAAGCTATAAAAGATCATTTTAAAGGTTTTAGTTCTTATCTCTCATAAGACATGAAAAGGGAACTGTGATAAATTATCTGAATCTCAAATGTTATTAGGTTTCAGAAACTTGAAACCGAATTCTCAGGAACTAAGTGGTAAGGAAGACTATTTTCTTATTTTAAATGATTAGATTATACGGAGGAAATGTTATTAAAGCATTGGATATTACAGAAGAACTAAATAAAGATTGTAGAGGAGACAGTTATGTCGTTTTCAGATATACTGTAAAATGACAAATCTACTTATGGGTGCAGACAATTGACGGAAGTTGGTAGCATTTACTACATTTATAAGACACCTATAGAGTAAAAATTTACTTTAATGCTATGAAGCAAATAATTTTTTTTTAAACTTTAATATTTTATGATGAAAGTATTAAAAATGATTGAGTAAAAAGATAACGTGAGTATAATATAAATCGTAGAATTTTTAAACTGATTTTCTACAGAAATTCTTTCGAAACTTTCTGAAAGAAACTTCTTTCAAAAAATATCATTTATAGTAATTTGTAAAGATGATTTATATAAGTTTCTTCTTTATAGCAGAAACAAAAGTTTAATAAAAATGCAATTTATATGAGTGGATTTCGTCCTTTTTAAAATGAGTAATACTTATTTTTTTCTATATAGAAAAATATAATTTTAACAATCAGTATAATTTTTTCATTTATGTTATATATTTGCTTCTTACATAAAAATGACCAGGGGAGAATTTTTGTTGCATTACAGAATGAAAAATTCTTATTTAATTGCAAACTGTACTTGTAACAATGCTAAAAATATACTTTGTAATCGAACTGTTAAGCACCACATCTACAAAAGACTTAACATACTTTTTATATATTTATTCCATAAAATAATTGAAAAAATTTATTTGCACAATAGAAACGGTTAATAAAAAGCATTACTTTAATTGAGTTATAATTGGTAAAATGAAATTACAAACGATTTCATGTCATTATGGTTCTTTCCCTATTAATGTCATACACAGTAGAATAATGTTTCGGTCTAAATCATAGAATTACTTCCATTTCTAACAATTATAAATTTAATATTATATACATAAGCCTTATTTTGTTAATAATAATTTTATTACCTTATGGAATTAAAGTGAATAAAATTTCGGTTTTATACCAGAACAAGGTTCCCCCCGCCAACTTGGCTATAAAGCTCTAAGCATGGCAACGGAATATTTTTCTATTGATCTCGTAATGTCAAAAAAAAAAAAAAAAAAAAAAAAAAAAAAAAAAAAAAAAAAAAAACAAAAAAACCGTGAGTATATTTTAATTTATATTATTTTAGTATCCTGCTCTTCTTGTGTAATCCTTTTGTTATATATTAAAAACGCCGAATTCTCATTTCTTATAAATTTTGAGAAATTAAATTCATTGATTAAAAGAATGGTAAACAGCTTGGTTTCTTACTTGTTTTTAGTTTCATTTCATTGCTTTTCACAATTAAAACTAAAAATGAATTTCCTTTATATATTTCTGTTTTGCCAAATTGCCAAATTCGCTAAGGGGTACTCTATTTTGAAGTAACACCAATTTTTTTAAAATATATGTAGTATATATTTGTAAATTAATATTAAACGCTAAAAGATCTTATTATTTTTCATAAATACGCCTAATACCATAAAAATTATTACTATATTTATGTACTATATAAATATTTTAAAATATAGGTGTTTCATTAACCTAACAAGTATTTCTATTTTTATATTTATGATTGTTATGATGTATTTCAGCTATCATTATCAAAATTATGAACATCTCAGTTAAAATATTAGTATATACATGACAGTTATAATATTATAGTTACATATAACCGATAGAGCAAGAATAAATTAATTATTTAATTAATATTTATTGTTATACGCATTTCAAAAAAGTACAAACTATGACTGAGAAACTTTATAATGAATGTGGAAAACGGATGATTTTGGATAGATTTTAGGGGCTTAGATATTGATATTACATATTTATACATATACATATACATATGTATATATATATATATATATATATATATATATATATATATATATATATATATATATATTATGGTGATTATGGTGCAATTTAAATATTCCTCGGTGTGTGCAATCATAGCGTGCAAGCTTTTAAAAATTATAAACAACTATTCGGAAAGTACAAAAGTTTTATCCACTCTTATCCTAATTCTATCTCCTCTACTAAACTTCCATTCTAGCATAAATTACGATAATTTATCTTTTGACCCAATTTCTGCGCGAAAAGCTTTAGGTAAGTTTCTAAATCGAATTTCACCGCGCTATCGAGAGCTTTGCAGTTAACCCTAGAAGTTTGCGTCAGTGGATTCTGCTAAGATTCATTGAGAGGATTAACTGCCCTAGAATTTCAATTTTCTTCGCTGATAGAGCATATTCAATATTCCAATCACATGAGCATCGCATAACGTGAAAAATGATTGCATATTTGAATTCGATTTTCTCTAGAAATACAATAATATTTAGATTGCAGATAATATGAAATTAAATGTGTAACGATTATCAAAATGAAAAATAAATACTATCAAAAATCTACAAGTATTTACATTGTATCTTACTTTTAAGCACAAAAATATGTTGTACTCGATATGCTCCAGTAATATTGTAATACTTGTATGGAACATAATAAAAAATATGCTGTCAATATGCATGTAAATCATTGCTGTAAATTTATTTAAATATTATGTATATAATTTTCTCGATATATCATATTTTATCTATGCAATTTGTATAATGATTCTTTTATGGTAAATAGTCTAAAATTAGTTTACTAGTTTTCTGGCTTTAATAAAACTAAAACCAGGAAAATTTATAAATAATTATATTGCATCATATTTTGTAAGACAGGAAAATAATCATATTTTCTCTAGATATAAAATATACGCAAATGACAGATACACTAAATATACTGGGAGTTTTAAAATTTGACAGAAATACTCAGACATCAAGAGGAACAAAAATTGCTATTCAACATGAGCCAGAAATAACGTTTATTGCTTGAAAATGCTGAACCTATTTTCCAGTGTTGAACATGTTACTTGACTTCTAGTTTCAAAATCCTTCGGATCTTAATACATGCGACTTTTCCATTGGGATTTGTCTAAAGCTAGATATAAAATAGCTAATAAAGCTAGCCGGTCACTATAAGTGAAGCAGATTGGATTTGAGGTTCACAAAGTTTAGCACATCTATATGTAATTGAGAAGAGGTAACAATCGAACTTGCACTGCAGTGGAGTGTCGTCAGGTACACTGCGATGTTTGAAACTGTGTATTCTAGCAGATGTTTGCAAGGAAAATGAATAAAATATTGATGGAGACAACTTTGAAAATGGAAACCCCTCTGACTCAAGGCAGAGTGCAATTAAACTTTGCAACAGCATTTCTTAAGAGTGAAATCAGCTTTTTATTAAGTTGCCACACCTCAATTTGAAATCATACTTTTTATATCACAAGGTCACCAATCTGCTCGAGATCTGGTGGCCACCTAATCTAAATCACACGTTTATTGGTTGTGACGTGGCATAGCTGACTAAAGTAGTACTTAAATGTAACTTAACGTAAATGATTGTAAAAACTCCAGGATTCAATGAAATTCCTGCATAAATTATATCTATGAACCAAACAAACGTGAGATATATAAAGAATAAATTTTAAATTTTCTGAGGAGTTGATGAGGCTTAGTTCTGAAAGTAACAACTTTTGTTGCCAATTCCTCTTCCACGGGCTAAGCTCGTTTGTCCGAGGCCACACGAATGAAGGTGAACGGATGTGTCTTTAGTTTGAAGTGTACCACTAGGGTTAAAGAATGTCTTACATCAGTCTGTTCTCGTAATTTAGAAGCAGGAACCAAACAGAAGTCCCGACTCCCCTGGTATTTGCCTGCCAAGTTCAGAATTATCATTTGAGAACTTGGAGGACACACGTTTTACATATTCCAGTCTTCTTTAACGAACACAGCGAATCGTATGCCAGTTTGAGCCCCGAACTCAATACCTTCCAGCTACGAAATTACTACCGCGCCTCAGCAACCTCGTGTACTACGGAAAAATTATGTTATAAGTTAATTTAAATTGTTTTAAAAGAATTATATATGGTTATCATTAAATTAGTGGGATAATTAAATAGATAACCAATTTATAAGTGTTGGTTTCATAAGTACAGTTATTTTTTTTAAAATGTATATTCATTTGATGTAATTTTGCATATATATTGCAAAATATGGCTATTTATGACATCTTTATATTGTTTCAAGTGCTAAAAACAGCTTTGCAAATCACCGATATATCTTTAAAAAGCAGAGAAAACATATTTAACCAGTGTTTTCGCAGAGCAACCACAGCAAGCCAAAAAGTTAAACACTAACTATTAAATAAAGAGGTAACACTGGTCGCTATAAATTATTACAATTATTTCCCGATTAAACTAATATAGTTTATAGCATCGCATAATCATTATTTTAACTTTATAAAAATAGCATAAAAATATAGCAGTTTACATTTTAAGTACAGAAAACTGAAAATCATCTCTTATATAAAATATGCCCCAATAATATAACTCTTTAAGAAGCATCGAAATTGAAGGTAAGGAATTATTAGGCTATAAAACAAAATAATGAACAGAAAATCGATTTTTATGGCAAGTAACAGGTATTTTATAGATCATACTCAGTAGGAAAAGACTAACTGTAGTGCCGAAGAGAAAAAAATGTAACGCATAAATATTTATGGTTTTTTGGGTAAAAAAATTATGATCGTAAGACAGGATTTTATTATGTATTAAAACATGTTGACTGTGACCGAACATTAAAGAAACACTAAACGACCAGATATTTAATAGCATCTAACCTTTTTTAAGGATACCATTAGTACCGAGAAATATATTGTGTAAAAAATATAAAGAATTATTTAAATTTATAAAGTTCAAATTAATGATTTAAAAATAAATAGCTAATTGAGAAAATTTCGTATGTAGGCATTTATAGTGAATGAAAAAGTTTTTTATTGAAATGAATTATACGTTAAAATTATACATATTAAAATGATATTGAATGAAATTAATAGTGAAGGGAATACATAAAGAGTCTTCGAAGGTGTGACTAGCGTAAAAAAAATATAGCTACCAGAAAAAACTTAAAAGGCATTTATTAAGATTTTAGAAACAAAGCGAGATAGTCACTAGAAAAATCTTAATGAAAAAACAATCAGCAAACTGGCTGAACAAAAGTAAACTGCATACGTCTGGGTCCTGAAGGAAGCACAGTGAGGACGCTGCCGGGAAGCAAAACAAGGCCGTGGCTGGAGCGGGCGCTGCTGGGTTGGCTGGCTGGAACTGCTTGCTCAACCCCAGCTACGGTGGCCCTAAATAGGGCGGCCGGCATCATAGGAGCATGCGCCGCTGCTGATGGCAGAATGCAATTACCATACGCCCGCAGCCTCTTCAAAGGCTGGATAAATCCGGGTATCTTCTTCCCTGGCGCCTCAGAGTAAAATATAAAGAATTATTTAAAATTTATAAAGTTCAAATTAGTGATTCAAAAATAAATAACTAATTGAGAAAATTGTCGTATGTAGGCATTTATAGTGAATGAAAAAGGTTTTTATTGACAAGAATTATACGTTGCATTATATTATATTATATATATATATATATATATATATATATATATATATATATATATATATATATATATATATATATATATATATATATATATATATATATATATATATATTAAAATGATATTGAATGAAATTAATAGTAAAATGACTCCTGTTATTTAAGTTTATAAATCAGTGAAATGTATTCATTTTTTACTCAAGCTACAAAATTACTGGGAGGTATTAATAAACGCGAGTTACTACGGATGCTTTAGATAGCTAGTATAATATAACTCATGCATTTTTTTAAAAATATATTTCAATAGAAATTTTTTGATAAACTTTTATGACATTTTCAAATATCTCGTTTTATTGATTTGAAGATACCTTTTTCTGGAGGAATAAAAATAACCATTGATTGAATAACTGTGGAAGTCTCTACGACCATAGAAAGATAAGTCATCAGAAACGTGAACCAGAATAAATAACTTATTCAATAAATGTCTCGGTTCCTCCAAAAATGATAAAGTATTCGATAAATGTAAAAATAAGAAAGAGACTATGAAATAGCTGAATATTAAAAATGACAGCGACACTATCATATAAAGCACAATGGATAGAAATGTAGAAAGACTATCAAATAACCGTTAAAATGATAGACCACTGAATGATAAAATATTTTTTCAATTTTTTTCAATAAAAAAAGTTATCAGTGAAAAGAGATGTACAAATTTAAAAGCCATTAATTCCTAGAATGAATAGATCCTACAATATGTAGTCCTTTACATATAAAACCCGAATCATTGTTAAAAGAAGGATAGTAAAATTGATATATTCAAATTTACTTCCTTTACCCTTTGCATAGAAGTATTAAAAATAAAACAATCTTTATTTTGATTTGTTGATACAAGTTTTGGATATACTCTTCATAAAATGTATAGAATAAATGTATGTTTATTTCATTTTGGAAGTATATGAGTTCCTTTATACTCGTTATGTATGGATATAATGTTAATGTTAAGATCACATAATACAATTCGAGGCATAAAATCTTCATTATAACAACCATTTTTATCGACTGAAAAACAAAAACAAAAAATGAATTTTTAGAAACATGTCAATAAAGCTCTATCTTTGAAAATATATATTATGAAACTATATAAGTTATAAATTCAAGATTTCAATATTTTTCGACTAATCGTTTTTGAGGTAATGTCTACAGCGTGAATGACGCTAAATTGAAATTTTTCATTCTACGAGGTGCATCCAGAAAGTAAGTTTCCCTATTTAAAAGAAAAAAAGATATCACACTTTGAGGGACATATTTATTGGCAACAAGTACAGCAATATTTCAGCTATTTTTCAACATAACCACCAGCAGAATTGAGACACTTGTCGTAGTGTGGGATCCCTCTGTCGTAGAACTCTGACCCCTGTGAATGGAACCAGCCTTCCTGTCCCAGAACGCCGTGCATATCCCTTTCCGTACCGACATCGTCTTTTTGAATTTTGTCCAGACATAAGATCCACTATGACGAGAAAGCATTGACAGTTGCTTGGTTTTCGGTGTAAAGTGCGAAATTCAAGTATTGCTCGTGACGATCCTGCTGAAGAACTCGCCGCCGTCATCGTGATATCGTATCAGAAATGTCAGTGATGCTCCTAAGCGTTGAATTTTGTGTTCGAATGTCAGTTTCGGCTCATAGAGCTGAAGATGAATTTCAATTCGTACAATGCTCTGTGCATTCAATATCATTGACCGAACCTTGCAGGCGGGGCGGGAGAAGGAATTAGAGTTTCCATTTAGGACTACTGTTACCAAGGTACTGACAGGAGTCGGGACCTGTCCAGCTGGCATATGATTGATACGTCATATATCTGTTATTTCTGCACAATTGTCACTACTTAATTACGTTTACTTTAAAGGGAAAACCATCGGGAAACTTACTTTCTGGATGCACCTCGCATATATGCCATTAAAAGCGGAGGTGTACAACTTGGCGTTATAAGAGAAGTAAATATATAATATCGACCTTATCCATCTAATCTAATTACGCGAAATCCATACAAACATACGTACAGACATTAAGAGTCCTCTAGTCATAACCAGTTCAAGAATGGTCAAAATCATAATTTAAAGTTTCCCTTTCATAATTTAAGTTTTCTTGCACGCACTTGCAGATCTAATAGTCAGTCATGCTCAAAATAAATTAAAATTCGTCATATATTGAACCATGAAATGTATTGCAAATACAATAATTTGTTTATTTTGGACAAGGACGTAAAAATTGGAAGTTAAATAACTATAGGAATTTCATTCATTTAGTTCAATGTCTGCATATTGAATATTATATACGTATCTATGCAGTGTTAAATTTTATCATTTCTATTCGAATTGTATTTAGAAAATAAAATATTTTTCCCTTAATTCATCCAAAAAATATAAATTTTTCTTGGGAGTTAGTTTGTATGATGTCACTCTGTTAAAATTACAAATTCATTAAGAATTTATTTCGATGTAAACCCTTTCATAATCTAAAATATCATTTTAACATTTAAAAATGAACATGAATCAATCAATATTACAAAAAAGGTACAAGTATTAATGCTACTAAAAATGTAAACTTTCACAAATATTTTTCATTTTCAGCTTGGTTACATTATTCATCTTGGGAGCTTTAATGTACTATGATTGTTGAGTATAAACCTGACACAAAAAATGTAGAAAATTAGCTCTAAATTCTTCTTAAGCATTCCAACTTGGGTGCTTATAGTTCATATTATTCTTTGAAAGAGTAAAAGAGGAACTAGATGTAATATACGAGTAAACGCTAACCCAAAGAGGGTAAGCCTCATGGTTGCATTTAATGCGTCCAGATAACTGTCGGAGTAAAAACATGTCCTATTATCCTAATCTGACTCATATATTCTAATTTAAATTTTCTTTCGGGGAGTAGAACATTTTTTGGTTGATTTTTACTGCAAAAATCTTCCATTTGCTACCATCTTAGTAAGTAAATGGCATTAAAAATTTTATGATTTTTCCTAGGGAAATTTAAAAAAGAGAAATAAGTATCTACTTTTCATGGTATTCGAGAAAATTATAAAATAACTTTAAACATTTTTCAAACCTTTTCTGTTCCTTAAAAAGAATATAAATTTTAAGGTATTTAACAGTTAAAATTAACTTAAATTTAACAGTTATTTTAACAGTTATATTAGTTTGTTTTTTAACAGTTACAATATTTGCTTATTTTTGTATCATGATTGTATAATCTTTTTTTTTGTATCCTCAATCAAATTTATATTAATGATGTCATGTTAAATATCTTTTATGATTATTTTGTAAGATATATTAGTATATATTTAATATAATATTACATGATGATATATCTACAGATTATATATATTTTATAAGATATATATATATATATATCAAAGATATTTGATAATGTTAAATATCTTTCATATCTTCTATGTTAAAATTTAAAAGGTAGATATTTAAGTAATATTTAAGATAGATAAGAGTCAAAAACAATTTATACACACTCTATTCAAGCTACACGAGTAAAAAGCTTAATGTTTTGATTTAGGAGGAGTACTCATGAACACTGTACCACCAGAGCTCTGAAAAGTTCGGCTTCACGAATATTACAGTGAACCATAAAAATAATTAAAAGTTTTTGATATAAATGAAATAAAAACTGTATTATAAACAAATGAGATAAGTGTTTACAGTTTTATAGAAGCAGATGCCTTGTATACAAATATATGTACAGGCATATCGATTTTTTAGCTTTATAAAATGTTTCGAAAGATTTCACACCTATTTTGTCAAAGCCCAAACCAACTATGTAGATTTTATACCTGGATTACATCTCCTCCACCAATTTCTGCTAACATCAGGTGTCTATTAACAGCCAATATTTTTTTTTACAAAATGTGCCATGGAATAGCTTATGAAAAACCTGCAATGTTTTGGGATTTTGCCAAGAGGTGTGAAGAGTTTTCATAACACTTTTGAAGTTATACAAAACATTTCAGATAGCAATACACGACAGTTATTTTTTTTAAATTCAATAGCATGCAAAATATATGCTACATAATTATTATTCATACAAATATAATTTATCAGAAGTTTCAGTATGTTTTTATATTTTTTAAACTTAAGGTATTATTAAATAGGAGAAAAACAATAGAACAGATTACAAGTAGATTTATGAAATTGGGCTACACCAACTACTTAAAGGGATATTTATTAGGCATAAGTTCTTCGTAACGAACAAAAGTTTTCGTATTTTGATAGCACTTTAACGTTTAATTGAGCCTTATCACAAGACTAATATTAATAAAAGTACCATGAGAATCGAAAATGAGATTATTATATACTTGAAAAAATCATCGTAGCAAAGCAAGAATAACCCTCCTAGTTAGACAGTCAGTTAGCTAGCTAGCTGGTTAACAGATTGTTATTATTTTTATATCTCGTAATACTATTTCAACCCTTTATGACAAAACATTGATTACTCTAAATCTTTAAAAATTATATCAATACGCTAAGTAGATATTAATTTATCCCAAAATACAAAATCTGAAAAAGGTTTTTAAAGTTTTTTAAGTTCACTTATTGACTTTCTAATACACTTTTAGTGTTCAGTCTTCAACAGTATCCACTGATAAATGGAAATAAATGTATAATTATTTCGCTTATAATACAGAGTAAATACTCTAACAGATAAAAAGTACATTTGTTAAAATCACTAAAAATAAAAGGTTGTCTATTGTATAAGCACTAACCTTCAGAGAATTTTTGAAAGCTGTTCATTAGTCTTCGGAATACAAGCATGCCTTATATTTCTAATCTTAGTCATAAACTTTAATTCAAAATTTATTTATCAAGACACTAGAGAATTTTCTTTTTCGATACTCAGTCCAAAAGGTGTCCCTTTTATCAAAATAATTAAAATTTAAAATAATTAAATTAAAAATAATTAATGGCGTTTTATATTTATTCCTAAGATATTTAACAAAGGAAACATTGTAATGTTAAGAAACTTTTCTATAGGGAAACTTAAAATGCATTTACAATTATACACATATGTATGGGTGTCATATGGAATTGAACCTGGTTAGTATAAAATCAAAAGAACATAAAACAGAACAGAAAACAGAAATTTTTCTTAAGCGAAAAAAATATCAGTTTATTTAGAATAACTTTCAAACTAAACAATTAAGTCAATTCAGTTATGTAATATTTATATCATAATATTTTACGTTTTTATAGTACCTATGTAAATGAGTTTTTATGCAGAATATATACCTCACGATATATTCTTTTGTAATCAATACCCTTTCGCTCGTTATACATCGACAACTATTAGTTTGAGAATGTGAAATAGCTGACATCACGAGATTCTGCAATAGACATTATATTTGGCTTTATAAAGCATCACCATCTAAATTAATATTAAGATTCCTAGCTCCTAACTGACTTTCAATGTTTAACCTCAAGTTAAAAATCATACCTTCCTTTTTTCAGCGTTTTATTTCTTTTCAATTGGGTAGTATGATATTTTTTGCCCGTGTGCGCTACAACAAAATTAATAATTTCTCTTAAGTAATTATGATAACGTGTATTCTTTAATACTGTTTACGAAGTTCATTTTGCAATAATTTCGTTGAAACATTTGATTTTATAAGACTAAATGCAATGTTTGTTTCTTTCTGACTTGAGGCAATGGTTATTGGTGGAGAACAGACGGCTACTTGGGCACCAGCGTTTTAAACATGAGTGCGAGAATTGTATTATTTTAATATTTATACATACACATAAGTATATTTAAACATTTATAAATATACACATATATCTATATACACACACTCATACATATATATGCGGAGCTCTTTGTGTAGGTGATTTCATAGTTGAAAGAAATAAAAATTCACAAACAATTAATATATATTCTAAACATAGGACTAAAACAGGCTGTTTACGTTTTTACGGAAATTACATATAAATATTATTGCGGTCGATTGTCTCCTAAAATGTTATTTAGTGTCAACTCTAGAAGTCCACACAGGAATTCTTCTCTCACTTTAGCACAACTCCTAACTACAACGCCGTTACGATTTGATTATTCACCAAAACCATGTGCCGAGAGTATGCGTTGTAAGCATATCGCACACCTCTTGCGGTTCGACATTTATATATTTATGCCGTCATGTGTACATATATATGATTTTGTTGATGCATATGTGTTGTATTTCATCGTATATAACACACACTTCTTTAAATCGCTTATTAAAGAGACTCAGTGTAATAGTTTATATTGTTTCAGGTAATCACGAGATATACTTATGAATCAAAACAGTTAAAGGAAAAAATAAAACGAAAACTTTTTTACTTAGTGGAAGGTCTTGCAGCAACTTTTTAACTAAGATTTTATGTTGAAAATAAAATTATAAATCGAAAGTATTAAATTTGAACAATAATTCATGATTTACCTCTTTGTAGAAATTAGTAGAAATTAGTTTCAAATATGGTTTCAAATCCATGCACGTGTTAAATGTATGATGAGCGCTATACTCCATCCTAAATGTTTTTCCTGGTATAGAACTGTATAAGGGTTGTATATGAATGATAACGATATATATATAATATTGCATATGTACTATTTATAATACATGTAGTTTTTACTTTATCATAAGAATTTACATAAAATTTAGATAAATTTGCTTACAATGTTTAAAATATATAACCAATTGATGAATAATGTTAATATTCAGAAACTGAAATATTGGTATCACATTTAAAATTATATTAAATAGTTAAAATCTTGAAACGTTTTTGAATTTCTTTATGAATATAGGATCATTTCTGTCACATGAGATGAAAAACTCAGCTTCAAAGAAGTATAAAAAATTAGTTATTAATGTTATGAACCTATCCCACGTCATCCGGTGCATGTTGAGAAAAATTAATGAATTCATTTTACGTTTATTTTTTTTTTCCTATTGAAGGATATAGGGATTTCTTGTGCAATACCGAAAAAATTCTACCGATTTATTTTGGTTCGGGTTAATTTGTGATAAGGCTTTTAATCGGTTGAAAACTTTTATTATCGAACGAGAAATCAGCACGTAATTCACTGGGAAAATTAATCGCAAATTGAATCTGTTGTTTTTTAACATATAAATGTTGACCTGTGATAAAGGTTTTAGATAAACTTTGAAGTTAATTTAAACTTAACTAGATGTTTTCACTGTTTACCTTCAGCCTCATTTTTTAACGGTATAGTCATTTTTCATATATCCTAGAAATTATTATCAGTTGAACAGAAAATCTATTTCAACTGAGACTTGCGTGTCCCCCCCCCCACACACAAAAATGCACTTTTCTTTTGTAAATCATTTATAAAGTATTTATAAGTAAAAGTATACGTATTAAAATATAGTTGATTCTGCGTATTTTCCGGTGGAGACTGCATGGATTTATGGTGCAACAGTAAAATGTTTTTAACTGATTAAAAACCTTATCACCTGTCGAACCAACAGAAATCGGTTGAAAATTTTTCTCAATAAGACGAGAAATTCGTGCAGTTTTCGTCAGGAAAAGGTATTCTAAATTGAATTTGTTGTATTTTCAACCAGTGCAATTTGATGCGTGATAAGAATTTGACTAGGATAATGCCTTTGTAAAGTAGTTATCATAAGTAAAAGAGTAGGTATTCGGAAAGCTGGGGATTCTGCTTATTACTCCTTTTCTGATGACGACTGCACGGATTTCTGGTACAACAGCAATATGTTTTCAACTGACTAAAAACCTTATCAACTCTCAAACCAACATGAATCGGTCGAAAATTTTTCGCAATAAGACTAGTAATTCGTGTAGTCTTCGTCACGAAAAGGTATCCTAAATTGAATTTCTTGCATTTTCAACGCGTGCAATTTGATGCGTGATAAGAATTTGACAAGTATAAAGCCCTTGCTATTAATTAAACATTCGACGGGTAATGTTTGAAAAAATCAAATCAAAGCAAATATCTTTCTACTTAGAAATTCAAAATTGGATAAAAACTTAAGTTTTCTAGTAAATTGAGAGTAAGCGGCAGTGGTTACAGCTAAATAATAGAAAGAATAGGTCAGAACAACGCCCATGCTAAAAAGAAAGATGATTTTAAAAAATACAAAAGAAAAACCACAAATACATCTTTTTCTCTTCTTTTGAGGTTGATTACATTATTCATATTCGATGGTGAACCATTCCCAGCACTCGTGAGAGCAAAGCGGACATAAAAATACACTGAATTAGCTTGAAAAGCTGCATAAGCACTCCATGACGAAAAGAATTTTGATGTTTGTTATTATTCCTTAAAAAGAAAAAAAAATAAATGTGCATGGAATGTAAACGATATCCCGAAAAGGATTTATCTGATGACTGCGTTGAAAGTCCCCATATAGTTGCCGGAATAAAAGCATGTTCTATTATCCTAATCTTAGTCATTTATTCTAATCTAAGACTTCTACCTCGAGACGGTGGAATATTTTTGTTTATTGTTGTGCAGAACTGCAGATTCTCTTTTCTCGCTTTGTGTAGGATAAGTCAACGTTATTATACATTTTACAATTTTTCAGCAGAAGTTTTAAAAATAGATGCGCACATATTTTAATCTATAGGATATTTCTCGAACTATACCTTATAAAAATATATTTATGAAATGTTTTAAAATTATTTAAGGAGATATATTACCTTTCTAGACTTATATTCATAATTTAACAGCATTATTCGGTTTATCCCAAAATAAAATTTTAAGCTTTTTATGGAATGAATTGTTACAAGTTCATCACTTAAACTATAGATTCAAAAATTATTTAGTTTTCCATTTCAAGTAATATATTTTCTAAATAAGAAAAACTACACCTCATAAAAATAAACTTTAGAAATGTGCATGTTAGAAACTAAATTTAATTGGTTATTAAATTGTAGTCAAATACCTTCATTTTTGTAAACAACCCTTTATGGTATGTGGCATTTTAAAACGCAATAGAATTAATTTATCATTCTATAGAATAAAATAGATTTCACTCACTAATATTATTGAAGAATTCGTAATAGAATATAATTACTTTTTACGTAATATAAATATTTAAAAATAGTGTTACTCAATAAATTTCAGAACATAAAATAGTTATTCAAATTTAAAAATTTCGAAGTTATTTTACGGATAAAAGGATTTCTATTTTTTCCCACTTGGTGTATATATTTTCTGTTTCTTCTTTGATATACAGAAGATGAACTGTTTTTATAATGTTAGTCAATTATTAATGGTCTAAAAATTTTATTTTAAGTAGAGCAGAGGCTGAATTTTATATTGAATCATAGATAAGTTGATTTAAAGAAGAATTTTCAGCTCCAAAGGTGCTATGTTCTCTTAATTTATTAATGTTCAGCTGAATTATGATCGAAGGATTAGCCCCTTGCTTGATTTGCACGTACATCGTACGGGTGCGGTTACAGTGTCTTTAATGATTTGCCCTTAAGGCCTACGGGCAATCTGATTTCTTTGTTTTTCTCGCTGTTTTGCCGTATCTTATTTTTAATATCAAATTACTCGTGTAGATGTCTACACGATGTTTGTTTTCGAAGTGTAGTTTGTTTGGTTCAAAAGCGCGGGTTTTCTGATATGTTTTACATTAGTCCATGAGTTTTAATCTGAGTTTTTGGCTTATCTTTGGCTTGAGTTTTTGGGAGGCTGACCAAGAGAGATTTTGTAGAGGTAATCCCACCTACAGACAAAAAACTAATACCTGATAACCAGTATTACATGCTTAAAATAATTATAATTATTACTTTCAACAACATCTTGAAGCTTAGAAATCTCAAATTAACAAAAATATAACATTTTATTTATCGAATTCATGAAAAAAAAAGGAAACTGTTAAAGATTTAGGGGGCTGGTCTTTGGTACCAGAATTCGTAGCCGCTTGGAATGGGCTTTAAGCAGTTTGTTCCTGTCTCATAAGTCCTCATGTTGCAAAAGAGTAAGCAATAGCACTTGAAACAAACCTAACCATTAATGTCTGAATATTTTCTACAGAATGTTGTTCAATATTTAAAATTATTATAAGCTGCACAGAGAAATACCGATATAAGGAAGCTTTCAATTTACAAAACTCTGCAGTACTTTTTAACACATTGTATGCGGGACATGTACTAGTACTTTTTTCTGACGATTGATACTTGAGCGCGGTTCACATACTAGTACGGGTTAGTGTCACAACATGGTTTGTTTGTGGGTACAAAAATAACTGTATATACAGGAAAACGGATCTGAATATTCTTATCTACTACTTAGATTCTGTAAAAAGTTAGGCAAATAAAACGTAGTTTTTGCATCAGTCGATGCAGAACCACAGAACGGGAAGGTTGATTAAAAAAACAATTTAGATTTAAGATTAACTTTTTATTTATCTTATTTATATTTTCTTTGCGAAAATATTATACATATGTATATTTATATATTACCTATATATTTGCATATATATATATATATATATATATATATATATATATATATATATATATA
>CM063510.1:49585594-49595594 GCA_032207245.1 Pardosa pseudoannulata | reverse complement strand
GTTAAATGAAATTCTATTCGTCAATGCTTGCTTCTATTTATTCGTTCCGACAGGTCGGGTGTGAAAGGAATGTTAAGAATTTCAAAGAATAATGAACATAATGTGGTTTTAAGAGATTCAAGGATATCTGCATACTTGCTTTGAAACTGTTTCCTTTCTTAATTATAGGATGAAATATGCTTGTAAAAGCTTCCTATTTCCATTATGTAAAGTTCTTGAAATCCGCTTAATTTTATTGTTACATCCTCCATAGCAATTCGCTGTAACAATTTTACTTGCTGAAATTATCGATTAAAAGATAGGAGAAATTGCACGGATTCCTCTAAAACATTTATTCTATTACCACTAAAGTGTTTATTACTTTTAAATAGAACAAGTATAAACATTTTATTTTTTTTTCTAAAATTTATTTACGATTATACTGTTTTTCTTAAATTCACTAGAACTGTTCAAATTACAACATATATAAAATTGTATGGAGAAAAACATAGAATAGACCTAACATTTTCGTTACATTATCTCCATTAATAAAATTTATATAATTTTTTTTAGAATATGATAGAATATTAAGGTGAATGAAACCTCTTACGATACTCTGAAATTTTATGAGTATAAATGATTTATTTCTTTCTAGATTCTTTTGAGATTGTACCACTTTTCTCAAATTGGATAAAACTGAGCAAAGTATAATGTAAGAAATATATGGATCCATACCTTTCCATTTCAATGCAAAAGGGAGAATTATGAAAGCTAAGTACAACTCAAATGTTATGATGTAAAACGATTCGGAATCCAAATCTGCATGTGTTTGTAGTAAATTTCATCCAGTGATTTTAATTATTAGTAAATTAACACATCGTATGAGGTACAGATACTAGTACATTTTCTGACGATTGATACTTGAGTGCCGATCACGTACTAGTACGGTTTAGCATAACAACATGGTTTATTTGTGGGTACAAAAATAACGGTATATACCGGAAAACGAAGCCGAATGTTCTTGTCTAGTACATAGATTCTGGAAAAATTTAAACAAATAAAAACTAGTTTTTACATCAGTTGATGCGGAACCACCGAACGGAAAAAAAATGAAAACTATATACTACTATTTCTATTTGATTTTTCATATTTGCAATACTATTATAAACTTATCCACTAAAAATATATTTATTGTTTAGAAAAATCTTATGGTTGTTATTTATATATATCTATATATATCTTTGTTTATATATTTCAATATAAAATACAAAAAGTTGGTTAAAAAATTAAATATTTTTTCGATCTATTGAGATTTAGCTGAATAACTAATATTACGAGGAAAACGCCCGCTCCCAGTACAATTCCGCTGTGAAATGTACCCGCATACAATGTGTTAAAGTTAATTTTAACAATTAGAACAAAAACTTACCAAATTCTTTTGATGAATCACACTCTAACATATTAAACAAATTAGCTTTCTTAGAATTATATTTTAGAATCCTGAATATCCAAACACTTCTATCCATTTATCGGCCACATAAAAATGCCCTATGTGACCGCCTGTGTACATGAACGTACTGCACACGTACTACCACCGGTCCTGTATACATTATATATATATATATATATATATATATATATATATATATATATATATATATATATATATATATATATAATTGTGTATTTATGTATGCATAAAGTATGTATTAAATCCACTTTTTATGGATCATTTTAGATTATACGGAACATAGTGAAAAAATAATTATAAAGTAAGCCTAACATTTGCATTTTTTATCATTAATGAATTTTAATCTATTATTCTGATAAGTCAGTTAAAATTGGTAGAAGAAATTCTCTTCAAATGAACACAATATCGTTCATTACTCTTCCGTATTATAAACACTTGATTTATTTATTTTAAGAATTCATCAGCAATCGTAACACTGTTCTGAAATTTAATTATAAGAAAAATTGATTAATGAATACATTTATGACAAAGTGGGAAGTGAAGCTATCAGAATGTTACGCGAATAAAAATCTGAGGTGCATTTATTTAAAGACAATTCTTGAATAAATTATGAAAAACTGAATATTTATTCCTTTTTCCTAAGAAGTGTTTCGGGCGATTGCAAAGCAAAATTTATTCTTTTCGTTGTGAAGTTGGCTCTTCTGGTGAAAAGAAAAGGGAAAATCAAATTTTAGCGGTATCAAGAAAAATATAAAAATGCTATCTTGGAAAAATTCTTTGAATTTGATTCGAGTGGAACAAGCATATGAAAGTAAAGAATAAGTAGAATGAGTTTTGTAAAAAAGAGTTTGATGCATATTTTTGACTTATTTATTTGGAAATACAAATGATATTTCTATTTTCGTTTAATTTAATTTTGATTTGAGCCTTTTTCTTTCCATTAGAGAAGTTGACAATTAGTGTGTAATTAAATATATTTCTCTCATTAAGTGTTGTTAAAAATTACATATTACATTATCATTGAATTACTTGTACATTTTCTTATTGTTTAAGAGGAAGGGGAAATATTTGGCTGTTAGGTAATTTTTGCTTTCAAAGAATTGTTTGAAATTTGATTAGATTAGCTTAAAAACATGAAAAATAACGAACAAGTACTGTGTATTTTATTTAAAAAAGCTCATAGAGGTTTTTACCTTATTTATCTGATAACATACAAATTTTTGCGTAAATCATGCTTTTACATTAACTAAGCATATAATACAGACAGAAATTATCTTATAAATCAGTTACAATTATAAGTATGATGATAACACAATAATCGTAAGACAACTTGATATTATAATTATAAATCAGATTGTATGGAGATGAACATGGTACCATAAACCTTATACTTGGGCTATATTACTATTAATATGTAGGCTTAACAGAAATTGTCCTTTTATATGAATTTTTACAAATCACCAAGGTTTGTCAAATTTTTGACAGGTATTTTTCCTACAACCGGACGATTAATGTCAATATTAAAGCCTTTTCCGAGTATCCTGCCGTGAAATGTGATCGGTTGGTTTGCAACGCAACTGCCTACTGTTATGTTTGGGCTAATGAGACCAAAGTGATGCATATTAATAAAAGCCAATAAAGTTTAAGATCGAGATAGATAAACAAATAGCACTCAATAGATAGTAACAGAAAAACAGTAACTCAAAACAACCGACAGATGGTGCTGGTACGAGGGACTTCGGTGGAAATATGCAAATGAGTCTGTTATAAGAAATTCGCTCCTATAAATACACAGCTAGTTCACCGCTGTAAACCATGTATACAAACAAGGATACTAAGTGCGAAGGATGAAGCTTTGTTGGTGAAGTTGTTTTATGCCAACCAGGAATCAGCGACAACTGCCTTGCGTAAGTTAAGAATTCAGAAGTATGTCAGGAGTGGAAAAGGGCCTTTAACAGTTACTTGTTCAGTGGTTTGAGGAAACTGGAAAATTGGAGAATCGTGAAAGAACAGAAGACCATGTTTAATTGAGGCACGTTGGCCACGTGTTGCAGCCGAAATTGAAGTATTAACATCCGAATCAGCTGCAGGAACGAGCAGTCCTCGTGAAGCTGCCAGACGGTTGGGCTTACCATCCTCGATACTCAATATTCTTCATGGAATCCTCGATATGCATCCATACAGACTGCAGTTATGGCATCAACTTTTACCAGTAGATACTGTACAGAGGGAATCATTTGCTAGGTGGGCTTTCTCCAAAATCGAACAGAATGCCACCTGGGTCTTTAACACCTTGCGGAAAAGTGAAGCTTATTTTTCGCTTCATGGCGACGTTAATACCCATAAGTGTCGCATCTGGGCAACGTCTAATCCACATGAATACACGCAGAAACCATTGCATTAACCAAAAGTGACAGTGTGATGTGGATTCCCAGGTTCGTTCATCATACAACCCTTCTTCTTTGAAACGGAGTGCCCAGTAAATTGGTGGAAAACGGATACGGCGAATAAGCAGCGTTGTTTAACACTTCTGCATGATAATGTAGTGCTAGCTTCGTGTGAAAGAGATGCGCTATCTACCTTCACGTTTATGTAAGATGGAGCAACTAGTCACACTGCTAATTCAGTCAAGGATATTCTGATCCAGACATTCGGGGAAGACAAAATCATTAGCAGGCGTTTCAGGTTCCCAATGCCTCCTCGGTCTCCAGATTTTACCCCGGCAGACTTTTTGTTGTGAGGATATTTGAAATCTCGGGTGTATCAATCCAATCCATCCAATCTCTCTGAACTGAAAGATGCGATCCGAGAGGTGTCTTGTATACAACCGGACCTGCTGCTCTCTGCCTTTGATGGATTTGTGACTGACCTGCAGTGTGTTATCACCTGTGGGGATGTTGATTTAGAACACATACTTTAATAATAAACGATTTGAAGGCATTGTGTTTGTTATTTTCGTTTCTTTTTCTTTCTCTTGTGTATATCAGCGCCTTCTATTGACTCTTTTTGAGTTATTTTTTATGTTTACAAATAATCACATGCCGTAGCGATACTAACCCTGCAAACCGCTTATTCTTTTGGTTATTTTTTTCTGTTATTATGAATTTTTAATGTTTATACAGACCCGGTTTGAAAGGTATAAAGTGCAACAATGAATTTCAATTATTACAACGACCTATAAAAATTGTATAATATTAACATTTATTTATTTCACGATGCAATCAAAAGTGGTTTGAAATTTTTTAAATAAACTTAAATTTTATTTTATTATATATCTGATAATTTTTTAAACAAAAATATATTTTTTATGAATTACTTCTGTAATTTCTTTCATTTTACACCTAATAAAGGTAACAGTCATTTAGAAAATGGTCGAAAATGTTTGCATTTTGATTACATAATAACTGCATACATATAAATGACTATTCAACAACAATTGAGCACACAAATTCAAATATTATGCGTAGTAACAACTTGATTTCAACATATTTTCTCAATGGATAAAGAGTTGTATAATAATAAATTTTTTTGTCTGTCCATGCAATTAGGCGTCATTAGGAGTTTAGTAATCCTCGGTTTAAAGAAACTTTAATTTTATTTTAATAATTATATTGAAGTTTTTTTAAATATTTCTAATTTTTAAACTAAAATATATATATTTTTTAACTTCTTTTGCATAATTATCATCTAATAAAGAAACAAATATTTAGAAAAAGAGTCTAAATGTTTCATAATATTTTGAAAAAAAACTTTGCTGAAAATAAAATATTTTTCTACATCTAACTTTAAGTAAGGAAACACATCAGAAATCTGTTATTTTTAAATTTCCTTTTATGTGTTTTTCGAGAATAAAGAAAAAAGTTTTAATCAATTATGAGTGCATCATAGTTTTAGTTATAAGAACAACATAAATAAAACAATCGACTAAAATTCTATTTTTTCATAAATATTTAATATTTTGAGAAGTATATTGTACTAAGTTACTTGAAAAAAATCAGTATATTAAAATTTAAAACATCAAAGAAAACCTCTCTCTCTCTGAACTTTTTTAAGGGTAGTTCAAACAAAAAATATCTAAGGAAATAAAAGTTTTTTAAAATTGAATTCACTAAAGATTATTCGCATATTTAATAAAAAATGACTTCAAGAGTAGATTTTATTCAGTGTTTCGCAGCATGAGAGTTTTCCCTCAAAAAGTTTTTTCAGGAATATTTTTACATTTATTTCATATATTTGGTTCTAGAATGGTATGCTGAAAGAAAAACAGATTCTAACTGAATTTAAAAAATACCATACTTCTACAGTGAAAGTTTTTTAAGACAGAAGCTTAAAAATAATATTTTAAGCGTAAACTCCCAAAAAGTATAATTACATTATTCTGCAAGTGCATAATATATTTAAATTATTTTTTCTAATCTTCTTTTTCAAATATAATATTTATTTTTCTTTCATTTAATGCTCAAAAATACCATGGAATGCAACGTTTTTTAATTTTCATCTTAATAAGTTTCTACTAATTTTTTACTGTTTTAAACTAATTAAAACAAAATAAAAATATAGTTTTCTGATATCTTCACTTTAATCATATTATACAATGGATTATCAAAATTGAATTTCCTAAATATTATTAAATATCAATTATTACGTTTCATTGTAGCATCTTTAATATAAGATAGCTAAAAAAATAATCCACCAAGAAATTTTGAGCGAGAGAAAATTGAAAAGATAATTCAGAAAAAAAATAATGCTTGTAAAATCTAAGGGAGATAAAAATGTATTGTATTACTGTTATCCTAAGTCCTCCAAATCATCGATTTTAATTACATATACTATATAAATAAACAGGCATTTTCCATTTCCTGGTTGATTATATGAACAGTTTCAACAAATTTATTAGCATGTTGAAATTATATATATATATATATATATATATATATATATATATATATAATATATATATATATATATATATATATATATATATATATATATATATATATATATTATCTATTATATATATATATATAATATATATATATATATATATATATATTACATGCTCAGAATCTGTGACAAAAAATAAGAAATATGTTAATTACATCCATTAAAATTCTATTCGAATGTTGTATTCCAAGTTAGCCATTTTGTTTTCATCAAGAGACTCTGTCGAATAGTAGTTCACTAGCAAAGGTTTACCTGTTCTCTCCTGAAACATGGCGCACACTTTTCTTAAATAGTGAAGTTTTACTCCCATATTCTCCGATTTGCAAAGTGTTTATTCTCGTTTTATTAATTAAAGGTTTAATTTCTTACTATAAGATTCCAAACTTGTCATTATATATACATACACACACACACACACACACACACATATATATATATATACATACATATATATATATATATATATATATATACATATATATATATATACATGTATATATACATATATACATACATACATATATATATATATATATGTAATCCATTTTTTATATAACTCCTTTATAAGGAGAAAGTTCACCAGCTAGCATTCATAAAGTACAAAGATGCAGTCGGGTCTCATATTCAAGAGAACTCAGAAGTCTAATTTAAAACTTTATTTCAGAGTGGCAACACGGCACATCTGTCCTTTTGGACAATACACAATCGAAAGCCACAGAGTTCACTCTGCTCTCACACAAGTACACCCAAGAACGCTGACAACAAGAATTTTCCCACAACAAAAACAGCTTAATAGGCGAATTAACTGCAATATCAGCAAAACGCGAAAACATGTTCCGCCAACACCTGGGAAATTGCTGTATAGACAGAAACTTTACAGCTTTAGGACAGAAAGGAATGTTAAGTGGAAAATACTTCGTTGATTAAACCATTTAGAGGCTGATAAAGATATTTAGATGAATTAAAATGGAAGAGAGGAGGTTTTTGAAGAAATATTAAAGTTAAATAATTTTGATATATTACAGATCCCCCCCGAAAAAAGAGAAAATCGTCTCGCTGATGGGTGACATTTTTACAACTTATAATAGTACAAATATATGATTATCAAAATTTTTTACAAGAAATTGTAACATTAAACGAATAAATTTAGTGTAGAAGAGTCAGAACTGTCTTTCTAGTGTGTCAGAATTGGAGACATCAGGGTTACAGAGTCAGAAGCTTGGTCTGTAACTCATCATAAGTAATTCCACACCATCACATCAAAATTTAAAACTATCAAGTTATACCGTTCCTCTGACTCTCCTGCACCATCACAAACTCTCTATACAGAATCAATATATAAACAACTAAACAATGAAAAGATATTATACAGTGAATATAACAGAAACAAATAATACACGCAAATGAAGGTTTACCATTATGAAATTCAATATTTTTCCTAAGCAAAACTTAACTCAAAATGTTCAAATTATGCTTTATTAAAATTTTACTGAAATAAACTTTGGAGAAGGAAAATGGCTGTCCTCTGTGGTGACCAACGTGAAAATTGTTAGTGACCCCGAGGGTGCTCACACAAAACGACAAAAGGTTCATCCCTCTGTGGGAGGCAACTACCTATTGTTTTTGTGACAGGGCTCTCCGACATTATATTTGTGAACAACATTTTGAAACCTTTTATTTCTTTTTTCTCTACCAAAGATCAGAGGTATGCGGGTAACAGTTTCCCACATCTTGATCAGCTACAAACGTTACTCATCTTCAGTGTGAAAACCAGGAACACAATAATCAGATTGAACTTCAAAAATATCTCGGAGAGTGGAAGGGGCTTGCCTCGAAGGCGATGACGGAATGACCGTTCATGACCTAGAGAAAGCTGAAGAGCAAAACGCGCAAAGGACTCGCCTAAGCTATCCCTTGACTTTGCAGAGGGCCTCTCCGGAGATAAATATTAGAAAAATTTAATTCCACACTGAAAATCAAACTGAACTTCTCTTCGAAACATTGTTCGTTTGTAAGTTTTAACTATCTTGTATTTAATTCTCTTTAGGACATTAGACGTAAAACTGCATTATCTCTTAAATTTCAATCCCATTTTCATACTTAAAATGAAAACATTACCTCTTTCTATGAAAATTCTCCTAATTAATCAAATTAGATATTCCTTGTATTGTAAACATTCACTTACTATTTTTGAAATAACACATCATGAATTCAGAGAATAAAAAACACATTTAGAGTTATTATGAGAAACTACGAATATAAAAATGTAAAAATATAAAATACTTGAACACTTTAAATCAAATAATTTTTGCAATTCCCTTTTAGAAAGCAGGATCTCAAAGTTACTATTTCCAAAATTTATATCATCAAGATTCTCAAAAACATATGTTTAGAAATAATAGTAAAATATGACAGTCATAAAAATATTTCAAACTGATTATTTTTTAGATTCACTGCAATTAATAAAAAGCAAAACTCAATAACCGATGAATTGCAAATTGGCTAAATATAAAAAGTGACTACTATAATAAAATATAAAAAACACAGATATCTAGAATCGTCAAGTTCGTAATCATCAGAGCAGTCCTTCAAATCAAACCCGTAATCCCAAAACACACTCAACAAAAGTATCAAAACAACAATTCAACTGACGAGTGTCAACACATCTGTTTACTACTGTATAAATCCCGTTCACAATTGTACAGTCAAAACAACTCTTACATTTTGCGTCCCAACATCACATGAAAGCATTTTAAAAACTCCTGTAATTCAGGTCGAACCGAAACTGCCACGTCATGATAATTTAGAGGTCACAATCAAAATTTTCAATGTGCAAGTGCTTTTTCGCTTTCCAATTTCTCTATTGATCAAGGTCACAGACACTCCATTCGTTGGACTGAAAGTTTTTCATTCTCTCGTGCTATCGAATTTTAATAACTTTATTTACTTCGTTCTTAAAAAATCGCACATCACAAAATACTATTTAAATTCACCTAAAATCAAAATTTTAAATTCCTAACCAAATTATTAAATTAACCTGGGAGTTAACACACAAAATTTTCAAACCACATTTAAAAATAAAAATGTTATTATATTTTAAAATAATTTTTGTAAACAAAATTTTTAAATGAAACCACCGAACATCTTAAATCACTAATACAATATAAATATCAATTTCTAATTTAAATATTTTTCAAAATTTTCAATGAATTTCAACATGAATTTTAAAATCAAATGCAATCAATAATTATTAAAACAATTTCTCTTAGAAACGGTAAATAGAAAAATAATTGAAAGTCCTGCTGTTTGATTGTTCACAAAATCAAATTTCTTGATTCTTGTTTACGCATAATTTGCACAGCAAAATAAACAAAAATTATTAAATTTTTACACTGTTAACATAAAAATAAACAAAATAATTCTTAAATCACTTCTTTAGTAATATCAATCAAATGAGAGAAACAATCATAAACATTTTTTTAAGAATTATTACATATCTAGAAATATTATTCATTTAAACAAATTTTGATATTTTTTAAAGAACAGAAATTTCGAACTATAAGTTCTAGAAATACAATTAAATTTTAATTTCAAAATTTTACCTTC
>CM063510.1:49553094-49580594 GCA_032207245.1 Pardosa pseudoannulata | reverse complement strand
CGAATCCATTCAATTATTTTTTATAGGTCCTCTCTCCTTTACAAAAGATGTGATGAGGTCAGATTTAGATCCCAATAATTTCAACTTCCCGTTTTATTTATATTAATTAGAAGGATCTAAATCGCCTCACCACATATATATGTGTGTGTGTGCATAAGGATATTTTAAACAATTTTTTTATGCAGCAAGTTAACTCAAGTTTTCATCCTTCAGATAAACAATACAAGAATTTTATCATTAAAAAGTGTAAGCCTAGAGTTAAGTTCTTAATCACTTTTGCTAGTGTTTTCTGCACGTATGTTAAAAATTAAAAACAAAATTGTTAAATAAATCGTAATAATGCCACGGCGGTGAACGAAACCACGGTCAAATTTTCCATGTATAATAATATTGATGTCCGGCTTATCCAAGACCCATGACTGTTTAAATAGGTACTCCATGGCTTTGCATCTTCCTGTTAAAACCATAGCTCCAACTGCTTGCTATTTTTACAAACCCAACTCTCCTAGTTTCATACTAAAATTCAACAGAATAAGTTACTTTTATCACTTACAACAATCGCCTGTAGCATGTCAGGGTACAAACGTCTCGTAGCGGAACATATGACAGTTTCACATTCACCGATTTCCTCAAAGAATAATAGCTCAATAAGGGATGTCGCCGTGAATCCACACCACATAGTGGCCTTTTGAATATTAAGAGAAACGTCACTGTCCCATTCAGGTAGAAGTGAGTCTCGTCGATCCATAGAATATTCCTTGTCCACTACAGAATCCTCAAAGACTTCTATCCTCAAAGACTTCTGCAGAGAAAACTAACTGCGAATGACAAACGTTGTGAATTGACCCTATAAAGCAGCTCCTGGGTATGAGCATCTTGTAAGGTAATATGTGCATAATGCTTCTGTGTACTTTTTGGATGGTGCTGTAAGAATAGCCTGTCGGTCAATAAACTGCCTGCGAGCTAATGACCCCAAACTCTGATTCTGTGATTGTGCGTCAACAGGTATCTTGGGAGCATCAGCAAGTACCAGTGTGACAAGTTTACGGCCTCTTCCAGGTTGAACTCTTAATTTCCTTTTCTCGTCCAATCCCTTAATCTTGGCCTGGATACCTTTAGTAGACCTTAGTACACGATGTAGATTCTTTCTAAGACGGCATTCACAAACTACAGCATAAGCAATCCCCTAGTTTTCGTTAAACAGCTTCCCAATAACGCATTTTCAACTACAGAGTCATTAGTCGAAAACAGCGGCTTAAACATAACTTTTGTACACTTTTTATGCCCTAAAATGTTTTGGATAAAGCTTCCTCTTCTACCAAAGCGTGAAAATCTATATATTTGTCTCCTACAATTACAGCTTTTTCCAATTTTGCATTTTATTACTCATATTTGTTTGGGAGCAATATCGTTTCTATATTCCGATTTATTCGTGTATTATGTTAAATTTCATATTTTTCCCGAATAGGCGTCCTCTGGTAAACATTTTGAAACTATATTTTTTTTGTGAAATTACGTGAGAGCATCCAGTGTATAGACCATATACAATATTTTGTTGCATTCCGTTCAAACCGTTTGCACTCCAGGATGCCGTTTATAGGGAAAGTATAATTAAAACTACCTGGTGTGTATATACACATGTGCTAAGAGATTTAACTTAATTAGGTGTTAAAATCTCATATAGGTGTTAAGCGCCGAACGATGGCCGAATGGTTAGGGTGCTGGCCTTCGGAACCGGAGTTCGTGGGTTCGAATCCCACAGTGGCATGGATGTTCGTAGCCGTTCGGAATCGGCTTTAAGCAGTAGGTCCCGGTCTCATTAGCCCTCGTGTGCAAAAAGTAGACCGTAGCGCTCCAAACCAAACCAAACCATATAGGTGTTAAATACTCATATATTGATTTATTGAGTGGAAAGAACATTCATTACGAATGGATAACATATGGTAGGGTGAAGACAAGAAAATGTATCATGAATAGTATTTTTGGATGCCATAAAAGGATCATTGTGCAAAACAAGGTAATATAAATCAACAAGAAGCGCAGTTTTGTTAAGGATATAAATATGCAAACGTACATATAAACTTATAAAGGAAAAGAGAAATTAGAATATACTGACAAACAGCTGTACATATATCCGTTACCCTTAAAATGCTTTTCCCGTAATTAAATTAAAGCATGCTTTGTAATAATATTTTTGTCAATTTTACTGTACGTGTGTTATTTGACTGCTAAGTCTTTTTCAGTCATTGCGATTGAGTATATTTAAGGTATGTATACTACAGTTTTAGAAATTTTGTCATTGTAGATGCAAAAATATAGTCACTACAAAATCTTAAAAATGAAGAAAACATTTATATTTTTGTAAACCAGTGGAGAACATGTTTAAAAATTTCAATTATTTTTTTTAAATTATTGCAATAGGAAGCAAAAATATCTCGTAAAAAAATAGATAATTTTTTCAATTATGAACGGAAGATCAGACAACGCTATTCATTAATATTCATATGCATGACAAACTAGACGTAAGTACAAAAATGCATTCAAGGAATAAAAACCATTAAGGAACATAAATTACCAAACTCAACTTCGATTATCAAAATGGTATGCAGCACAATTTCTGAATTATAATATATTTTTGTATTCAGAATGCTTTTCTTGAACAAGACACGTTTTTAAAAAGCAAACAAAACTCATATGAGAAAAATAACAATTTTGGCACTTGATCTCGCAAATGAAATTTTAAATAATTGAAATACTTATGTATGTATACCACGACTGTTTTAAAGCACGTTTTCTGAAAATTGAAGTTTTCTTTAAATGAAATTTTTCTATGTTCACTTACGATAATCAAATATATATATATATATATATATATATATATATATATATATATATATATATATATAATTTATGTGTGTGTGTTTTTTAAACATACAATATACGAGTAAACGAGTAAATTAAATGAAACAGTGAGGGAAATTTCTTAAGTTATACATTTACCACCATAAAGAAACTCTTGAAAAGTTTAAATTTCTGTAGAACGCAACTCTTTTTATTTCTATGTCTTGAATTTGAGTCTAATTATACCGTAATCTACTGTTTGGTTTAGTTTGGTTTGGAGCACTACAATATACTCTATAGCTCTACAATATACTCTATCTAAGAGTAGTAATGATACTGGGACGTACTTCTTAAAACCGATTCCGAACATTCATGCCAGCATCGGGATTCGAACCGGCGAACTCCCGAACCGGAAAGGATCCCTCTAGCATTTGGCCATCGTTCGGTGGAATTTATTCTTTAAGGTATCCGTGTACGTTCGGAGAACTTTTTTCTTTAAACATAGAAGCTTATTCAAGTTTTTACATTTTTAGATTTTTTTTATATTATCATAGAAAATTGCACTTAAAAAATTTATTCCTGGAAAAGTTTTTAAAAAATTTCTATTAAATAAAGAAAATTTAGTAAAAAATCGGGTTTTTTCAAGAGGTCTTATTTTTTAATAAATGAAATTATTTCAATATTTTTTGATGCAACACATTTCTTGTACACTGGATTAGTGAATCACCTAAAATATATGCTTAATTTACGTTTGGTAAAAAGTTTTAGTCCTTCAAAATCATACACATTGAATTGTTAACGGATTTGCATTACCTTTTTTATCTAACTATGAGTGTAACATCATTAAAAATTATCCAAATTCAAAGCATTTAGGTCATTTACTAGTAAATACTGTGAAAAGCATTCATAATTATTTTCAACAAAATATTTTAAAAACTATTTAAGAAATCACATTTCAAGTTTTAACATTTTATTAAAAATACAATTCTGGGGAAAACGCATTTGAAGTGTAGGAAAGCAACTTAAAATATTAAAAAATTAAAATACATGTTTTAAATTTCCCACACTTTCTTGCTTCAAAACTTTCTAATTGACAAGTTGCTAATTGTTAAAAATACTAGAAAAATGTTTAAACGAATCTTCGTGAAAATATAAAAAATTTTGCCCCAAAAATGCTCTTTAAAAGGCTTTAAATTCACAATTTCCGGTTCCAAAGTCGCTACTACCGTTTTGTTTTGACAGCTGTCACTGATGTTTAAACAGCTGTAACTTTTGTTTTAAATGTCGTAGAGACAAATAAAAAACAGATTTAAATATCTAAAAGTTGAAATTTTACAATAGAGAAATTTAAAAAAACTATGATTTTTGGCCAAAAATGACGTTTTAAACCTAGATGGATATCTTAAAATAAATACTGTACATTTATCAAAATTCATATGTTAAGAGATATTTAAGTCTTTGCCAAAATGAAAAAACAAACTTTATGATATGCCTTAAACCGTAAAAAAAAACACAATTTAAAAAAATCGTAGAACTTTAATATGCAACGAAACTCATCCTAAATATAAGTGTCAATGCAAGACATATGAGGAAAGGGAAATTGAAACCTCCATATAAATTAGGGTAGTTTCGTATTCAGAAAGAGTTGAAAAAGGGGTATGTTCTCTGTGGAATTCCAAGTGGATAGAGTAGAGGCTCATGTCGCCTTCTTAAGAGGGTGGAAAAACGATGATCTATCATTCTCCCCCCGCTGCCACAAAACAGGTGAAACTTTTTAGAAGGATAAGTTCGTAAATTAAATTTATCAGTTTCTCACAGCTTTCGAGTTTTATAACATTTACATAAAAATAATATTTTTGAAAATTCTTAATATATTTTAATGTTGCAACTGTATTTTCTTAGAAAATTTCATTAATAAATTTGGTGTTGTATTAGCATCTGAAAAAAACTCTGTAAAATGTCACTCTAGTAAATCAAAAAGACTATTTGCAGTTTTCGAAATTCAACAGGGGAAATAAGAGTACTATATATTACATCCTGAGCTCATGATCATTTACTGAAACCTTTAATCATAGTTGTACAGTATAGTTGCAAACAACATGTACCAGTGTAGTTTCAAAATAGTTCTTAAGCTAAAAGTTTCCCAACATGCACCAATCACTTCAGATACTGTCGAAAATGACAATGTGCAACAAATGTGAACCTGGTATGCAGGTCGTACAAAACAAGAAATACAAAAACTGTGACGGTAGAAAACTGCCTATAATTGTAAACCTTAAAATGATTAACTATGTGATAAATGTTAAACCATAAACCATCATGGCAAATGGCAAGCCATAATGGTTAATAAAAAACTATAAAATGCATTTAATGCAATAATGTACTTAATGCAAAATGTAATTCAAAACTAGTAAAAAAGTAAAAGAAAACTTGAAGATTTATAATTATTTGATTAATTAATCTATTTTTGTTACATTTAAAGCCAGATAACAATTATACTAGAAATCTTTACATATGGGACATTATTTCAAATGTTTGTGACAACAGCTTGTGTTTGTGATTCTATCCATTCTGAATAAACTGCAGTAATAAATTTTTTCTTTCCTCTCATTTATATAAAAAAACTCGCTTTTTCTGTTCTAGATAATGGAGTAAATAAAGTACGTATACTTCTATGTATTTTCATTTTAATGATATAGTGTTATTGAATTTTAATGCACTAAATTTTCTATTTACCTTAACCCATTCCGTATAACTTTGTCTCATGCAAAATAAAAAATAAATAAGCAACAAGGGCTTACTTGCACTACACTATAAACAAAATAAAAGGCAATTCATTTATACCTCATTATTTCAGCCTAAAGAAAAGTCAGCCTCTTCTGCCAACACAAATTCCTAGAATCGCCTGATATACAACATCCCATATAATTCAGCAACCATCAGTCACAGGGAAGTGTCCTCCTTTCTTAATCGATGTATAAGAAACACAATTGCTGTTCCAAGAGACAGGAGAAATAAATTAATTTGAAGGACATATTGAAAGAGCTACTTGGGGCTGACTATCGCTTTTTAAATTTAAATTATTTTCCAAAAACATGCTAAAACTATGAAAATGATAGAATTGCTACAAATGAATGAAACAGACAGTACTATCGTGTATTTTGGCTAATGTCGTTTCATAAAAAAATTAGGTATATTAATCAATTTAATATGTATAAACTTTTAAAACAGTACCTTAGTAATAGTAAAACATTGATATATTGAGTGATTTATCACATCCAGAATTAATCTATGTAAGTGGATAAGTTTCTACAAAAACATCCAATTGATATTCATTGAGGTGTTTATGAATCAAGTTTGGTTTGGTTTGAAGCTCTATGATCTACTTTTTGCAACACGATAGCTAAATAAGACTGGAATCTACTGCATAAAGCCGATTCCGAACGACTACGAACATCAACTCCCAAACTCTTGTACAGTAGACCAGGGCTCTAACTATTCAACCATCATTTGCCTTAGCAGAGGGCAAACTCCCAGTGTCCACGAGGAAGTAGGATTTTTTTTAAATGGAGCAATATTTAGGGTTTTTCTGAAAGTTATTCATATGAGAATTTCATAGTGGTCAAGCTCTGAGACTTGTTTAATCTTCTAATTTTAATGTTATAAGTAATATTTTGTTTTATATGTTATCTCTGAGAAAGGACTTTTTTTTACTCTCACCTATGGGAATGAACTCGCTTTTTCTGTTCCAGATAGTTAAGCGAACATAATAAGCCCGCTTTTGCATATTTCCTTAGTAATAAAATAGTGTATTTCATTTTAATGAATCAAATTTTCTCTCTACCCTAATTCGGGGCATATAATTTTGTCTCAATCAAAACAAAAAAAAACCCCATAAATAACAATCAAGAGTTGTTTTGCACTACACTATAAACAAGATAAAAGGAAATTCATATGTATTTCATTTATTCAGCCCGAAGAAAAGTTAGCCTTTTCTGTCAACACAAATTCCTAATGTCGATATACGATTCCTGATATACGACTCCACACATAATTCAGCTACCATCAGTCACAGGCAGTGTCATCCTTTCTTAACAATGTATAAGAAAACACATTTCCACTTTCGAGAGACAGGGGAAATAACATAAATGAATTCCCAGGCCATACTAAAAGAGCTATTTGGGGCAGATTATCGCTTTTTAAATTAATTTTCCCCAAAACCTGCTAAATCTTTAAAAATCATAGAATTGCTCTCAAACAAATGAGACAGACAGTTCGATCGTGGATTTTGACAAATGTCTTTTCATCAAAGGAATAAGGTCTATTAATGAAATTAATAAGTATGTATCCTTAAAACATTGATATTTTGAGTGATTTATTATATCCAGAATAAATTTATGTAAGTGGATAAGTTTCTACAAAAACATCCAACTGATATTGAGATGTTAATGAGTAAAGTTTGCCTTGGTTTGAAGCACTACGGTCTACCGTTTTGCAAACACGATGGCTAAATAAGACTGGAATCTACTGCTTAAAGACGATTCCGAACGGCTACGAACATCGATCCTTGGGAATTTAAAATCCCGAACACTTGTACCGAAGATCAGTGCCCTAACCATTCGACCATCGTTCACCTTAACAGAGGGCAGAACTCCCAGTGTCCACGATGAAGCAAGAGCTTTTTGAATTAGAGCAACATTTAGATTATTGATATGAGAATTTCATAGTAGTCTGGCTCTGAGACTTGTTTAACACTTTAATCTTTTAATTTTAATATTATAAATATTTTTTTGTTTCATGTAATTTTTTATATTCTCACCTATAAGAAAGAACTCGCTTTTTCTGTTCCAGATAATTAAGAGAACAGAATACGCCCGCTTCTGAATATTTCTTTTTAATGAAACAGTGTTATTGCATTTAATGCATTAAATTTTCTCTCTACCCTACTCTAACTTTGTTTCAATCAAAACCAAAAGAAAAGAAACATAAGTACGCAACAAGGGTTGTTTTGCAGTACACTATAAACAAAATAAAAGGCAATTCATATAATTATTTCAGCTAGAAGAAAAGTCAACTTTTTCTGTCAACACAAATTCCTAAAGTCTCCTGATATATGACCTCACACATAGTTCAGCTACCATCAGTCACAGGCAGTGTCCTCCTTTCTTAATCGATGTATAAGAAAACACATTTCCACTTTCGAGAGGAGCAATAACAGAAATTAATTTCCAGGCCATACTGAAAGAGCTATTTGGGGCTGATTATCACTTTTTAAATTAATTTCCCCAAAACCTGCTAAAATTTAAAAAAGGACAGAATTTCATTCAAACAAGTGAGACAGAGAGTTCGATCGTGGATTTTGACTAATGTCTTTTCAAGAAATAAATAATGTCTCTTAATAAAATCCACAATGTTTGAACCTTTTAAAAAGTTCACGTTAACTGGTCTCTCAGTTTTTCCAGTCATTGTAATGAAGTGGCAACCCGTCTGATCGATGCTCTAGTAATAAAGATGTTTGACTAAATGACTATTAGTTTCTGAACATGATTATGAAACTCCACCGTATACTCCAGTTCTCTCTCTCTCTCTCTCTATCTATCTATCTATCTATCTTATATATATATATATATATATATATATATATATATATATATATATATATATATTAAAAACCTAGTAACCAGTCACATTAATAGGTACAATATTTTTATATACATTATCCTTGAGAATTTAATGATTTAAATTATATCTGAAGATATATGAAAAAATTGTATTTGTTATATTCGATCATGTCCCATATACATCAAGCATGCATAAAATCTTCTGTTCACTTTACTTTAGCGTTTATTTCATTTGCAAAAAATATTTTCTAGGTCTAGCTGCCTAAAATAAATAGATCATCAAACATATACCCTTCTTAGAAATATTTGGCTTCGAAAAATATACCCTGGAAGAAGTTTAAAAGTGTAAAACTAAGTTATAGTATATCTAATCAGCGATAGTGTTTTACAAATCTAAGAAATCTCTATTTGTTTATAATCGATATTTGAAATCTGACGTATTTTTATAGGTATCTGGATTCTTTTTAAGTAACCCCGCATAAATGCATTTATGTTCCATTTCGTAAATGGAATAATAATTGCCAACTATAGTGTTTCTTATGATGAACTGTAAAATAATGTGCCATACGTTTTATGAAACTGCCTTGTTTTGTTTTTATCACCTAATATATCATCACCTAATATAATATATCAATTTTTGAATTAAACACACAATAAATTTGAAATACTTTTCACTTGAATACCTTACACGTTCAAAGTGTTTTGAAACGGTCAATACAAATTAAATACAATTGAAGTGTTGGCACCGTAAAGATTGTAGGACACAAAAGTTTAATTTTATTGTAGACACCACGAAAGAATAAAGACATTTTAAAGGAACTTAATATAAAAGATTATTTGTTGAAGAAGAAAATATTTATATAAATGTTTTGGTTTGATTTGGAGAACTCCGGTCTACTGTTTTGCACACGAGGATTAATGAGACTGGTAACTACTGCTTAAAGCAGATACTGAACGGCTACGAACATCCATGCCAACAACGGAATTCGAACCCATGAACTCCGGTACCAAAAGGCAGCACTCTACCATTATGCCATTGTTCATCATTTATATAAAGGCATATTTTATTTTAAAATACTAAACATTTTTATTTATTGTTATATATTAGAATAAAACGTAGTAAATGAAATTAATATTTAACAGCAATTTTTTGCACAGTCAGTTACTCTTTCAATACTATCTGGAAATGGAACGTGAACAATCAACTTTACTAACTCTATAGAGTGTCATTTGCCCTAGAACATCTATAATTTTTAGTGTAAAAAATTATTTAATTTTCTAGAACATTCACCCTTTAACATGTCAAAGCCACAATTCTACAAAAAAAATATATTATCAAATTCACAATTTTGAATACAGGAGATTCCGTGCATTAAATACATTAATTGTATGCTATACAATAATATTTAACACTAAAAAAAAGAGGTATTTTGCATTACAGTTTTTCTTAAGCGAGAAAACTTTCATGACCTATAACAAGGAAAGTAAATAAAAAGAATCTCACGGCTAAAAGCTATATTATAGATGATATATACTAATCGATAAATCAATACCACATTCCAGAATTTTATCGCAATCCTAATAGTTTCTAACGCTCAAAATTGAGAGTAACAAATGAGGCTCTTTAATGATCCGTTTAACAATTTTGTGACAATGTCCGGAAGCCATAATTTACAATAAATTACAGTTTAGCGTGATGCTTCCTATTCTGGATTAGACACTACTTTGCCTCAGACCATATATAATTTTTTAACTTTTATAATAAACGCAGTTTAGTTATTTACATTTAAAGTTTAATTATTGTTAAAATGTATTTTTAGTTATGCCCACTAAATCGAAATCAATAATTACTTTCTATACTCTGCTCCTTTCCTTTGCACTGCTTTTTATCTATTTTGTTGCGTATCAATATTCTATTGTCTAAAAAACACCAAACTTGGCTTGTTTCTCGAATTGCTGAGTTAAACTACAAATTTATAAAAATAAGTGTACTTCTTACTATGAACTTCTCATTCTATTATAAATGATAATATGCACAAAATGATCCATTATATTCAGTTCTAAAGCTTTAATTAAAATTACACGAATTTGTATTTTGTAATTGTAAGAAATTTGTTTAATTTTTATTTAATTACTTTTTTGTATTACAATCAATTCATTGATTAAAAATACCTACGTTATTTTTTGGTTTTTTTTTTCTAAACTATGCATTTCCCTTTTTTTAAAAGAAATCCTACTTGTAATCTTTGAGTAAAATTTAATGTTCCACTAGCGGTGAAAATACGCTACTAGAACTCTGAAAAGTGCAGTTAAAGTGAAAATTATAGTGAAGCACTAATATAAGTAAAAGCTTTTGCACTTAATTTAAAAAGCCTTCTATCATGCGTAAGAAAGATACATATTTGTAGTACTATATATAACAAAAACATACTTGGTATCTTCTACGAATGGGAATAGTACGCTACTTGAAATCTGAAAAGTGTAACTAAGCGAGAATTACAGAGAAGCACTAATATAAATGAAAGCTTTTGCGCAAAATTTAAAAAGCATTACATCATGCGTAAGCGAGATACATATTTGTAGTTCTACACTCACTTCCAAAACTTAAGAACGAAGTTGTAAAAGGCAAAAAAGATCAACAAATGCTGCTTTGATTGACACAAAATTCGGTAGGAAAGTAACATATAAATTTATGCATAAAACAAAATCCATAATTATATACAGAAATGGAAACAATATTAAATTTTTGTAAGTTATCAGATAATGGCATACTGGAGACATAAACAGGATTCTATATAAAGTGAAAATAAACAGCATAAAATTAAAAAAAGAACATCAATAGGGTATGTGATCCCCCCTCATCTGTATACAAAGTTTACACCTTGTGACCATGCTTTCAATTAGGCGGTCAACCACTGCAGAATTAAGCAATACCCATTCTTCTTGTAGAGCAGTTTCCAGCTCAGTAAGAGTGGATGTGTGATGAGGCGATTTAGATCATTAATATAATTGATAATTAATATAATTAATATAATTGATTAATTAATATAATAGCTATTAATTACTACGAGATGTAAAATGCTTGTGATCTAAATCTGACCTCATCACATTTTTTGGAAAGGAGAGGGAGTTTGTAGTTCGCTCTGCGATTCCGCTTGGCTAAAATAGAAGTATATCGATCTTCTGCGAGGGTTATAACCCTTGGGCGACCTTCTACGGGCCTTCGGAGAACTTTGTGTGTGGTTTGAAAATGTTTCCATAAACGTGAAATTACAGAGTGATGAACCCCGAAGAAAAGAGTAACATCTGTGATCGACTGTCCTGATTCAATCACCCCACAGCACGCCAGAGCTCAGAATCTTCCATTCGTCTTCTGGAAATCATAGAAACACATATTTGTCTTGAAAACAAATTGTACGAAAGTTTTAAAAACCTTCTGCAAGCACTTACAATCAACTTCTGTAACCCTTCATAAATCTGGCATCTTATAAGACTGACCTTTTTACATATTTCTTGACATGGAAGCGCGATTAGCTGTTAACTAACATATTTGCATACTTCCATCTACTTCTGCAGTAAATTGCATCCTCTTCAATTCCGATTGGCTTCCGGAAATTATCATTTTTATCTTCGTGCTTAACTTTTCGAAGTGAGTGTATATATAAAGTCATATATACATTACCCTTATTAGATTTATGAAAGTTTTAGACACCCTTGAACATTTTTATAAAGAACAAAAACCATCATTACAGTTTTTAATACCAGTAATTAGTTGGTATCAGTGACTCCTATTATAGGTTACCTACGGTTGATGTGCAATATCGTTTATCAGAGTTGCAGGGGAAATGTAATTTGAGTGGAAAAACTCCAAAGCTGCTTGTACTTTTGCAAAATGGGTGAAACTTACTTTAATATATTTCAGGAAATAAGAAAAGATGCATTTTTAAACATTATACAGCTTTATTATTGATATGCAAAGCTTCTTACTCCTTCCCGTAGCCACACTTTTTATATTGTTGTTTTTGCAATCTTCCCACTCATGAAATACATAATATGAAAACGGTTAGTACAATCTTATTTTTTTACCTTTTTAGTATTATATAGATTGTCTATAAATTGTTTGCATAAATTTAAATTTTTAAGGATAGGGTGCAATTAAGGGTTAAAAAATAAAAAGAATCTCAGTAAGTAATTCTAATTAGAAGTACAGTAAATCACAGTTCATAAATTCTTCAAAGAACTATTTTGTCTAATAAAACACCATGCATTTCTTATATATTTTAAATATTAATTTGGACAAAAGTTATTTTTACTAAAAGAATTAAAGAATTCTGAGAAATAATTTTTACTGTCTTACCACTACTTTTAAATTTAAAAAAATACCCAAATTCTTTCAATAATAATGTTTTGCTTTCGATGAAGGAAAAATGGGCTTTTAATATTAATAACCTAATACCACTATTTGATAAGGATTCTCAAAATAAATTGTTTAATTTATTTCCAGATATCAACAGAACTATCTTTTAAAAAGTTCTGGGAAAATAAAAGTTTTGTCAACATTGCACACGGGCAAATTGTGGATACAAAGAGGGAAACATTCATAGCCAGGTCTACTCTATGCTTTATCAAAAGTAAACTTTGTAATGAAAATACATATGGAACAAAATATTTTATTGTCTTTAAAATATTTCTGTGTTGTTTTAAACAGGGTTGGAAACAAAATAATTTAGATAGACTGCGATACATATATATGATGTTAAATATCTGAAAAGTTTGAAATTTCGTAAACTTATTAAAGGAAGATCCGATTGATTTAATGCTTGTCTCGATTCATACCTATGCATCAAATCCTGGTTCCATAAGCTTGGTTTTCTGATCTTGGATTCCTTGCGGTTTAACTAGCTATTCCAGCTTTGCTATATTTTTGTTGGGAATTAGTTTTTGGAAACAACTGATATAACATTACAACTAAGAGTTTAGAAATTTGTTTTACTCATTTCCTGTTGTCAGAATGCTTTCTTGTAAAATAAATCCTTTCAGATCTAAATATTATAAATAAATATGGTTTATGACAACAATGGAGAAGCCATCAAAACTCTTCAACTAAATCAAACAGTAAGTCCGCTTGAAAATTATGATTCTTTAAAAAAAATGTTATTAGTATTAAGAAAATATATAAACTTATTCAAACTGATTCTCCTCAGTATATAAACTTCAGAAGAGATCTAAGGTTCATCGTTCAAGAGAAACAAACTAAACATATTTAAAACTGATAGAACTCTAACATGATTATTAGTATGTATATATATATATCGTGGTACAGTGTTAAGGCGAATGGAAAACAGTCTTTCTTGATAATAAGTTTATTAAATCACCTTACTATAATTATAATACTTCCGCTATTTTCATCTATTTGCCGAAGACACCCGTAGAGTGTATTCACAGTTCCATATCCAAGCGTTAACTGACTCTTATCTGTTTGTAAACTCATCAAATTCTTCCAAAATGCTTCCGCCTGACCGGATTGTCCTAAAAGCTTACGCGAGCTTAGGTCTTTTTTATTTATTTTATTATTATAAAAGAGTTCCATTTTTAAAATGGTAACTGAAGTAATTTTTAACTACCCCTTTTTTAGACCTGACATATATATATATATATATATATATATATATATATATATATATATATATATATATATATATATATATATATATATATATATATATATATCATGGTACGTGATCGGTTTCACCACGATGGAAATCAGTCTTTCTTGATAATAAGTTTATTAAATCATCTTACTATAATTATAAGTACCACATGAATTTTCATCTATTTGTCGAAGAATTCTTAATGTATTCATAACTGGCTTACTAGATCATGCGATTTAAGTCTGTTAGACATTTCTGTAGTCTAATTTTGAGGTCAACGACCTCCCTAGGATTGCAGTAGGATTTTGGGCGTTGTGTAAACAAAGATCAGTCACATTTTTACTTAATGGTTAAGAATTATTGCAGAAAATGTCCCTAATAATTCATGACGGCAATGCCGGGGAACGCTATTTTCATCTATTTGTCGAAGACACGCGTAGAGTGTATTCACCGTTCCATGTCCACGCGTTAACTGACTCTTATCTGTTTGCAAACTCATCAAATTCTTCCAAAATGACTCCACCTGTCCGGATTATCCTAAAAGCTTAAGCAAGCGTGGGTCTTTTTTATTTATTTTATTATTATAAAAAAGTTCCCTTTTTAAAATGGTAACTGAAGTAATTTTTAACTACCCCTTTTTTAGATATATATAAATATATATATATATATATATATATATATATATATATATATATATATATATATATATATATATATATATATATATATATATATATATATATATATATATATATATATATATATATATATATATATATATATATATATATATATATATATATATATATATATATATATATATATATATATATATATATATATATATATATATATATATATATATATATATATATATATATATATATTACAAGATACGTGATCGGTTTCACCACGATAGAACCACATGTCATACAGCCTGGCAAATATTTAAAGTACCACATGAATGCATTGCTGGTTGAGAGAACTCTTAATGATCATAACTGGCTTACTAGATCATGCGATTTAAGTCTGTTAGACATTTCTGTAGTCTAATTTTGAGGTCAACGACCTCCCTAGGATTGCAGTAGGATTTTGGGCGTTGTGTAAACAAAGATCAGTCACATTTTTACTTAATGGTTAAGAATTATTGTAGAAAATGTCCCTAATAATTCATGACGGCAATGCCGGGGAAGCCATTTATTTGATATTCTGTTCCATAAATAACCCTATACTACAAACTTTAAGAATAAAAAAAATTACATTTTTGTAAGTATAAACACTTATTTCCATGAAAATTGTACTTAGAGTGAATCTTGAAACACACCGAAAAGAGAAAGTGTAGGTTAAACATGCATATGAATAGATTTTAAAACTATTCATACAAAATATTCAGACATACTTATTATGTAAAACAGGTATTTTGAACATATATTTCCTATCCAAAGACAGACAGTAAGTTTGGCTTGTTTTTGAACACAACGGTTTACTTTTTAACTCACGAGGGATAATGAAAGCGTAACCTACTTCTTAAAGTCTAAATCCGATGCCAAACGGTTACGAACACCCATGCTAGCAGCTAGATTCGAACCCGCGAACTTCGTTACCAAAGAGTAGCTACTTCTGCCATCGTTGTTAAACAGAGAGACACAAAAGAGTAAGGAATATAACAGGGGGTGGTTAAAAAACAAAGTACACTAAACTATTAACTCTTTATTTCAAATAAAGGAATATTAATGTACCACCCTATTTCACCATGCAAACTAAACCTCTAGTTCTAAATCATAGTCTACGTAATCACAGAGATAAATGTAATTCGCTAGACTAGTCTACCGTATTATATGCAACACAAGATGTGATTTCGAACCATTTGAATTTGACGGATTGTTACCTCCATCGTGGTGCGCCGAATCATTGACATTCGAATTGTATCATTGCTCCAACAAGCAATATCAATCATTAATTAAAACAACTTACAACTATTATCCCTTTCATGTGAACCTTATGGAAGATAACAGCAATTAATATGAATTATATGTTAATTAAAATGATTGTACGTAATGATCAGAACAATAATCGGTGGTTACTTAGAGATTTCAGCATCATCTGATCTCCCGTTTGTCCATTATGGGGTAAATTTGGCATTCTGCATAGAATTAACGAAAATGTATAGTTTAGATACAGTACACCAGGAAATGATATTTATTGTGTTATACTGAAATAAACATGCTGTTTTATTTAGGTTTAGCAATTTATTCCTGTCTTTTGGAGTTACAAATAATTTAAAGTGATCATGGGCTAAAATATTGGCGATATTTTACTGCAAATTAGTCATATCTATATCTTTATATAGTTAAATATATCGACTAATGAAAAACAAAAAATAGTGAATTAATATCTAAAATATTATCAGAAATAAGATTATTTCCAAAATTTGCAATATGTTATTACTAAAAATAATGGTCTATATCTAATTAATCTTTATTTTTAAAATGCAAATAATTAGGATTTAAAAATATTTTGTATAAACTCGTATATCTCTCATATTTTTTTAAATATATTGAAAATTTGCTTTACAGTATATAAAATATAGAATAAGTTACTTTGTTTCCAAACAGAAAACTTGCTGATTCATTACTTTAATGAATGTTTACAGATAGTTTCTATTTTAAATAAGTAATTCTTGTATTTCCATTTTTTCTCGTCATATTTTGTATGAAATCTTGAAATAACAACTAAATAACTGAACATATTCTAAAGTTTAAATTATATCTTATAAATAAAAATGTCCAACTTATTTACAAAAGACATGTCATGAATTATCTTCAGTAAACGTAATTTTGCTGAATTTACTTTCAGGACTAATAAATTAACAAGTATTTCAACATGCAAACTTTGTTTACGTAAATATACTGCTAACAGGATGTCAAAATGACAACACATTTAAAACTTTTTATTTTGTTCATCGATTATCATTTCTAAACTGAAACCTCGAAACACACCTTTAAAGATCTTCTACATACCCTTAAAATTAATGATATTTCAATATTTTCAATAATTTTGTATTCTTAAAATGTATGTTTATTAAAGAAAAATGTTGGTTTAAAGTTGTACATATATATATATATATATATATATATATATATATATATATATATATATATATATATATATATAATTGTTGAAAAGAAATAATTATGAGAGAAGTAATAACAAAAATTTAGTTGTAGTGCATCCCTCAGAGAAATCCAGTATTGTACCAACAAAATCATCCACATTTATAAAAACCAATCATGTAAAAATTCAACGAAATACTGGAGTTGGGTCAGCAAAGCCGTATAAAAATTTTACTTGACATGCTATTCCATACGTAAACATACATTGTATTCTTTATGGATATACATTGTATTCTTTAAATTTGCTTCTCTAGAAAAGCTTCTTCTACAATTGGTGACAATTTATTTCAATAATGCCAAGACAAAAGAATAAAAATAATAAAATATAAGATACATTTTGTATTTAGTTCAAAATATTAATTGAACTGAGAAAAAGAAATTTGTGGATGTAATTCAAAAAAATATAAAAGAATATCTGAGTTCTGGAAATTTGTGGTGATTACAAAAAATGTATAGAATTTCAATACTCAAAATAAATTTTACTAGAATGATAGTTGATTGATAAACTTTTTTAAAGTGTTATTATGCACTAAAAATATTAACTATTTTATGATATATATCTGTTCTATTGTAGGTTTTGTTCTATCTTGCAGCTCATAATATATTAATTTAATTAGAATGATAGTTGATTGGTAAAAATTTTATTTAAAGTGTTATTATGCACTGAAAAATATTAACTATTTTATGTTATATTTCTGTTCTATTGTAGGTTCTGTTCTATCTTGCCGCTCATAATATATTAATTTAATGAAAATGATAGTTGATTGGTAAAAATTTTATTTAAAGTGTTATTATGCACTGAAAAATATTAACTATTTTATGTTATGTATCTGTTCTATTGTAGGTTCTGTTCTATCTTGCAGCTCATAATATATTAATTTAATTTTTTAAATGCTTTATTAAATTATAAATAATTTTGAACAAAATATGTTAGCTTGATAAAGAATAAGCTAATACGTTCATTTATAATACATTTCCTTTCTTCTTTATTAGTATATGTACTCATTTTTTTAATTTTATATTTTTAAACATCGGTGTTTTCTTAATCTTAACATTAATTTACCTTATTATGGAAACAAGAAATTACTTTTTACACATTAGCAATCTTCTCCTTTTGCTTCCATGAAATGCATTTCATTGTTTTCTTGAAACAATCTATGATTAAAACCAGCTTTCTAATCTCGTAACATATTTTCTTCATTGAAATTGAATCAGTACAAAATTGAATAGAGAAACGTCCTAATTCGTCCTTGATAATTAAATTTAGATTCCCAGTAACGAGCATCGTCAAGTTTTCTAATGTATCCTGCATTCCTAAGCTCTGAATTCCTTGATTGCTAATACGTATTTTCTTCCAATTTTTGTTCCAAGGTAATTTTTTTAACCTAAGTCAGTAATCAAGTTTAAAGATCTAAGTATATCAATTATTGGGTAAAATAATGATTTTTCAACTTTTCATTGGGGGAACGAAAATATAAGAACTGGGATGCAGAAAATTTCAGTTCAATCTGCAATGACCCTATTTTTAAAAAAACATAAGTAGATATTGCTTTAAAAATAAAATATTGTACAAAGTTTTTCTTCATAAATTATTCATAGGTTATGAAGTATTTATTCATAAAGTAATGTTTATTTTTAAAAGCCACATAGAAATACATTATTCAGAAATAACAAGACCGAAAAATAAATAAAATTGTATATTTAGATTAAAATAAAATATTATTGTAGAATAAAAACACAATTATGCACTGAATATATTCATAACGCAAGATGTTTTCTTTCGACAAACCGTGAAAACAAATTGCTGCACCTACCTTTCCCATTTTAGTTTAAAATCCAAAAAACATATTTGTTAAATAGAAGTGCAAACGTTCATTTTTTTCAATTTAATTAGCAGTAGAATTTGTAAATATGTCTGGAGACAAGCGCGTGCTCAGTGCAATGGGTGCATTTTTCTTCAAATAGCTATAAATAGTATTCACGTGTGTAAACCTATTTCTTGCACAGTAATAACTTTCAGTGTCTTAATGTATAAAAAATCATATTTTGCTGATAAGTTTAGTTTGGTTTCGATACTACAGTCTACAGTTTTGCTACACGATGGTTAATGTTTTTGTTATTAAATAATTCATATTAATATAATTTTTTATTTTTAAATATACAAAACTACATTGGATATTTATGACTTCTGTTCTCTCAAAAAAAGTTTTTTTAATTTTCCCCTATTTTTCTAGATAATAATAACATTTTATATTCGTAAGAATGATATGAGCTACAAGTCCAAATATAAAATCATTAAAATAAATCTTTCGTTAATGTTTAAAATATATAAAGATGTATAAACATTTAAACACAAATGTAACATTTCAAAAAATTCAAATAATTACATACATAGTCTACAATATTTTCAGAATCCCATACAATGCATATTAAAACATTCATCGATATACAACTTCTAAAATTACCATCTAAGCCATAAGTGGTTAATCAAACACTCTCATTCTATACAAAGTATGCAGAATCTTTATTTTAAAACTACTATCAGTTTAAAAGCCAGTGTAAAATAGTTAAAACAATTGCGTGATTTAATCTACAGACAAAATAAAAACTGTTTTGGATAACTAAAAGTAATCAAATAAACAAAGAATGTTTTTAACTTTTGTCAAAATTGTCTATATAAACACCTTCAAAGACCTTAAAAGAATTTACATGCGTATTTAACATGGTAAGTTATGCTTATTTAACAGGGTAAAAGGAATTCTACTTGGAGGGTCAGAAAAATCCATTTACTTGATCATTGTTTCAACTCTCCTTTATGCTGGGATTGTCGTCAGAAGCAGAGTGCAATTCCATCATTCCGTGTATTGTGCTCTTGTTTACTTAATACAAAAAGCGACATCTACGATTATTTTTACTATTTTTAATTAATCATATGAAAAATTCCTTAAATCGCGATGAAAAATAGAAGAATAAGAAGGATAACGAAGGAATTCATTCGATCCGTTAAACCTGTCATTATCAGTTGCAATTGCATTTGTGTAAATTTTCCCTTTTTGCAGCAGCGAAGTAGGCCATTTTAAACTTTAACGCCAGCAAACGGAAAAGATCATGGTAGAGCCACACGACCATTTTTTGTTGAAATTTGCTAAATAAAGATTCTGTTAAAATTCTCTTGATAAATCTTATTCATTTCGAAAATGACTACACCCCTTCGAACACGTTACATCCCTGAAGCATGGCATGCTAAGCTATATTTCATATATATATATAAATATATATATATATATATATATATATATATATATATATATATATATATATATATATATATATATATATATATATATATATATATATATATATATATATATATATATATATATATATATATATATATATATATTATATAACTAGATTTACGAAGAAGTCATATCGTGTCCACATCAGGTTTTCTTTAAATTTGTAGAGATAGTATTATAATTTAAATAATATAAAGAACATAACAAGGGGAAATATGTTTCTCAAAATAATTGCTTTTCTAGTTTAACTTTTTTATTATAGATGCCTAAAGTGTATATTGTTCAGGAGGAATATTTTATTCTGTGAATTTAGTGTACGTATCTAAAAATTTAGTAATTTGAAAATAATAATTAAATATTTTGAGGCAAAGCCTGATTTAAATATTAGCTGTCAAGTATCAACACAACTTGTAAAGGAAGCAAATATATATAAATTTTATACATTTTGTATTTAGAGAGCATTAGAATATTTTTCAAACTGCGAATTGAAAAATTTAAATTCTTTATATATTTAACAGTTTAAATGTATCACATTCCAATCCTGTTAAAAGTGAGATTCGCATAATAATTTATTTATTAAGTTAAAGTGCGAATGCGCCATTACAGATTTAGCATATCTCAGATAAGTAATCTTTTCTATTATCAATGTGCCTTCAAACTTTATTTCCTCTTTTGAAAATTAGATAGCATATCGTTTGCTCGATCTTTTCAGATGCTTCCTGTTTGATTTCTATCACTGCTAAAATGTTCATTTGAATATTATTTATCGACTATCATTCATTGAATATCGACCAGCGGCTGAAGAAGCGATTGTGATAAGATCTTCAATCGCTGATAAACAGTTCAATAATTCAGATGCCAGAACTTTTACTTCTACTTCTATCGTATCAAAATAGTTATACACTGAGATGGCGCGTATTGGCACACCCATATATGTATAGATATGTGTATGGATATACTAATAGCCTAAATTTACATCATAATTTTATTCGTTGCGTCGTGGTACTTGTGCAAATAATATGAGGCCTATACAAAAATGATATGCCTGGAAGAAAGAAAATATTCTATGTTAGCAGTGCCCCATACAGTCTAAGTAGTTACTGCTTTAGAACAAAGTTAGTATTTAATTCAAATTTCAAATTAGTTTTTAGATTAAATCCCACTAACAATGCAATACATTTTGATTATAAACTTTTTTAAAACGAATAACATTAATTTAAATTTAATTTATATCATGAACTGAAAGAAATGTAATCTAAATAATTGAAATTGTTTTATTTGGCGGTATTTGGCGATATTTAGTGATTTATTCTTGTACGGACTAACGTAAAGCACGAAGTTATGTTTTTTACCAGATCATTTACAGTGAACAAATTCATCGACAGGTAAATTTACAATCAAAGTATACACTTTTTTCGAAAGATAACATTATTAGTAATGGAATAAGATTGATGTTTAAAAATTGGATTAAAAGAATGGTGGAAACGATTTGTTCAAAACGAAAGAAATATTTAACAATATTATTTACAAAATGAAGTAAATCAAGCAAATCTGGTTAAAAAACAAGAAAAATCGTATTAACTGAAAATACATTTTAAACCATATCAGGCGAATTAAGTTTCTTAATATATATATATATATATATATATATATATATATATATATATTATATATATATATATATATATATATATATATATATATATATATATATATATATATATATATATATATATATATATATATATATATATATATATATATATATATATATATATATATATATATATATATATATATATATATATATATATATATATATATATATATATATATATATATATATATATATATATATATATATATATATATATATATATATATATATATATATATATATATATATATATATATATATATATATAAAGAGAGACAGAGAGAGATTTTATATTTTAATTTTACTTTAAAAAATTATACAAAATTACATTGAACTGAAAGCTAACATGTTACTCCAAAATTTTTTATATCAGTTCTTACTCATAGTGTGGCAGTTAATTAAAGAAATGCTACATCTTTGGTGATTTATGCTGAGTTTCTAAGATTTTACTTCGTTAACATTTTTGTAACTTTTAAATTTTATTCAAGATATTAAAATTTTGTGCAGATGGATTTTTGTATCGTACTAAATATTATTTTAAGAAATTTAAATAACTTCAATACAAATTAATTTATTTTAGAAAAGTCTTAAAATTTGTAATAATTTACAAATTGATTAGCATGTAATCTAGATCTCAATAAATAACATCACTTTTGAAATATTTACTTACAGCTTAGTGAGGTGTATAACTCCTATAAGCCGTAGTTATGTATTAATATGTGTACATTTATATATAAAAATTTATATAAATATACATAATATACATAATTTTATGTGCTAAGAATTGCGATATTTTTCGAAAGGAAATAAGTTATTTTATTAACTTTACATTATTAAACAAAAAGTTTATTAAAAATCATTTAAAATTTAAAAAAAAATTGTTATAAAAGTTTTAAAGAATTAATAGCCGTAAATAGAGGAATGTAATAAAAATAGTAATTCACCATCGTGGGATTATCCACCTTATTACATTAGTCATAGTATTTTAGTAATAGTATATTAATTGGTTACTTCTTTTATCCTAGAATACAGGAATTTTAGTTGAACCTTGTATCTGAATTAGAGTGATTTGAAAATTTTATTGCGTGAACTGTTGCAAATAGATAAAAAGGAAATAGTTAAATAAAACTTTAAAAAAAGGAAGAGAAAAATCAAAGTTTTATTGTTTAAATCCAAGCCATTTTCGAAGCTACCTTTGTATTTTTAAGGTACTACTGAAAAAAAACAACTACAAGTTAAGCAAACAGAGGGTGCTCAAAGAAAAAAAAATATAGACTGAAAAACAATTATATTTACATTGAAATACATATAAATATAATATTTTTATCACATTCTTACTAAATTTAAAACCATATGCATAATTATGAAATTTTAACTCAGAAGTAGGCAAAACTTCTGTTTTAAGATTTAGACCAGACGGTATAAAGAAAAAAAAAAGAAAAAGAAACTGAAGGATCCTGATTTTTCATTTTGTTTTCCGTAAATGACGCTATTTTAGGAACATTCATATAGAGAATTCTCCAATTTAAGTTTTAGAAAGTATCCTTATAGTTTACTTTTGCAGTTAATCTTATTACCTCTACAGATACAAATACTCCAATTCACTATAATGACAAGCACACTTTTTACCCAAGCAACAAAATTCACCAAGTAGCAGAAATTGATTTTTCTATGTTATCAAACCCACGCCGAAGATTTCAAATAAATCAAACTATACTATGGGACTTTATAAAAGTATATAGACGACAGGATTTATAGATAAAAAAGTAACATTTAATATTGCTATGTTTCAAGTTCTATAATTTATATAGAATTCATTGAAGTAATCGTCACGACATATTTCTCTTATTTTATGTTTACGTAACTACATTAGAGAGTTAATGTTTTTAAAAATTATTTCGTTACTTTAGTTAAATTATATGTGATACTTTTATTAATAAGTTTTGTATTATAACAACATGTTGATTTGATAGTACTTTTTATTTTACAGAGATCAGAAAGAGCTAATATAATTGTACTGTAAATATTTAAAAACCGTTAAAATTTTAAACATTCTGCTACTGATTTCTTTGGTTTTGGCTTGGAGTGCTACCATAGTTCTTCGCTACACGAGGTCTAATTTTATCAGCACATGTTGGTTAAAGTCAGTTCCACAAGGCTACAAACAACAATTCTAGCAATGAAATTGATTAATGCAGAGACTTACTGGTGCAACTTATTAAATTCCCAGGAAAAAACTCAAAATTTTAAAATTTAATCACTTTATTTTTAAAAGACCCTATTCTTAAAGTTCTATAAATTTTGTAAATGTCTATTTAAAATTAAATTAACAGTAATTAATAAAGAACTGCAGAATTTATAACAAAGAAAAAACAAACCAATAAACATAATAATTCCATAAATATAAAAAAAAATTAAATCATACTCTACTAATATTTCTGTGGCAATAGGATTGTAAAAAAAATTAGATAGAATATTCTAATGACGTAGTTCTACATTTTCAGTACAATAAATATGATAAAATAAATTTGGGTATGCGAAATAAAATACTGTTCTATACCAAAATAACACAATTTTGTTTTACATACAGCTTTAAGAACACATAAATATTTTTAAGGGTTTAAAATAAATATTTCTATTCCGTTCAAATATTTTTATTCTCAGTAAGCAATTCTATTAAAGTGATTCTAAATTTAATGCTCTACTTTATAAAATGTTATACCATTTTTCATCTTTAAGTTGCTTTTGTGTTTCCTAAACAAAACGAAATATTAAAAATTCAGGATTGTTGAAAATATATGCCAAACTGTACGCAGTTTTTGACAGGAATAACTATCTAGAGATAAGTTTCCTGATAACTTGTTCTTTTTAATGCATTTTACGCTTGAATCCCTTGTGATCAGTGCTTTGTAACTTATCGATGATAAATTTGTTCAGATAGCCTGGGGAAAAGATATAACCGTTAACTATTTTTCAGACAGCGTTATGTCTCCGAAAAATGATTCTGGCTGTATTTTACTGTCTAAAAGCATTTGAAATGAAGTTTTATTTAGTAGTTTTATACTGTAACATAACATTAGTTTTTTTATTCATTCTACATTAAGGTACATTAATCTATATCAAAAGAAATTTCTTAAATGTGTATATACACATTTCTAAGCTTTGAGATATTACGCCCCATTTGTATATAAAACTTCTCTAATAATTTCCTTAAATTGCCACATTTCCTAAAAGAGACTTAACTAATTTCAAAATATACTGTGAATCAACAGGATTTCGAAATGAAAACCCTTATTTCAACATATAGCGTCTGAATTTTACATTCTTGCATGCTTAACCCTTAATTTGACAAGATGTTTTTTCAAATATTTTTTAATTTCTGTTATTTTCCCATGTCTGTATAGACATTAGGATCTCTGTAAAATAAACAAAAAAAATATATCATTTTCCATTTTTGAGATAATTAATGTCCGCTGTGGCGAACACTGAAAATTATATTATATAGTAGTTATAAATATACATGTCCGGTGTAGCGGTCAGATTTAGCCAAATTAAGGGTTAAAAGTGACATATTTTTGTGATAGACTCATCCTCCTCCAATGAATAGATATACAAGGTATCCCTGCAAAACCTGATACACTTAAAATATATACTAATAACAAAGTATACATACACACACACACGCACACACACACACACATATATATATATATATATATATATATATATATATATATATATATATATATATATATATATATATATACGAGAATCATCCAGAATGTAAGTTTCCCTACTTAAAGGAAAACCATAACTCACACTTTCACGGACATATTTATTGGCAACAAGTACAGTAATGTTTCAGCTATTTTTCATCATAGCCACCACCAGAATGGAGACACTTGTCGTATTGTGGGATCTACTTTTGTATATCTCTGTCGTAGAACTCTGCCACCTGCGAATGGAAAACGCCGTATTGTCCCAAAACATCGTGGACATTCCTTTAAGTACCGACAGCGTCTGTTTAAATTAGGTCCTGACCGAAGATCCACTATGATGACAATGCATTAACTTCTGCTTGGTTCCGGGGTAAAGTGCGAAATCTAAGTTTCACTGCCTTTGACGATCCTGTCGAGGAACTCGTCGCCGTCATCGTGACACCGTACTAGAAATGTCAGTGCTGCTCCTAAGTTCTGAATTTTGTGTTCGGGTGTCAGTTTCGGCATGACAGAGCTGACGATGGATTTCAATTGGCGCAATGCTTTCTGCATTAAAGATCAACGACCGAACCTTGAAGGCGGTGAGAGAAAGAATTAGAGTTTCCATTTGGACCACTGCTACCCCACTACTGGAAGGAATCTAGACTTGTCCAGCTGGCATATGATTAATACGTCACAGAGTTAGGCATGCGTTAAGCACTCTCAACTGACATGGCTAATTACGTTTACTTTAAATGGGAAAACATCGGGAAAATTACTTTTTGCATGCGCATCGTATATATATATATATATATATATATATATATATATATATATATATATATATATATATATATATATATATATATATATATATATCCCCTTTAAAAAAGGAAGAGATGCTTTATACGTCCCGCGTTTGATTATATGTTTTAAAATAACAGATATTGATGAGCAAAACTTTGTGACACATACAAAAGAGTCTTTTATAAAAATAAGGACATAATTTAGTACTGTCGTGGAGTTTAGGTCTTTATGAACTCTTAAATTTTTAAAGGTTGATATTTTAAAGTAGAAAAGTCCAAATTTCTCAGCGACGACTACAAATATTTTTATTAAAACATAATTTTAGAAATCGCATAAAATTTAAATATTGCAATACTTAAATGTTTTATAGTTACATTTTAACTAAATATTTAAAAAAAAACTACAAAGCCATTTACAGCAAAGCGATCATATTTCGAAATTTGAACCCAGAAAGCGTTTTTTCATTTTGGAAATTTCAACTTGAAATACATTTTCTGTTAACAGTTTAAAATGGAATTATCAAACAGGGATCAAATGAAACGAACCTTATTCTTTATGTGAGAAGGATATAGAAGGATGAAATAAGCGATTGTCTGAAGGTTTGGATCAGTGGACTATTCTCAACCCCCTCCCCTACAGTTCTATCCTGTTTCCATCCAACTTTCCTGTGTTTAGAAATTTCAAAAACTATTTACGGGGAACAAGATTTAAAGTGCACTATGATGGTGGAGAAGTCAAGAAATATATTTTATG
>CM063510.1:49493094-49548094 GCA_032207245.1 Pardosa pseudoannulata | reverse complement strand
ACAAATAACAAATATTAAATGCTAATATTGTAAATATTACATCATTTACATTTGGGAAATTGCTTAGCTGTGATTAATAATTCAATTTTAAAGTTATTAAGGATGTTTATTTGGTAATTCTTTTCTCCCAGTACTAAGGAGTAAAAAAATGTAGTGTGTATCTTATGTGGAAATATTATTTGGCTATTTTTCATCGTTATGCGGATATAGTTTGTCGTTTAAGTGGATAAATTGTAGAGATTTTTTTTTCCCTCAGCAACTACAATTTTCTACTTTTTGTGCAAAATGGAATATGGAAATCGAGAAAATTTTTAAAGTTCAGGTTTCAACGAAAATTTTCATTTTGGTCATGAGTGAATCCATTTTGAAAAGTTTTAGCTTTACTTCAGTTCGTCCATTAGAAAGGACATTAATTTGAAATCTTTATTCATTTTGACCATTCATAGTGAACATTTAATTAGTTTAAAATTTTCGATAGTTTAGTCATAACATTTGTAAGCATTTGTAAGCAGTAAAGTAAATTACGTACGTATGTACGTAATTTTGTACCTTGCATAACTAAAAAAAATTCTTAGGGAAGGAGCTTCAAATTTTGTCATAAAATCTGGTGTCACACCCAGTTATGCATCTTCATTTCTGATTGGAATCAATATTACAAAAATATTCGCAGCGTTCATACCAGTTACCGATCTGCAACAGCGTAATCAAAAAGATAATTTCTCATGCACATACATTCTAAATAATGGTTTTAAGCATTGGAACTACAGCGCTTTTTAAGGTCATATTTTAAAAAAAATGCAAATGCAAGAAAATACAATTCATGCCAGAAAATACAATTATTTTACAGTGTTATTTGCGTAGAAATATTTTTTTAGTTTATTTTTCTATTACTTCCTACTACGGTGTAAAAGTAGCATTTTAATATTAAGAAATATGTTTAGGACTATAAATTAATATGTAATAAACAATGCCAGATAACAGGAATTTAGCAATATTTAGTCAACAAATTTATCTTAAGAAAGGAAACTAAATTTGAATATTTTTAAGGAATATTCAAAAGATAAGTCTAATTATGCTAAAGGATTGGTTCAAAATGGATTTTTAAATTATATGTATTTCGGATGTATCATTGTTTCCTTAAAGGCGTGTTATTTGAATTCTAACAACCAAAATATTTCATGATTAGAGTATTTCATTTACTTTGTGTAAAGAAGTAAGTTTAGTAATAATGGCGACAGACAAAATTTCCATTCCATGAAAAACAAGGAAATAAAATCCTCACGATTTACTCTCTTCGTGCAACTGAACTAGTATTAGGTTATATTAATTTAAGTAATAAAATGTAACTTAAAAAATTTTCCAAAAAACATTTATTTTCAGTGACACATCTTATACATCTAGGCCTGATATGTGACTTAAAATTTGATTGACTGCGTCCTAGAAAACAGTTGGTCACTCATTTATAAAATATTTTTGTTTGAGATTTGTTGAAGACGACAATACGAAAGCAAACATAATTATGTTTGACTTTAAACTTTTATTTTAAGACAATTTTTTTACATCCCACTTATTGTAAAATGTTAGATTAAGGGTAAAATTTTATCACCTATACTACCGTTTTAATTTTTATTAATATATATATATATATATATATATATATATATATATATATATATATATATATATATATATATATATATATTCATCACCTTCCCTATTACATTAAAGGTCCTTATCAGTTTCTTTAAAATTTTATTAATTTTATCATTCTGAACAATTTACTTTTCTTATATATTCTATATAAATCTATAATATTTACAGCAAAGTTCATTATTTTTTAATTTATATATACGTAATCGAAAAAGTTAAAAAGAACAGGCATTTTTGGCATGTCACAAAGGTATGTTACTCAGACGAATATGTGATCCCACATAACACATTCAAACTGTCAATAGACGTAATTATTAATCATTTCAATGTGATAAAACTTTCTATGACCTCAAAATATCTTACAGTTCATTTTAAATATACAAATAAATATGTTTTTATTTTAAAATATACTAATAAACACATTTTGGTATTCGAACATATCCCCTATGTAATAATAGCCTAAATTATCTCTCCGTCTGTCCTCGAATGTATGAAGCGGTTGGACCTAGAATGGATAGAGGCATCTATTATAATGTTTTTTACTGGTAATAGGTTGTTGACTGTGGAATTAAGTGGTTTTCTATGGGGAACTAGGATTGTTTGTACCTGAAAGAGAAACCCATAGAAAAGACAATAAAAATATAATAATTAAGTGGGTGACGCATAGTGGCAATACACGTTATGGCCTTAACCCTTAAATTAATATAAATTGAATTTGGCTTTTCGCCAACTTAAATTTAAATTTTAAATTAAAAAAAGGAACACAATAGGCATTAAATTAAAAGAGAGAAGTTATTGAATGAATACATTTTATTGATATTGATATGAAATTTAGATAAAATTAACATAAGACGATTGAACTTTTGTTTTAAATATAAAAATTAATATAAAAAGGGATAAAATAAAAATGGACCAAAAAAAAAACAAGCTGATTATGGTGGATCGAATTCAGAATTCCTCCTCAGGATACTGGATACCAGGATACTAGGTTTCTTCCTCTGTTCCATGTCTCTGCAGCGAGTCTAAGTGCAAGATCAAGCCTTTGGATCAGGACCGGCAGTCTAGGAAGCTCAAGTGCAAGTGAAAAAAATCTCTCTAACTAACTATCTTGAGTCTGCAGGACTGCAACGGCTGGCAACCACTGACCGCTGGAATGCTCATCAACATTCCAATGGCCTGGTAGCACGGGGGAAAACCGCCAAGCGCAGGACTAAAACATGCCAATGTGTGGAGAGGGGTATGTCATATCATCAAAAAAAAAAAAAAAGGGTGAAAATTATAAAGCTATAGCAGCGCAGTGCTCGCCAAGGGGAACACCACGTGACGCGCCTGGTCTGCGTGATGTCACCTGATTGAAAATCCAGGGCGTCTTATGCGTTAAAAAAATAAGTTTTTCGCCTCACCAACGTGATAATTGGGAGCACGGCAGGAAAGTTACACATAAGGAATTTTAAAGGAAGCTTATGGAATTAAATGGGAACTAAATGGAAAGTAATTAAAATTAACTAAATGGAACGTTATGACAGCATCCATATTGGGTTCTTGATGTGTTAGGGTTAGCAAAATTCAAATCGAGTAAAGTTTATCTTTTCCTAAACTATTGATCCGATTCTAAAATAAATTGGTATAAATATGCTTCATATCACAGTCAAATACTGTCGTCTTTAAAACATTCGAAATCCACCCCTTTTCCCCCCTTTTCAAGCAGTTAATGCCATTATTTCAAGCCCTTTTTTCCCCGGTCAGGAGCACGCGATTAAGTTTATTAATTTATCACATAATAAATAGGTAAAAATAATATTTTTAACATTATGACTTCATCATTCCTTTAACCAACTCATTTAATCATTTCTTAATTTAAATTATTTAAATATCATCTGCATTATGTTCATGCGTTTTCCCACTGAACTAGGATATTACGTTAATAATTTTCTTTTATATTTGGCTTAAATTAGTTACATATGTAATAATTTTAACTTTAATCATCAATTATTTTTTGTTTCAATGAAAATTTTATCACCGGTATTGACAACAAATTATTTTCATAAAAGTGTAGGAGTCTATTTTAAGGAGTAATAAATATCTAGCGTTTGATTTATATATGAAAATTAAGAAGTTTGTTCGTTTGTGTGTTTGTTTTTTATACATAACCATCCGGTTTGACTAAATGAATTCAACGTGACTCTAAACTGCATTCATAGTATCGGGAGACTTTAGACGAGTATGGAGATAAAAAAATAATTGAGCTTGCACAATATAAATCTCAGAGAAAAAACAAACCATTTTTTTCCTGCCTCATAGAGTACCTTACAATTCTGGAAATTTTTAAATTTTACTGATCCCGTTATATGACGGGCTAAATGCTAGTTTTTAATATTGTAAGGATAATGATATAAGGAATTCTGCTATCTATCCTTGTTTCATGCTACTATACAATTGACCTACAGTCATTATTTCCCCATATAAACCCTCTTAATCGAAAATTTAAGCATCTTAAAGAACTCTCTGTAGAGAAGAATTATTAAAATGGTAAATATTATATTAATATTCCCCTTCGATCTGTACCAATAAGTTTGGAAGATATTGTGATATATAGAGATGGGCAACGAAGTATTAAATTATAAAACCATGGTTTTAATGTTCCTAAACGTAATAATTTTGTATAGTGTGAGAATTTTACTTAACTCTGTTTTTTATATATACTTAAATAAATTCTTTTTTTTAACATTACGTAAAAATTAAAGGCATTGTGTATACAGTTTAATTAGCATTATTTATAATTTAACTATTTTTTATTATCCTCTTTTAAATTTTAAATTTAACAGAAAAAGCATAATTTACGAGTTTTGATTTGACTGACTATTTATATACTGTGTGTTTGTGTTCATAAATTTCATTATAAACTTTCATGTAATTATAATTATTATAAGTATAATTTCATAACACTATAAAGAGGCTAATTGCTCTTATATGGTTAAAATTACTAAAACAGTAGAGACATTTCATTCCAAGAAACACCCGTTCCTGAGAAAAAGTAAAACTGAGAGTAAAATCACTTAAAACTCGGAGCTATATAACGCAAGAGTTTCCCATCGGATTGCTTAAGAGGGCACAGGAACATTATTATGATGATAAATGTGTTTTGAACTTTGCAAAATCTCTAAAGCCCCGCGATATCTTAATTACCTACTTTAGAGGGCAATTAGCATCCCAAAAGAGCTTAAATTATCTGAAATAGGAATGAAAAAATATATAGGCTTTTGAGTTCTTTTGAAATTTGAATAAACTCTTTTTATGTGAATAAAAATATAACAGCATAAGAGGATAAATATAACAGATCCAATATAATAATAGAAAGATATTCGCATTTGACATAAATATCTTGTTTTTACAATTAATAGGTGTAGAATCTATTATGTATTAGCCTTTTAAAAGGGGCTCTCTGAAGAACTAATTTATCTGCGGGACATATGTTATTCCAGCACCTCTGAAAAGGTTAAAATACAATGTTCCGAGAAACTATGCTTGAATATATCCTATTTATTACTCATATCATTCTAATATTTTTCAAAAATATAAAAAGCACATTTTCGTAAGCCTAATTGGTGCTCATGTAACTTTTAATGCTATAGTTGTTAATTGATACTTAACGTTATTACAAAGCTAAACACTTTTTTATAGTCAGCTAAAGGCGATTCAATAGTAATGACAGCGAAAATAAAAAAATACTTTATTTTATCAGCGATTGTAGTAATTAATCAGTGTTTAAAACATATAGATGTTTTATACAATCGAATTTGCTGTTATTCCGAATTATCTCTTACATAACATCATTATGATAGTGCAACACTGTATATGATTCGTAAATTCTGAGTGAGTAAGTGAGATAATGAAAGAAGGTTAAATAAAAGATAATTTTTCAAACTAAATGAATGAAAACAAGTATAGCATTTGATAGTGGTTCACTGTAAATCGTCCAAAATATATTTTAAAGCATCTACGAAAATAATAAACATTATGAGTAAATTAAATTTGTTTTAAATATTAGTATAATGGTTAGTAAAATGTCACAGTAATGGGGAAAAGTAAATAGCATGGAGATCAACTAAAAACTTGATTTAGAAATTCAAGCTACTTTTTATAGATTGGACGTTGGTTATAGTTAGAATAAAATGAGTAAACGTTAAAAAAATCAGCTAAAAAAGTACAAATAAGAATAGGAATGTCTCTAACCACTAAGTTTTCTTATTAGATATACATACAGACACAAACATATTTGTGTAGACATTATATATATATATATATATATATATATATATATATATATATATATATATATATATATATATATATATATATATATATATTGTTTTCATTGACATACACACATACAGACACTTGTGCTCTTATATATGTACATATGTGTGTATAGAATCTTAAAGGTAAAATATCTATTTACATTGGGACTACATACCGTAATTTAATAGGGAAGAATCGTAAGTTAGAACTGTATTTATTAATTTATAGCTTACAGCAACCAATCCCTTAGCAGCTATGTGAAATTCAGGTCTGCTCTGAACATATAAGCATTGCATAACAAACCGAATACATCGAATCTATATAGCTATCTATATAGGAATTGCATGTGCCTATAAAGGGTCTGCATTATAGCGTAAAGTGACACATACAGTTTGATTCAAATATCAACTTTCCTTTTAAGTCATAACAAATTGGTTCAAGCTTAATTAGTTGAAGTCGGGATAAACGAAATATTAGTTATTTCAAGTAAATTATGATTTGTCTTTTTATAACTTTATTTTACATGCTACATAAATAAATTTATTGCCCAAATAATACTGTGTAAATAATTTTAAAGTAAAAAAAATCATCTTTGAAATGTAAAGCGTATATTTGTAGCATTGTTTACTTAAAATTTGCTTAAGATATTATTTGTGTGTCTGTCTACATTCGTACATACATTTTATTGTAGTCTAACTATTTTTTATGGACAATATATTTGTACATCGAAATCAATGGACAATATATAAATTTTTTAAGTCAGAATTTTTTACATTTATTTATAATTTGGTTTCATCTATTATGTGATTAAAAGCCTCATTCCCATTTACCAGAAAATACTGACTTAGCACATTGCCGTAAACCAATGAACAAACAAGTTTTCGAGGTAAAGATCCCCATATGTACACAAACCTCTTTATTTTTAATATTTTCATTTGTTTACGTTTTACTATTTTCATTTGTTTACAGGCACTATATCTCCCTCTTTTACATAAATAACAAAGATTCTTACTAAAAATCGCCTAAAAAATCTTTTTTTTTTTTGACAGTATGTTACATTGCAAAATTTTAAATCTATGACACGGTGTCTTTTACTATGTCACAGTGTCTTTTTGTTGCTAATTTAGCACATCTAAGCCCTTAGGAGAGATCTGAAATTCATGCCTGCACTGCACAAGATAACTATTCCATAGCAATCCGAATACACCGAATCATATAGCTTTCCATATGGGAATTGCATGTGCCTATTTGAAGACAAGGGAAGGGAAATCTACTGTTTAGGAATCCAGGACGGCATTAGAGGCTGTCGATACTTACTATTATAAGCTTTGATAACGGTGACGTTCTCAAGTGGCAATACCTTTAACGGGGTGCGCATTAATGCGTAAAGCGATGCATAAAGTTTGTTACAGATATCAGATTTCCTTTAAAAGTATCACAAATTGGTCTAAACGTAATCAGCTAAAATCGGGTTAACGAGTAATTAGGTATTTAAAATAAAATACATTTGCTTATAACATTTTCTTGTTTACATGGTATACTTATAAATTTAATATTAAATAATATCAAACAAATAATTTCCGATGTCACGTGCGTAATTATGGGTATTGTTTACTTCCGACGCGTGTAACATTTTCGTGTGTATGTATGATTAATTACGTGCTTGCATTTTATTAAAATTCAAGTGATTTACTGTGGACAATTTATCTATACGTCAGTTCTTACACTATAAGTAATAAGCACAATATCCATTAGTTTATACTGAGATTCTTCGATATTCGTTAAATAATTTTTTATCGTATATTATGTGATAAATATAATCACTCCCTTTTTCTTAAAATTAAGAAATTGGCACAAAACAATGAACAAACAGGGTTTTGAATTAGAGATCCCAATTTGGACATAAGTTTTCCTATTTTACAGTTACTATGTCTCCTTGTTACCCCAAAGATGATAATCATGATTTTCACCCAAAACTGCTTAATTCAAATAAATTTGCAAAAATTAATATTATGCTAATTTGAAAAATTTTAAATTTATGACATAGACTGCTACCATATTACAGTCGACATATGTCACTGGTGACTTCTATGTCATAATGACGTCAGAACTCACCAGAGATGGGAACTTGGTACTATAAATTTCACTCTCTGACATCATTATGACGCAGAAGTCACCAGTGACATATGTCGATTGTAATATGGTAGCACTCATAGTGCCATTTTAGGTTCATTAGTTGTATAGAGTTTTATGGCACTGAAATCTCAAGGGACATATCGTGCCAAACAAAATAATGCCCTTTAATTCAGATCTACAGATATATACTTTTATTTTTAAGTATGTGCAAATTTGTACCCAATTTATCACAGAACACAATACAATGAAGTAGTAGTATGTAATATAATACACTTATGCAAGGGGTTACAAAATAACCGACTTCTTCATTAAGACTCAGAGATATTTAGTTTAGAAATCTGGGATACATTTTCCAGTAGTAAAGTAGCATTTCGTACTTTGATTAGTTTTAAGTTAACTTTAGACTTTGGGTAGTAAATAGAATTCTACGTAAAAAGAATTACTGCAATGTAAGTACTGTCGATCTGTGTTTGTAAAAAAGGAGATTTTGAATCATAAAAATAACATGCATTTAAATGGCAATATATTAATATCTGGTTCTTAAATAAGAGTGTACAGAATCACTTTACAGGGTGGATGAAATAGAATATAATATTTTTTAAATGAAATTATCTAAAAGTAAAGCTGTATTCTATACCTTAAAATAGTTATCAACCGACTAATAAAACAAATAAGATCTTGTTATGCTAATATTGTACGAGAAAAGTTACAAAATTTCCTTTCGTGCCATTAGTGTTATTCGTTGAAATCTACGAATTCTTTACCTCGTGATTTATCCAGAAATGTCGAATTCCAAGTTAAACCATCGTACTGATGAAACTTATACTCTCCTGACTTATTTTTAATGTAATTTGTTATTCATAATATGTTCTTTTGATACTTTATATACATTTTTAGTAAACAATTTAAAGTGCTTATTTATAGAAAATAACTAGACATGCATTTTCAAGGCAACTAATTGTTAAGGCCTTATCACATGACGCGTTAGTTTAAGATAATATTACTAATACCATTTACTAATAAAGAATATGCAGATTTCTTGGTTTGGTTTGGTTTGGAGTGCTACGGTCTACTTTTTGCAACACGAGGCAGATTTCTTGTGTTATAAATAAAAGATTTCAACCAATTTGTTTTATTTTAAGGTGACATCTGACAAACCCTTCAATTGGTTTAAAATATTTGGCTATCCCACGAGAAATAAGCGCATTCTTCAATGGTAAAAGAAAAATTATATGGAATATGCTGTTTTAACAGTTGTATGTTGGCGCGTGATAAGACATTTAAAACAAATTGCATGATAATAACCGGTAATTGCGTCTTTTTTCTACATTCATTGCTAACAGAGATTTAGAATAAAAATTTCTAACATCTTTGTCTAAGTATTTTCTACCATAGATTCGCAATAGTTGACTTATATTGAAGATAACGTCAAGTATAACGTTTATAAAATAATATACTGAATTAAAACTAAATCCTTGTTTTAAAGAAATTTGACTTACTTTCTGTGATTAGGTTAAAAATGATGAGTACTGCACATGTTGATAGGAGTAAGATGCAGAGAATAAAAAGAAATTTTTCACAAGGTGACCTTCTGTTCCACCAAGCACATTTCCTGTAAAAATAGAAAAATATATATTAAGATAACTTTAAGGTGCTATACAAGTAATTCAGTATTGTGTAAAATAGTATGTTTGTAATACTTTCAATTACAATATAAAATTAAAATTTTGTTTCACAAATATTTACAAATAAATGAAATAGAGAATACAATGTAGAGCAGCACGATAACACAAAATACTCAAAAGAAATCTATTTATTCGACCATTCTGAAGTATATTAAGTATATTAAGAAATATAAATATAAACATAATTAAGTATAGAAAGTATAGTAAATAAGCAATTTTTATCGAGTATAAATACATAAGCATATGTACAAGTTTATTCAAACAAAAAATTACACACATACACACACACACACACATATATATATATATATATATATATATATATATATATATATATATATAATATATATATATACATATATATATTACATATATATATATACATATATATATATATATTTAAATATAGATATCATATATATTTATATATATATATTATATATAAATATAATATAATATATATATATATATATATTTATATATAATGTGTGTGTGTGTGTGTGTGTGTGTATTTGATATCCTTAGAGGAAAAAAACAATAAATCACTCAATATTTACTTTAAGATTTGTTTTATTCTCAACATTTAGAAGTTATATGAGTCTTAAAAACTGATTATCTCTGCTGACAGACATCTAATGGTGGGATCTCCTTATTCCACCATTCTATACAATATATTAAGTATAAATACATGAATAAATTCTCATATTTACACGAAAAACATGATATATAGACAGACTATCCTTAAAGGAATAAAACAACCAATCATTAAATATTTACATAAAATTTGATTTATTCGAAACATTTAATGGTTGTATGCTAATATACTAAATCACAATATTTTCTAGCAATATGTTATCTCTCACACTTTCAGGTTAACCCCGAATTAATATGGGATTCATTCAAAAAGTATTAAATTCGGTCACAGCAACTTCCAGGTGTGAAAATATAACGAGAACAAAAGACCACTTTAAAATCAGATAATATCGTAAGACTACGAGATCGTATAATAACATCAATATAACTTTGATGATATTTTATATTTTTTTATAATCAAAGATATTTTGAAAACAAGGCACTTTTTAAACCATACCTATGAAAATGATGAGGACTGCACATGTTGATAGGAGTAAGATGCAGAGAATAAAAAGAAATTTTTCACAAGGTGATCTTCTGTTCCACCAAGCACATTTCCTGTAAAAAGGGAAAAATATATAATTAAGATAACTTTAAGGTGTTATACAAGTTATTCAGTATTGTGTAAAATAGTATGTAATACTTTCAATTAAATATAAAATTAAAATTTTGTTTTACAAATATTTACAAGTAAAGGAAATACATAATACAAAATAGGGTAGTACAATGATAGAAATTACTCAAAAGAAATCTACTTATTCCACCATTCTGTGTATATTAAGTATATAAGTATAATAAATATAAAAAATAGTAAGTATATTAAGAAATATAAGTATAAAAATAATTAAGCATAGAAAGTGTAGTAAGTAATTTTTTATCCAGTATAAACACATAAGCATATTTACATGTTTATTCAAACAAAAATTATATATATGTATATAAATATATATATATATATATATATATATATATATATAATATATATATATATATATATATATATCATATATAAATATATTACTTCGCTTATTCGCAATATTTAACAGGTATATGAGTCTTAAAAAGGACTTATCTCTGATGCCGGATACCTAATAGTGGAATCTCCTTATTCAGCCACTCGATACACTATATTATATTAAGTATAAATACATAAATATATTCGTATATTTACACAAAAACATGATATATATATATATATATATATATATATATATATATATATATATATATATATATAAAGAGAGAGAGAGAGAGAGAGAGATTATCCTTAAAGAAATAAAACAATGAATCATTAAATATTTACTTAAGATTTGATTTTTTTTAAACAGTTAGTGGTTGTATGCGTCTTAAAAATTAAATCATAACATTTTCTAGCAATATGTTACCTATCACACTTTCAGGTTAACACGGAATTAATATGTGATTCATTCAAAAATTTCATTTACAACAACTTCCAGGTAGGAAAATAAAAGGAGAACAGAAGACTACTTTAAAAGCAGCTAATATCGTAAGACTACGAGATCGTATAATAACATTAATATAACTTTAAAGATATTTTATATTTTTTTAGAATCGAAGATACTTTGATAACAATTAGCACTTATTTCAACCATTCTTATATATATATATATATATATATATATATATATATATATATATATATATATATATATATATATATATATATATATATATATATATATATATATACATATACAGTTAAAAATTTTTATTCACTGAGAATTTTAGGAAACAACCCATACTTTTTAATTGCCACAACTTGCTTAGAAATATATACTGGAGTAGAGTCGTAGAAAGGTGTCACTAGAATTCAAGACCAGGCGAAATGTTTAACAAAAATACTTTATTTTTATCTTAATCAATGGAAATTGACGGGCACGTCCCGTGGTCAAAGTGAAAAACATGTATCTGTTGATTTGCGAAAATACAGTCCTAGAGATTATAATAATGACGTGCCTAACTTGTGAGAAAAAGGCTGTATGTGTAAATGCAGTTGTACTGAATCTATCTTATAAATCTACGAGAGAACGTCAGTAAGTTAAAAAAATTCAATATAAAAAAACGTACATACTTGAAATAAGTTTAATTTTCGACATATTTGCTATTTATATTTATACATTGATTCTATGACTTTATGAGTTTAACAATATCTGTATCAGTTAATATTTGATCTACTGTCTCGACCATCTCTTTACGTTACAGCATCTGATCACCCAGCATGTCTTTCGGAAATGCAAACGATCATGCCTAATTCTGTAGGTTTAACCATATACGAACTCTGGTGAAGTTGTTATGTTGTCTACTGTCGATTTGTTGTCAGATCTAATCGTTTCTTCAATCTTTAGCACTGTTTCTTCTGTTGCATTTTCAATAAAATACCAATTTATCCATTGTTAACAGCATCTGAATACTCTTCAGGAAATTTCTAGATCCAATTGCAAGCCACTTGAAGGATGATCAGATTTCACTGTAAACAAGCAGTATTTATTTTTTTGTGGAATTTTTTACCGAAAGTTTGGGCATCCAAAAAAAAAAAGGTATTAAAATAAATTTTCGTGTACAACTCTAGAGCACAGTCGCCATTTTCTAATTCAGCTGCAACTAATAACCTTGTACAGATAATATTTCATAAATTTAACTTGAATACTTTATAGTTGAATGTTTCTGGTCCCTATTAATATATTTAGAAACACTTTATTACCATTTTTTGACCTTTCGTATTAAATTCTATTTTACTTACTGAATTACCCTCGTATATATGTTATTTTAAAACTTCAGTGCATTCTAAAATATACGAAGAACAAAAATTTTAATAAACTAATACCAGTCAATATCCAGAACAGTACATAATCATGCTTTGAAAGATTTTCTTTAACACGGTTTTCAATTCTTTTGAAGAAATATGTATATATATATATAAATTAATCTTTTGTTTCGCCTTTCAAGAAATTTATTTTTATCCTCGTATTTTTTAAATATATTGCTATTTTTATCCTATAAAAGATTCATAACCATCGAAATTTCTACCGCTTATATGTTATATATTGAACACAGGAGAATTTGTAATAGATATCCTTAAACAATGGCAATATAATAGGTAGCAATTTCTTTTCAGAAACTCATTGTTTCTACTCGTCCAATAAAATTTCTAAACAATGGACGTGCTTTTTAAATAACAATGCCTATAATGGGAGTCCACTATAAAAAAAGATTAGATTTCTTTTCTGAAATACAAGAAAATATCGAGAAAATGTGTCATTGAGTTCTGAGAATGAATTAATAAAAAAATAAGATCTTAATGAAATCACACCGTTAAGAAAAATGCAAATATTCTCTGTAATGCGTCAGTGGGGTTTTTGTTATTATTCTTTAGAATAACAAAAAAATTAAATTTGCAGAGATTATTGAGAAAAATGAAAAATTGGTAACCTGAAGCAGAATCTAAAGTCGATATTATTCAATGGCTTTTTAAATTAACATTAATGTGTGTGCAGTAATGAAAATATTTCTAATACTTTATGGGATTTAGATATAATGCTGCCTAAAACAAGGACGGATATCAAAGATAGTAGAAATCGTGTAAAAACGTGAATTTGTTTCTCTTTCATTCTAAGATAAATTTTCCTTCCTAATGAAGCTTACTATTAAATGACTTTTACGTCAATAAAATATATATTTATTGTAATTTGTGTTAAAATTTAAAACAATTTTTTTCACAATTTGATGTTTTATACATTATTGGGGAATTGAAGTTTTTATCTAACTAATGTTTTTAATAGATTAACTGATATATTAAAATATAGAATATGTTATGCAGTTAAATAATGGTACACTGTTAAAAGATTGTGAAAATTTATGTGATGAATATTGTTTAGATTTACATAAATTTCATTACATTTACATAATGTGTAACTGTAAATTTAATACGTCAAATATTTGATTCACGATTAAGTACTGTAGAAATATAAAGCTTACAAGGAAAAAATAAGGCAATTAGTTTTTAAAGGGTGACTACATAAGAATTGGGTTCCCCTTGGCAAATTTGGCCAAAATATTGCCGATATTTACTAAAACACGAAGGTAATTCATCCAAACATTGTATTTCTTCCTTTTTCTGGTGACTTAAATTAATGCACAGTGCTCCATCGTAATAGAATTATATAGTCTTATTTAATTAAAGAAAACGACTTGGAATCCGGACATTTATATTTATGGGCAATTAATCGCTTAACAGTTTACAAACGGAACAGCTCCAAATTATTAAAAATTAGTCCTAGTGAACCATTTATGTTTTGTTATACCTAATTATTTTAAACATTACGCACTTTTAATATATAAGAAAAAAAATACACAAGGAGAGTTGTATGCAAATATCATATAAGTTATAATATAGATACAGATTGTTTCGACACGGTGAGATCAGGAGAAAAAATTAGGTGACAATACTTAAACCATTATCGCCAAGTTGGCTGGGGAACCCAGTTCTTTAGTCAAGCCTTTAAAAGACATTCTATACGATTTTCTTTTATTTTAAATTTATTTTAAATCAAAATACTTTTAACTTTATATACTTTACATAGGAGTTTTATACGACTGAGTATTAGAGTTATGATTATAATAATAATCTACAGAAAGTAAGTTCAAAGGTAAAATCTTAAAAAAATATTCAAATTGAAGGATGAATAGATACTCATATTATATCCAAGCATTAATAATAGATATACATAATTATGTTTTAAAGAGAATTTATTAAACCAGATGGATATAATTTAAAACAGCAAATTATGTTATTTATGTATAACTATGATAAAAATTTAAATTTTCAAATTCTAAAGCTTAAAGTATTTACTGCATTCAATAATGTTAGCGATATTATAAGAGAAAGAAGAATGCATTATTTGCATAGAGCATAGGAAGGAAAAGATTTGTATCAGTACTTTAGTTGTAAATTTTGATGCTGCCTGTTCCTGCTAGAATGAAAGGGATACAAAGACCTTGGAAATGCACTTTCTGTGCATAAACTTTATTGCTTAATGAATATTCTTCTAGATTTTTATTGGAACTTAAGTTGTGGCTACACAACTTAATCCACCTGTTATTATGTTTGTAGTGTTTCATCTTTGACATTTTTATTTCATGTCATTGATCGGTACGTGAAATTGCTTCTCTGCATTTGTAAAATAATTTTTTTCTACTCTAATGTATCACTTTTATGAATTCTTCATCCTATTCATCTCATATCTCCTCTTCATTCTAATTTATAAGTTGTTCCTGGACACGTGAAAAATATTTTCCAACCTTACTGTATTACACTTATTTCATCTTACCCCAACTACTAATTTTCATTCTACATTTATAATTTTCATTACACTGTACTATGTCAAAATAAAGTTTGTAATTATTTATTAAACATCCTGCACTGTTTTATTATACCTTTGTCTTTAATTTTTGAAGTATGACTATTACTATAGGCAACATAAACCAAAAATTCAGTATTATGAGTTTTTTTTTAAGAGGTCAAGATCACAGGCACCCTTAAAAGATTTCTTTAAACACTATATTTTATTTAATAGTTAGGCTAAAACAGTTAGGACGGGAAAAAGGCTATAAAACTTTATTTTTTTATTTAAATAGTTTAATTAATGGTAAATTCATGGAACTAGTTTTCATAGTAATTGTTTATACTTAATCAGGAAAAATGAAGTTTCTATTTTCCAAAAAGAATTTTCTTTTTCTGGTATTTCCGGTTTAATTACAAAGCATAAACTAGATAGCAAATTTAGTTTGCAGCAAACTTGCAGCAGTCTAGCTTTGCAAACATGCAGAAAGTTCAGCATGACAAGTCTGCAAGTCTGAAACAAGACTGTAGCAAGTCTACGCAAACTTCGAAGTCATCATACCTCCAACTTGCAGCAAACTTGTCGTATCAAACTTGCAGCATGTTTGAGTTTGATACGGCAAGTTTGCTGCAAGTCTGATACAACAAGTTTGCATCAAACTTGCATGAGAAGTTTGCTGCAAATTGGATGAGAAGTTTGCTGCTAGTGGGAGGTATGGTGACTTCGAAGTTTGCGTAGACTTGCTGCAGTCTTGTTTCACACTTGCAGACTTGTCATGCTGAACTTGCTGCAAGTTTGCAGGCTTGCAAAGCAAGACTGCTGCAAGTTTGCTTCAAATTAAATTTGCTATCTGGGTAAGTGGTAAATTACTCTTAATTCCTAAAATTTGTTTCATAATTAGATAACTGATAACTGCGTTTACTTTCTGAGTTAAAAATAAAATTTAATAGAAGTGTCCTTTAAAATATCACATTTTAAAACCATTTACTAAACCAAGAGCAGAAATATGGAGCTTAAGTCCACAATTTTACCCCACTATGCCCTGTTTAATTATTTCTTTTTTTACATTTTGCCATTATTTTAGCCATATTTGGCAATTAGTGAGCATATATCTGCGCATTTTCGTGCAATCATACTATAGTTTAAATGCAGATTACTTAAGTAAATCACATTCCTGTAATTTAGCAGACAACATTGCATTAAATTATACCTTTGAATGTTTTTTTTAATGTAATTGAAAACTTTTCAGTGGGGTGATGATAATAAAGTAAGTCCTAATATTTATTCATGAGAAAATCTCTTTCGTGAAAATTTTCAGTTCTCCATGCATAAGTTATTGGAAGAAAAATCAATATTTCAAACAGGGATTCTAAACGATTACTATATTTATTGTTTAAGTAATCGTAAACTAATATTTCATCCGTTGCTACCTAAAACAGACTTGGTATAAACGAAAACACAAATAGACAAGAACTAAGGATGTCAGTATTCAAATATGTTGCAAACCATATTTAATTTAAAGTACTATAATATTTTGCTATTCTTATAGTAAATACAATAAACTTCGTACTAATTGTTTTTTAATAAAAAAGTAGCTATTTGAAATACAATATTATTAAAAGATGTAATATATCATTTAATAATTATTTTGTACTTAAATAATTTATATTTTACTCAAATTAAATTATTTTTATTGCAGAATATAGAATTTTAAAAAGCACAAAATGTTTGAAAGTTTTTCACATTAATAAGGTAAAAACATCACATATGATTACTTATAACATATTAGACTTTTATTTTGAGAAATTAATGGGTTTTGAAATCCCACATGTAGGCTATGCAGAACGTATTGGATTTAAGATGAGTGTATTTTTCTTTTTACTTGGCTATCCTTACCTTTAATGAACACTAAACTATCTTGGATTTTAAAATATAACTATTAAATAATAAATTTAAAATTTGCTATAATGAAATACATTATTGCCTTTCTAGCTGACTAATATTGGTATTTAAAAATATTTTTATTTGAATGTGACATAATTTCTATTTTGCAATGAAAAGGTGAATTTTTTTTTATTTCTTAACAAATTTATCATTCATGTTCATTTAATTCTACAGTTATTCGTTCCTAAGATTTCAAAATAATAGCTGTTATAAAAAATTCGACGCATGTGTGCTCATGAATAATTGCTGACTGCATGTGCTGGAAAGTTAAGTCAAGCTACGAGTACTTTCATAAAACTTTGTCATATTTGTATCCTTTGTTCTTTTAGAGGTACGTCCATTTTTATAATTTAATACGTAAAATTTTCTTAAAGTACATCTCATTAGCTACAATACATTTAATCAAAATATTCCAATCAGGTGAATAAAATCCGAAAAAACAATTCATTAATATTCAACAACTAAACACCCCCTAGTCACAAACCCTATTATTAAATTACAATTTACGCAAAGAAAAATATGGCTTTACGTTGTAATAAATACTACATGATATTTAAAATGAATGCTTAATTTAAAAGCGTAAGGACAAACTAAAAATATAAAAAATAATATTAAAGCATGTTTAAGTATTTCTCAAGAAACAGCAATTACGGTGATTAAATGAATGAAAGCCTCTGTTTATGATAGTTTCTTTTCGTAGAAACTATGAATTATTTATAAATTACTTTCTTATTTACTTTGTTTGGGAGATATTATATAGGAAAATCTTCTGAAAAACATTTTACGGAACAATGCTGGCTAAGTATGATTAAAAACATTTTCAATTCATTTTAAGAAAGGTTTGGTGTGTTGTCAAATAATGACACTCGTTTTTTCACAGTAAAATGACATTGATAAATATTAGAAATTTCTAGACAAAGATTACTGTCTTGTAAAAATTAGGAAAGAATTGTTTTATTTTTATTTACGTAAATCTTATTTATTTATACTGAACAAGAATTGTCAAATTAAATCTTACAACAAATTAAGAGACAATTTCTTATAATCATTTTTACAATCAATAATTTTATAATCAATAAAATCCATTAACTACTATAAGAAACCTATTTTTTCGGTTTCTTTTTAATTTTAAAAAGTATGAATGATTCTAAGGTGTATTTTTTGTTACATTTAAAATGGACGATTAAACAGTATTTTGTCTAAACTCATCTCCAAACATTTGCAAATATTGAATTTAAATACGATATATGCTGTATGTTATCAAAAAATTGGCATGAATTTATAAACATTAAACTTTGTATATGTGTGAAATTTATTCTACTATTTTCACTATTAATGACCGTAGGATGCTTTCATTTTTGAAAGGAATAAAATGTTAATCAACCATATGTGACATGCTTTAAGCAATATTTGGTTTAGTGCTATTTTAGCCATAGAGTTTCTTTACATTGTTGGTAAAAGCTGATACCCAACTCATTATTTAGAAGCAAGCTTATACAATTATCTACATAAAATACTATGTTTTTTTAGTTTGTAGCAAGTGTCAACTTTTAAGTACATCGGATGTCTTATCTGCTTTAATTTACTATAGTCCAGATTTTAGTTAAAAAAAATTAAAGAAATTGTATTGGACATCATTATTATTATTCATTTTATTTTCATTTTTATCATTTTATTTTATTTTATTTTTTTTTGCGGTGATGCATCTCTATTATTAGGGACACTTTTTAATTTACGTAATAAAAAATACTCTAATAATACATCTTAAATTCAGCTATGTGAACTAATTTCAATCACAGCCAGTGTTCAGTACGTAGAATTTGTTCATTTTATACTTGTGTACAGCTTTCAACCTGTTAGTAAAAGCTAGTATTTATACACTGATTATGCCTGAATTCTGTAATATTTATTTAAAAAATTGAAACACTTCTTGGCAGCATTTGTGTGTTATGCCTCTGAAATTTAATTTTCAAATAAAAACTAAATCCTCCCAGTTACTCCAAACGTAGTCATCTCCTTTTATACCGTAATGATTAGGCTGTTTTGTTATATCTGAAAATAAAATGGGTTTGAGAGGTCTTACTTCAGTATTTAACTTTGAATGTATCTGCTCACTGATACGCAATTGCGTTATTAATATTCTTGTAATAGAAAGTCTTGAAGTAATAATTTATAGATTGAAATATTCAAATCCAACAAAAAAAAATCCACTTTTCAAAAAGTTGACGGAAAAGGAAAAAAGCCAGACTAAACACCAAATGAATTGATAAGTTTGAAATAAACGCTATATGAAATTGAAGTCAACCGTTAAAGAACTGTGTGCAGTAGATGGTTCTTGATGAAAGAAACTTTTACAAACAACCTTGGTCTGTAGAAGTCTCTAGAGTCCTTGGTCTCGAGAAATACTGCAGAAGACGAATTAAATATATTACAAGTTACATCCAAATCAAAATGTTTGAATACAATTAGAGATAAACAAACATCGAAGAAAAATAGTATAATGCTCCAAAATATTTCTCAGAAAAAAAACTATGATTTATATTTAATGGAGGAAATCACATTTCAATACGTAAAAAAATTAACATAAATTATGAAATTCAAATAATGTGTAAGCGACAACATTTATACATTATATATAAAATAGAAACTTCTATTTATAATCAAATGAAATCTATTCAATTATTATAATATTAACATGACAGAGTTTCTATATTTAAAGAAAATAAGAAAATATAAAATCATTAAATACAGTGAGAATCGTAAAATTAATATGTGTTTATACAGGAAATATCTTGGTCGTAATGCAATAAATACAGTTACTTTAAATTTAAAACTAAAATTTATTGAGAATGTTTTGAATTAATCTTAAAGATGCTGGTAAATAAGAAAATTCATTTAATAAAAATACTCGAATTTTTCCATATTTTTTAATCATTGAAAAAAATTGCATACTTAACAAATATTTGGAACCAAGTATATATAATATAACAAACATGATGTCCAATAAAATGTTTAAATATTTCAACATGTTTAGTTTTCTTGTATCTGTGCATAGAAATTCTAAAATTATGAATTTCATGAATTTCAATTTAAAGAGGGATTATAAAATATCGTAGAATGCAAAGATAACATTTAAAAAGTTCTTTAGCTCAGTAATTAGTAAGAAAATTTTAATGTAATTCCTTGAGCAATGCTTAAAGGTGTTAAAACATTTAGAATATGTTAAAAATTGAAAATAGAAGCTTTGAAGGTTCAATGGTTCTGAGCCTAAAGTCATAAGAAATTTGTTGAGAAATAACACCTTGTTCACTTTATGTTCCTTATGTCTTTATATATCAGATAAAAATCTTCCAAAGAGATACAGTCCATTGAACACGAAAAAAAATACAGAATCTTGTTTATCTTCGTCCAATTGTTAGATAATAAAACGTTCGAGAAGTGAAACTCAATCAAGAAACGCATTTGAGTTAGACACAAAGGACTGTAAATCAGTTTTAGCTTCTCGTAAACAGAAAAATCTCGTGTTTCCTCTATTTTGAGAAAATCCGATTTTCAGGTAAAAAGATGTGTTTTGATTTATTCGAAATATCACTTCATTTTAGCTTTTATGTGACGATCGTAAAATTTCAGTTCAGTTCAGACCTGTTATTTTTACAGTTGAAGAATTTTATTGACAATTCAGGAACACAGATTGAAGCTACAACGCTATTAGTGGGTTTCTACTCGGAAGCTTCTATAAGATACTATAAAATCAATACGTATAGTTATATAATGCAAGATGCATGCAGTTTCCATTATTCGATTTGGCGGAAATTAAACTGCCAACTACGATCATAGAGAATTGCCAAGTAAGTAACCTGTACCTCCTACTATTCCATTCCAGCAAATTATACTAACTCATTGTACATTAGCACAAATTTTGCAGTACTCTATAAACAGTGCATAGTATTTAAATATATAAACACTTTAAAAGAAAACACATAATCCACGTAATACATTAAACTATAGTCCATCCCTCAAAAGATTTAGATTTAATTTCATTCGAGTAAAAGTTTGACAAAAGCAGTTTGAGATTTAAAAGAAAAACTTTTTATATGTGCATATTTTATATTTTTTCATCATTTGTAGTAAAACCTCATTATAAATTTAATTAAAGAAACCAAAATAATTATCGCAATATCCATGAACGGTATAATTTCAATTAAAAACACACAAACTATGGTTATTTTTATATGATTATGACACAATAATAAAATTAAAAATGAATGGTCAAATTGTTAACTATCGTCAAAGTATACAATGTTTTTATATCCGTTTATGCAATAAAGTTCCTAAACCTAGAGATCTTATTTTTTTAAACAAATCTATTACGTTTGTCTAATTATTATTGTTATTTCACTGATAAATTAAGTTACAATATACGTAGTATAAAGTACTCACTGGTTTTCCCAACGTATTTTAAAACTACAATTTCATTACAGATGGATAGGAAAATTACTATTGGACTTAGGAAAAACATTGTTTTACTAAAGTGTATGGCTCTAAGTAATATCATTAAACAGAGGGGACATTCGCATTATATTGTATGAAAAGTCCCCAATACAGCAAAATATAATCAATACAAGTGTATCAGTGTATTGAATAATGTTGTAGCGAGTTATTACTGTATATATGTGTAGATAGATATTTCTTTGCACAGCATTAATTCTTTTAGTTTTTGAAAAGTTACAGTTATGAAAAATTAACTCATTTGCATACTAAATAGTGATATTGAATACTTATTATAAAAATTTACTCTATTGCATTTATATGAAAGTATTTTAAAGAGAAAAGAGCTAAGTTAATAGTTATTCTAGCCATAATTCAAAAATAATTGGGCATATATGCTATTCAGTAATAATTCTTAGATTAAGTCTGCTCATAAGATGTAATTAGATTAAGTTTTAAAACTATTAAATAAATTTAAATTACAATATATCTCTCGATCCAATTGATCTTTTATTTATTTTTTACTTCAGAGTAAAATAAATGTTTGAAATGTTTTTCTTGATTAACATTTTGATCATTAACACACCAAATTTACTTTATGGCATGTGTATGAAAGTATTCTAAAGAGCAAAGAGTTAATAGTTATCTAGATATAATACAAAACAAAAATAGGCAAATATGCTATTCAATAAAAATGTGTAGATTAAGTCTGAGCATAAGATGGAATTAGATTGTTTTAAAATTGTAAAGTAAATTTAAATTACAATGTATCTCTAGATGCAATTGATCTTTTATTTATTTTTTACTTCTGGATAAAATAAATGTTTTAAATAAATATTTTTTCTTTAGCTTTTTGATCATTAACACACTAAATTTTCATTAACATTAGAACGCCATATTAACGCTTAAAGACGTTTTGCAGTTAAAATAACAAGCTAATAAAGAGTGAAAATAAATTTACAGGGCAATATTTCATTTCATATTAAATATAATGTACTGGCCGCCTTTCTTGTTTTAAAATAAATTTGAATTAGTTGTCTATGAAATATAACACCGAAACAAAGTTCAATAAGAAGCTGATCACCTCCTAGATTAAATATAGCTTGCAAAAATTATAATTTTTAACATATCGGTAACAAATGATAATAATTTATTTAACCCGCGAGGACTCGCTCCGGGCCTTTGAGGTCCGAGCATTATAAAAACATTCCATACAAAGAAAACCAATATCAATAAACTTCAATAGCTGTTTTATAGATCTTTTAGATCCCAATAACATGCATTTCCTCAATTTTCTCTGAATATGTCTCTTAGAAAGAGATATTTTTAATTTATTCGTGCTACAGAGACCCCAGTACTTGCCCAAACACTTTTGAGTTTTTATTTAGCATCTGGGATGGGAGGAGAGATGCTATCAAAATTCATCATTATTTTATTAAAATAATGAAATATAAAAATGAAATATAGAGATGTGATTGAAGTTTTTATCTTGTGTTTTTCTTTTCTTTGTGTATTCGGAAAGCGAATTAAAAAAGATCTACAGTCCAAATCCATATCTCAAATAATCCGAAATATATTTTAAACTTTTAATAAAGTATATTTGGGAATACAAACTTTATGTTCATCATCAAAAGCAATTTTGTTGGTATTTGGCTGAGAAAAGTTTCACCGGGGCACCGAGGCACGGCGCACGTTCTCGTGTAACTGTGGGGAGCATGCGACCTCGCGGGTTAAATCCGTAAGTGTCTGTTGTTTATATAATTGAAAATCATAAATATAAAGCACATTTTCAGTTAAAAGCATACGTTATCCCAAAATGAATTCCATTAACGTCTTAACAAAAGCCGGTAGTAAAAACATTGTGAACGAAAATTATGGTAAAATCACAGTCAAAATCACCACATGTCAGTAGGTGCGTAATTTACCTCCAGGCCACAGAAGCATATGCAGTTGGCGTATAACAGAACATATTTTTCCATTTAGAAAACAGATTTTTCTCTAATCTAATTGTTTAAGATTGAATACTTTATTTTCACCAAATTATTAAACCTATTCGCAAAATTTCAGATCTCTAGCCAATTAGAAAGGTAGTTAAAAATTGATTACAAAATATCAAATGACACACGAGTGAAGTTATATAAAAGTTCTTAAAGATATTTAGTAACTTGGTAAATGAAATACACCATATAATTTTCATTTTTCATTCATTCCATATAGCTCAAGCCATTGTGAATTTATAACTACTGCAATGTGCATTTCTGTATAGGGTTATTTATTTTAGTTAAATTTCAATTTCTTCGTAATATTAAACTAAAAAAATGCAAGCTAATGATGTAAAAAATATACATTCAATCGATTTTTGTCCATTGTACTACACCAGTGGTGGGCAAATACGATTCTTTTCAGAGTAAGCAATATATGTCAACGCGTCTTTAATTTATGAAATAATATTTAAAACTAAGTAATTAAAACTGTTAGAAAAGCAAAGACTAATAGAAAATGCATCAGAAACTTACAATTATAATTGAGTTTCAGAAACTCTTGCCAGAATTAAAGTATACAGACTTATAGAAAGTTCTCTAATTTCCTTTTTGATAGTTATTCGAATCTTTGAAATTCCCAGTGAATTTCTTAAAGCTACAGTACCATTCACACTTCAATAAATATCAACTTCCAGAACTTCTATAGACGACTGTAACAAATTCTGCACAAAATTCTAAATGTCTGTCTAGTTGCCATAGTTAAATATTTAAACTATTTTTTGTTTTACCAATACGTTTATATCATTCTTATCTTTATCAAAATTATTCGGAAACAAATATTTTGAAAAAACTTACTTTTAATTACTATACATATTTTTATGTATTCTATTTAGGTCTTAAAACTTATGGAGCATTTTAAATAAATTAAAAATAATCTATATATATATATAAATGAATTTGTGTCTGTCTGTTTGTCTTTCTGTCTGTCTGTACTCAATAGACTCAAAAACCATGCATCCAATAGCCGTGAAAATTTGGGAAATATTTAGGTATATCCCTGGGAAGGTTTTTGTAAATTTTTAACGTTCGAAATCCATTCCTTCCCTCTTTTTCGAGCATTTCATTTCATTATTCCAAGAATTATTTTCCCGGTTAAAAGCAAACGATTAAATTTTTAATTTATCGCATCATACCTAAGTGAAAGAAGCAATATTTCTAGCAATGTGACGTCATCCCAAGTAATTGTTTTAAACTCAGTTTTCCTCTGTTAAAAGCAGAAGATTTGTTGTTTGTTTGGAAAATATGAACTGCGCACATTTTGGTATTTTTGTTAGTGATTTATTATATTCTTGAAGAATTGTTCAAGATCTTACTTACCATTAAAATTCGTGTGTAAATAAATGCATTTATAAATATAAATACATTTGGATGCATTACTTCGCCCAGTACGATGAATGCTTAAACTCTTTCCACCATTAAAATACCGTAATTACAATCAGTTAAAAGTATATTAATTAAAATATATAATGAGTGGTGTCATTTATTGCCAATAGCTACAACTATTTGTCGCAATAAATTTTTCTCTTTGAAATATCCCAGTATCAAAATCATTTTATTTTTAATAGATGAATTTTTTACTTCATCAAAATACGTAAATCTTTATTTTACTTTCTCAATTTTTTTAAGAAGTTAGTATTTTTTCTGTTATATGTGGGTGTGATTTTTATTTTCAATAATTACAAATTCGCCATGTTCTATCAAATTTGTTTTTATTTCACAATTGCCATTTTTTAAAGAATAAGTTATCATCATAGGTTTTGTTGTTTAAAATTTAATTTTTATGTATGTAAAACATTAGTACTAAAAGGCATCCAATCTCGGAAATGAATTACCCATTCAGAACAGTACATATGTATTACTCTCCACAGTATTTTGAAATTTGACTCCTACATTAAAAAAAGTCGTGGAATTGGGAATTATTATGCAGCGGCTCACAGGCTACACAATGCATTTACTGGATATTCAGGTATTAAAATAAACTGTTATAATCGTCAACAATCTGAAGTATATAAGATTTGTTCAGCATTTCTATCAATACGTCTTATTATTTTTTATAGTGGTTCTAAACCTTTCATCAAAATATTTTAAAACCCAGACCGAAGGCTGGGTGTGAAGCAGATAGTTTTATATATTTAATAAACTGTAAATGAAACGTGGCTCTTTATAATGTATGTAAAACTGAAATCCATTTCTCTTTTGCTTCAAACAAACTCATTGCTGCATTGTAAGATTTATATCAGTATAGAACTAAATTAATTTCCACATTTAATTTAAGTTCTACTTTAAAAGCAATATTAAAAATAAGGGGGAAGATGTAAATATCTGCTTGGTATGCAATCTTTTAGTATAAAAATAATACCTACAAAATTATGTTATTTTATATTCAATTTCATTTAAGTACAGAATAGTATAATTAAGTATGTTTTACAAATGTAGGATTGTTGCCCTTGTTAGTATTTTACCATACAACCCGTTGCCCTTTCTATTATAGTAGAACCATATAGGCAGGACAACATCACTCCCTATGACTGGACAACACACAAATACTACCAAGCCTTACACAGGAATCGAATCCATCGGGTGGGAACACAATATGCTAACCACTATACAAATATATTTTTAGTATGGTTTTGCAATTTTAGAATATTTAATACAATATCTATATCATTCCGAATTGCAATTTTTTTTCTTCCGAATATAAAGCTCATTTAAAACATAAATTCTAAAAAAATATTACATGTTTTAATGACATTTTTATGACTTACAAATTAAAATGTTATATGACCATACTAAAATAAAATCCTTATAAAAAGTTATTGTGATTTGTTCTAAACGTACGATATCCAGTAGAAGTACCTTAATATTTTTTCTTAATTTCACAGCACGTTAAACTTTAATTGCGAACACAAATTTCATCTCGTAAATTAAGCAAGATTTTCATCTCATTCAAGAAAAAAAATATCGTAAGCTAATTTTATTTAAAAAATGTCCAATGTTATTAATGTTATAACAAATGTTCAGATATGTAATTAAATTGCTTCTTTATTTGAAAAATCCTTTAAAGCAATCAAATGAAAAACTTAAAGCAAGTTTTACTTTGTATTAAAAAACAAGATAAAATCGTGATTTTAATAAAATTTAAAAATGGTTCTATCTAATTAAAGAAGCAAATATGCACAATGATTAACTTTTCAGTTACATTTAACTATTATTTAAATTGGTACAAATTATTAATATAGTGTATTTTATTATACTGTGATTACATATGTATTATTAGAATTAGTTTAAATGTTTATATATTATTTTTGAATAAGAGATAAACTGTTTTTTTATTTTTTATGCTTATCTATTTATTTATGCTTTTCTGCAACAGTAAATGTACATTGTATACATTTTATTATCATTTCATATTAATTTAGTAACACAATTTTTATATTGCTTGTACATTTATAATAAGAATTTATTTCATTCATGATTCGCTTTCATTCATTTCAATTTCCTGATTAGCTTAACGATCTTATACATTTGAAATTTATGCTTCCAGCATGTGTATCAATTGCAATATACTAAGTCTTTAAAAATTAAAATTGCATAATAATCTGTGAAACATGTAAAACCTGTTTCAACTCTTATAAACGTATAGTATTATTCGTTTTAATTTACTATATTGAGAAATTTGGAACAGTTAATACACTAGAATTTTGAAAATGTTATAACATTTTGGTTACGATCTGAGCTATAACTCAATTTAGAATGTGTAACATATTTAAAATCTCTTTGTAACGAATTGGAGTGAAACGTAGGTAGCCAGTTTGACAGAAAGAGATTTAAATTAATAACACACATTATTTAGCTCTAAAAATATATTTAAAATCTACTGAGCTACAAATCAAACAGTCAGGTACAAAACAATTAAAACATAAAACAATTAAGGTAACAAAATAATGACGGTACTACATCGCTGAATACTGGAGGCTGACTGAATAATTTTGTCTATAACCGCTAGGGAGCTATCCTGCTATTTGTTAAAAAAAGTTATTATTCTACGTACTTTATTTAAGTAATCTGAAAAACATATTCATAGCATGATTTATTATTACATAATCTGCTGAATATAGGCTCAAAACTTAGGAAAATTAGAAACCAAATTAAAAGTATAATGAAATCATAGCTAACTAGCTGCTTCGCCCCCAGTCTTCGGTCTGGGTTATATATGTTTCTCAAAAGAAGGTTTAAAACCACTATTAAAGATAAACGTATTAAAAATTTTTTGAATAAATCTCGAAATCTGCAGATTGTTGATGAATAAGATATAGCTTATTAACATAACGCAAACCCTGATATACATATGTAATTCGTCGTATTGCCCGGGAACCACAGCTTAAGTTGACTAAATTCTAAGACTTTCTCTACTACATAGGTCAAACGTCTTTATGTTTTAGATACACATGCTTTTAATGTCTTTACTGTGAAATTTTCTTTGAAATAGATGTCTATTCCTTAAATTTTGAGTTTTATAAATGTTTTCTTCACGTGCTTAAAATCCAAAGTATTTTTTTTTAATTCCATAACCAATGTTACGGTTCCTTTTTTGGCGTATAGAGGTTCCTTTTATGTTTACTGGTGCACCAACAATGGTGAAAATGGAGTTTTAGTCATTAATAAAGAATTCATTTTTTTATCTCTATCATATAGGCTTAAACTACATAAGTCATACAAAAACTTTATGTTATAAACCTTGAATTACTTAAAGAAATTATGACGTTATTAAAGGCTTAAGTCAATTTTTGACTAATTCTTGAAAAATAAAAAAAATAAAAAAATATTTTTACACTCGAATTTTACTTGCACTACGGGTTATTCTACGGGATAGACTGGAAGTAAGAAATTTTCATATGAGAAGTGAAAATTAGGAAACTACAGCAAACCGTATATTTATAAAGACAAAAAACACACAAACGGACACTGTTTTATGTTTATAGATAATATCAAGGGTGCAGATGCAGTATAGGTTATCATATAAGGGTTTTGCATTTCTTGCATTTTTTTTTTATTTTGACGAGGTTTATTCAGATACGAAACTAGTTATAAATTTGTTTTCAGTCTTTAAATTTCTTCTAAATTTAAAGTTTTTTGAAAATTTAATATAATATATTAAAAATAAAAATAATATGTATAGATATACTTGAAATGGTATTAATTATGCCTATATATATTATTATTACATATGCACAGAAGAAAATTCACGTTTATATATTCAGCGGAATGTTTTAAATCTTAAGAATTCCGACATAAGACGGTTTTATTTTATTCTAGATTAATTGTTATTTATTATAACATTTAATTATATTCAAATAAGAGTAATGATTTTATATTTTTAAATAAATAAAACTACTGTTGAATATATCACGAACTTTTGCATAATTTTATAAAATATTTAACAAACACAACTTCAGCATGCATCGATTTCTGTTAGAAAGAATAAGATTACTTATTTTAATAAAGCAAAAACAAAATTATTTTCATTTCAGAGGAAACACATAAAGTGTATTATCTATTTTTAAGCACAGTTTACAAAAAATTCAAATTTCTCTACAAATTAATACATTAAAAAATCGTCAAATTAATGACGAAAATATAAAAGTACTTAATTAAATTTTAATCATGGAAGTATTTGGCTTAAATTTTGTGTGAGTATATATCTAAAAGTATTTCAGTTTTATATAATTGCAATTTAATAAAAATAAAAATAAATTGTGAATCCATCTGATATAAAGATAAAATAAACTCTAAAAAACTATATTCTTTATATATCTTTTCTAAAATAAATTAAATATAAAAGTTTTAATTTATAATTTTTCAAAAACATTTTCTCTCTCATGAATACATAGGAAATGATAAATTATTTCCTATAACTTATGCATATCACAAAAATGTACAGAAAATGTTTTAAAAAAGTAAAATTAGCTCACTTATTTATAGTAAACAGAATTTATTCCATCATATTAAAAGAAAATAGGCCTATAACACCAAAAATAATTAAATATTGTGATGTACTACTAACGTTTTGTGAAATTTAGCAAATTTAGATCATTAAGTAAAAATAGCTCCTTAATTTCACAGTACGTTAAACTTTAATTGTGAACCAGAATTTTATCTTGTAAATTAGACTGGAATTTAGTTCATTAAAAAGTACGTAAACGATATCTTTAAAAAACATTTGTTTTAATGTTGTATTAATGTTCAGACATTTAATATGTTTATTTCAAAATTCTCAGAAAACCTCAAAGAATGTTTCAACTTGATTGTATTAAAAAGATGAAAAATTCATGTTTGTAGTTAAACCTTTAACTGTTCTTTTTAATACAGCATAAAAATGCACTTTTAGAGTTAAAAAAATATTATTAATTAAATCTATGCAAATCATTTGCCTAGTATATAATCTCATATTTAGATTAGAGCATACAATAATCTTCAGAACTTATCGTTTAATTTGTATATAATAATTTAACTATATAAGGTTACATAGAACCTTTCGAGCTGAAAAAGTTTCACTATTTCATTCAATATAAAATGCTTTAAATTAATTGTTGAAATGCTTTAGTATGACGCTTGTTCAGATTAAATTTTTCGTAATGTGATCAATAAATACTTAGCTTTAAGAGATTTATTTTGTTCTATTATGTGAAGCAATATTAAAAAAAAAAAAAAAAGACACAAAATAGGTACACCAAGTGGAAAAAATATAAATCGCAGGAAAAACAACTTTCAAAATTTGTAAATTAACAACTAGATTTCTATATTAAATAAAATGTAATTATTTTTTACATTTTCTGAGCCACATTTATATTAATATAAAAGATGTATTTTATTTTATAGTATGATAAAGTATACATATTAATTTTTAATCTTCCGAATAGTTTTAATTTTTTAAATAAAGAATATCACATATTTTTAAGATTTTACGTTTAGGAAATTAATAAGATATTTATCTTCTATTAGATATAAAACTTTACCTTCTAGAATGCAACTAATTTTAAACTTTTTAACAATTTTTAAGTTTGTTTAAATTTTAAAATTTTAAATACCTTTAAAAGCTTATTATATTAGAATAAAAATGATATTTATTTTCAGTTTGATATAAAATTTTGTTTCTTATTTACATATTTTAACAATTTTCTATGAGATAAGAGAATTGAAATTTTATTTACTTGGTGTATATTTTTAACATTTATTTTAAAAAATACTAATTTACCTGACAAAACTATAACTGTCTTATAAAGTTAGAGTATTACTTAAACCTTCTATAACGAGAACATTATATTTTATAATGAAAGTTATTGTAATGAAGATTTCAAATTTGGAGAGGTCTTAAAAGTACGCTGAACGATGGCCGAATGATAGAGCGCTGCTCTTCAGTACCGGAGTTCGCGGGTTGAAATCCTGCTGATTGTATGAATTTTCTAATCCGTTCTTAATCAGTTTTAATCAGTTAATCCTGGTCTCATTAGCTCCCGTGTAGGAAATCAGTAGAGCGTAACACTCCAAATAAAACCATACATCTTAAAAGTACTTTTAAGAAATCTCGAGTCTTTTGAAGTAACTCTTCAAGTTAATACAAATATCTAGTTCATTTTTAATCCATTATATATTAAGTGAAAGAAAATATTCGAATTCACAAAAATATGAATTATAACTGAATGAAAATTTAAATCATACGTATATGCAAGTTAATATAATAAATGCTGATATGTTATGGAAATAAACAAAAACTAGGGATGCATATTAGGAATGATACAGTTCACGAACACTGGTGACAGGCATGGGGAATCATTTCCTCCACGAGTTTCATTTAATTTCAATTTACTGCTTAACAACCCTTTATCTCTAGTGGCCATCTAAGTGGATAGGAGAATTTGGTTCGTAATAATAAGCTCATCAACCCTCACAATATTTCTCAACATTAGAAGAGAGTAGAATTTTACTCTTGATCCCGTCTCTCTTTCACCTGGTAATTCTCAAGCGAGAAGATATCGTGACCTACAAAATGATCTTGTCCATTCTATGGGTAAGTAGGGAAATATTTATTCCATCTGTCAGATCAGAAACCGAAACGCTGATTTCAAACTCACATGCTGTGATCAATATCCAGTCTCGGGTAGTATTGCTTAATTACTTAATTGATTAGTTCATACAATAAATGTCAGCATGATCTGCTTCTGTTTCAGCTCATTTTGCTTCTGACAAGTTTACGAAGAGAAGATACATTTCATTGAAAGATGTGACTCTAATCATGTTTTAGTAGATTTTCATATGCTTATTAAAATACTACATTAAAATGAAGTCTATCTGCACTGTTGTACTGATTCAATATTTATTATATATCTACTATGCAAAATCTAATTTTCAAAAATTTATTTCTGTTTCTATCACTTTATAATTATCCTCTTTATAATGACATAAAAGCCTAATACTATAATATTAGCTTAAAACAACAAGTCCTTAATACATTAATAAATTTTATTATACAAAATGCTCATGGTACTCCAAAATTCACTATTGTGACAGTTTAAAATGAAGTAAATTTATCTTAGATCTAAACACTACTACTATTGGTATTAACGTACCAATTGTTTTATACTAGTTTATCTCAAATAATATTTGTATAGAAATGAAAAATCACAGTAAAATAATTCTTAGACCAAGAACAAGCATTAAAGTATTTCTAGTTCACTACATATTACCCATTCGCGCTTCGGTTTTAAACAATATATTTAGCGTGTATATATATATATATATATATATATATATATATATATATATATATATATATATATATAAACAAATCTGGGTTTCAAATTAATTTAAGTTAAATATGAAACATATAAAATTGTTCTATATAAGTGTCGACTGTTTTATCAAAATATTTCAATATATAACGTCATCACATATTTAGCAACACGGCACAATAATTTACTATTTCAACAAACATTATTACATGTATAGCAAACAATTTAACAGATGACAATATCCGAATATTTGAGAAACGTAATTTCTCTCGAATCTGAAATCCACTAATCACGTACACAAACACCAAACTGTAAAAAATATTGAAATTTAAATAAATGAGAAAAGATTATTGATGAATTCAAATGAAAAACAATGTATAGAGAATAAGAACTAATAGAGAAATAGAAGCTATCATAAAATCTGAAAAGATAAACATTTACTTAGGTTATCTTTTCTTGGTCACATTGAGAGATAATCTGGTATTTGAGTGGTAAAGTTATTATACTGGAATTCATAGTGTAAAACACTGATAATGCTTCAGAATAGGTTGCCCCTTAGTAAATTTGGTTAAATAATTCTTAATGTTTATTAAAATGCAAAAGGTATTCATCCGAGCATTGTATTCCTTGCTTGTTTCAGAAACTTCAATTGATGCAGAGTGTACCATTGTGATTTAATTATATACTCACTTTATTAACCAAAACATTTTAGAAACAGGACATTTATTTTTATGGGTAATTAATCCCTCAACAGTTTACAAAGCTCCAACTGCTCCAAATTATTAAAAATTAGCCATAGTATACCGTTAATGGCTCACAATATCTAATTTTTAAGAATTACCCGCATTTACTATATACGAAAATGTTTACACAAGGAAAGTTGGATACCAATATTTACCGTAGTTTCGCACGTATAGTCCTCAGACTATCTGTGTTTAAAAATGAAATTTCTTCAGCCTCGGATTATCTGCCGGTGAGGACTATCTGGTAGTTGTTCATTGCTCAAATCATCAAAATCGGAAGAAGGGGTGGGGGCACGGCCGATGATCAAATCTTGAAAAAAAAAAGCACGAATCCCGAGACGCCAAGAAAACATTGTATTGGTAATAAACCATGAAACAAATACAACCCATAAAGCAGAACGAATCAGTAGTAGCAATTAGATCAATCTTAAATTGTGTCCGCACTCCAATACGGATCTCCGTACGGAATTCCATACTCCAGTACGGAAAAATATCGATAATTACTATTTAGAACTCCGATTGACAACACCGGGTGGATGAGTTCAAGACTGAAAGTTGAGGGTCGAAGATCATTTCATCACGAGGCTCATTCATTTGCGGTAATATTGGTCATTCATTTTGTCTTTAAAACATCGTCGCAGTTTTACTGCTGATTTCAAGCTAAAAGTAATTCAGAAGATCGACACTGAGGTTGACGAGAAAGCAGTAAGAAATTGGCGCAAGCAAAAGGAAACATTAAACATATGAGAAGAAAGCTATCCAATCGTCATGGAAACTACAATGGCCTGCATTAGAAGACGATTTACATACCTGGGTTCTCGAACAACGAAGTTTAGGTAGTCTCCGAGGCTATGGCAGAAGAAATGCTTTCAAATTTTAAAGGTAGAAATAATTGAGTCTAATCCAGATTTTTTTGGCACTCTACTGTACTAAAATGATTTAATATTGAAATAGTAAAATACACATTTTTGCTCGTACAGTCATCTAGTGGTGCGGACTATCTGATGATTTATGAAATTGTTTAAATAAAAATTCGTGCCCGGGAACTATACAATGGTGCGGACTATACGTGAGAAATTACGGTAAATCAAAATATAAACACAAATTGTTCGGAGACTGCGAGATCAGGAGAAAATGTTGAACTACCATCCTTAACACTCCATCGCCGAGTTAGAAGGGGCACCTAAACTCATAGGAGGAACAGGAAAATACTACATAAACAAGTATCTAATTACAAAAATGTAACTTTGAAAGGCATTATTTTTTCAAGACTTTAAAACACTTCTTAATTTTTTGCTAAATACTGTAAGTTTAAAGTTAACTTATCCCCTTAAATTGAAAGTTTATTTAAAAAATGTATGTTGCAGAAGGTACAATAATAACTATAAATGCAAGTTGGACTTAAAGCGTAGGAGGATGAAACAATATGGTTTAGTAAATTATTAGTTTAAAATTATGAATCTATATGTATGTACACTACAAAGAATAAATTAATCCCATTTGTTACGGTTTTATGAATCCTAATTCATAAAACGCCTTTTATAAACCATTAAAAAATATTTCTGCACCCTAATTATAATTTTCTATTATTTTTACTTTAGTACTATTTTATGAATATTTCTGGGTCTTACTTTGTCAATAGATTGACTAGTTTATTAAGAAATATTTTATGTGTTTACGTTGAATTCTAGAGAAAAACTTAAAATTTGCTGCTTTAAATTAAGTTTTAATATACTAAACAAAACTTGAATTTTAAAATTTTACCTGGATTTATTTTAATGTATGGGAAGAATAGGCAGTACACATTTTACTAGAATCTATAACAATAAAGTTTCAATGAGCTTTTAAACAAAATAAGTAAAAGCTTGATTTTAAAAAAATGAACTATTATCAGTTATATAACCGGTTTTAAGACAAATATAAATGTAATTAACTTACTTGTATTTCATTTGTATAGCGTTTCCTATCTCTAAGTTAATAGTTTTTAAAAAACGTTTTGTCAAGTCCACAGTTTCTTAAATAGGAGAAAAATTAAAATATAAAAAATGCATTAGAAAGAAACATATTACTAGAATCCTTTTAAAGTTTTAAAATAAATCAAAAAACCTTAAAAGAATGCTAAACACTTTCTTTTAACGACACACTGGAATGTTTTAATTCATTTTCTCGTATTTATATCTGGTTGTTCTAGCTCGACATATAATATTTATAAGTAAGGCCCATTTTAAGTAAAGCAGCTAATTATTTTAAAAAATTATACACATTAGGAACTCAGGTAGTAAAAAAATTAATTAAAAATAAGTTTAACTTAACGAGTTCTTTCCAAATTAAACAGAAAGGATTTGAAAGTAGTTTATTGTGAAACAAAAAAAATGCGAAAAGAATATTGATTACAGAAATATTCAACCTTTACGAAGTAAATTAAGGAAAAAGTATAGATATTAGGAAATGCATTTACGTATTAAGTACAGAAGTCTTTACTGGAATATATTAATCAACGTTTGACATTTAATGAATTTGTTACTATAATTCTAGTACATATTTAGCTATTCATATGCTTACTTAGTTGATTTTTGTATTATGAAATCAAAGGAAAATATTTTATGCGAAAAATAATAGTTTTGATTTTATAGAAGATGATTATTACTTGACTATTTACTGTAAGAAACTAACACTAATTACAATGGGTAATATTTTGGTTCTGTACAAATCAAGTACTTCATTGAAATAAATATAATTTAAACAAAAAGAAGGAATTTTAATTCATTTAGTCGTATTAAAAATTATATATACATGCTCAAAAATTTAAAATGTAATGTAATTTTACCTAATTTGGCCCTATATTTTAAAAAAATTATATAGCTATTATATCCATGTTTAGCTATTTATGTGTTTCGTTCGCTAAAGTTTTGCAATAAGAAATAGTAGAAAATAATTATTCGAATTAAAAATTTGACTTTATAAAATTTGAGTTCTATGACTATATTTACAGGACGGGGTGTACGAAATGTTATAAGTGATATTATTTTTAATTAATATAAAAATATATAATTAAAATAAACATTTTATATAAAAACCCGTCAAAATCTATTGAATTAGTAGGATGAAAAATGATGCATTTACATAATTTAACTGCAGACTCAGACATTAAATGTTTGGAAATTTTCCAATTTATATTATATTGTCTGTAATTCTATATAATTGTCTTGAGTGTAAGAAATGTTATAATTGTTATTATTTATAATTAATATAAAAATATATATAATTAAAATAAACATTTTATATAAAAAACCGTAAAAATCTATTGAATTAGTAGAATGAACAATTATTCATTTACATAATTTAACTGCAGACTCACACATTAAATGTTTGGAAATTTTCCAATTTATATATTGTCTACGAAAAAGAAAGGCAGCAAATTACAATAATTATTTTATGGTTTAAGCAAATTATACAAAATATTTAAATATAAATTTAAGTTCGGTGGTCAGTTTAACCATAACTGGCAATTCACTCATTTCTAGAAAAAAATGTGTAGTCAGGTAACTTATTTAAACGCAAAGATATCGTGCCATCCTGTAGTCTTGTCTAGAATCAGAGCACAAGATTCAGTGTTAACATTTCGTCCTTTGTTAAATGTTTTTGCACGCAGTCTGTCTTCCTATTTAAGAAGTTAACATAAGGAGTTTTAACGTCTGATGAGAAAAGTTAATAAAATATTAACTTTAAAAGAATTGGCGAAATATTTAAAATAAAAGTTATTAAGGTAATTTATTTTTTTCACATCCACTTATTAACCCGACCCTCTCACACACACACTGTCATACAAATGTGTATATATATATATATAGGTTTGTGTTTGTGTGTTACACATGCTTGTTTGTGAGTGTGTGAGGAAAAAAAAAACAGGATATTGAGAGCTAGCGAAACTTTATTACACATTATTTAATAATATTCTCAAACATAAATATATTGTTTTAATTTCCTAATTACAAATTAATTTTAATATAGTTGCCATACAATTTTTAAAAAGTTAAAAGTTATATCCAATATAAATTGCTACAGATGTATACTCTTTGGCTATAAAAGTTAAATGTTTTTTAAATGAATTTTAGCTATTAAAGTTTAATTAAGTATGTATGCAGAAATGCGGACATATAACTTAAGGTATTATTATATAAGGGATGTATTATGCATCTCAAAAGCGCATTTCCAAAACTTCAATTCAGTACACTTGTTTGTTAAATCAATGTATATAAAAAAGTAATGCATAATAACAAAAAATATATTTTGTATTGTAAAAGTAAAAGTAAAATTTGAATATTCTAAAATCCAGAATAATAGAGAACGGTCTGGAAGAAAAAAGTAAGTAAAAACTAGCAGGTATTGGAATTACTTTCAAATCTTTATAATTAAAAATTACTTTCATAAAGGGAAAATAAACACCTTGAAATAAATTACCTTGAAGTAAAAGTTTAAAAAGTAATCTGTATGTATTGTAAATGGTGAAAGAAAATACAATTTTCCGAATTTTAATTCTTTTTGTGGGGCAAGTTTTTGTACTTTGCAAGGTGGTTTTGCAGTACATTAACTTAATGCTTTCAAACAGCATACACGTTGTACTGACTTATGTGGCATGTGAATATAAATAAATAAATCACAGGGATAAGTTTTTTAATGCCATTTCAAAATTTAACTTTATTCACCTTAAAAATCTTATTTGTCTTTTAATATTCTAATTTTCTCTAATTTTGATTATTTAAAATATATTTTGAACACATTTGAATAGTATTTTTTAATTAATTGAACAGGTAATTGATAAGACATGTTTTTAACTTCGTACATTGGATTTACAGAAAATTTGGACTCATATAATGAATTCTAGTTCATAAAATTTAAATGATATCAGAAAGTAAAATAAAGTAACAAATCGTTTTCAGTATATATTAAAAGAAATTTTAAAAATATTTTGTGCATCACTGTAATACAAAGTTGTAAAAATATTTTAAATTTTAAAAAATTGCATAAATTTTTTTTAAAAAAGTATTTGGTTAGAAATATAATGGGACTGATTAATTTATGTCGTAATGAACAGGTATATACTGCAATATACTTGTGTACAGTATTTCTAAAAACGGTTTGTATTGTTCAGCGAAATTTAAATTGTCACAACTGAGAAACATGTATAAACTGCAAACAAATATTATGGCATTTTATATAAATTTTATTTAGTTATACTCTGCCATAATTAATTTTGAAATTGGTCAATCTACAGAAAAAAGATAATTGGTAGACGTAATTACAATTACTCTACGAAGGAAAAGATATTAAATAAATTTTTCAAGATCTCTATTTCACAGACTAATGAGAGATTAGTTCCGGTTGACATAGTTTTCGTTGCCTCTACATAATTTTCTCCCAACATCCACGAAATCTTCGAGCCATAATTTTCTTTTAATTTATACCTTTCCCAATTTATTGCCGTCGTCTGAAACAAAAGTTGTTGGTACTTTATTCTTTTGTAACAAATTACCAGCAAATTACATGATGAAGTACTTAAGTAATTACTTCTGGATTCTCAGAGAATAATTACTTTTGAAGAAACTTTGATAAACTTTACTATTCGAAGTTATTTTCAAAGCTTCTTAATCGAAGATTGCCTATGTCACTACATCTTTACACATTTCACTTTGGACATTATTGAAAACTTTAAAACTTGTACATCAAAGTTAATAGTATGTTCTTCAGATAAATAAGTTATAAAATATTATTAACATATGTTTGATTGATAACATATATACAATTTTGCTTTTCATGATGTACAGGAATTTTTGAAAGAAATATTAATACATTAGGTTCAAATTTAAAATATTTTGCATATTTAGATAAAAATATTAGATTTTTATAATAATGCTATAGAAAGTTGCTAATGACAATCCCAGATGCAATCAGATTTTTTAAGCAAAAATCTACAGTGACTGATATGGTATTCAAGACTTGAAATTGTAGCTTTGTGATAATCTGGCAGGAAAAATTCACAGAATAAATTATTTGAAAGATATAATAGGTGTGTTACAGTGAAGAGAATAAATTTAAGTATTATTTGAGATAAAATAATAATTTAGGAAAATAAAAGGCAAATATTTTAAATCAGGATTATTCTATTACAGTGATAGGGATTATAATTTGTTTCCCTTATACTTGCTATGGATAGGAATGAGTATCTAAGCCTCTATTTATATAGCGTAAAATGCAACAGAAGAAATATAACTCATTCATAAAGTTTAAGATATATAAATGTAACTGCATACCTTCTTTAATATTGATTAATAAAATCAGCTTAGACAATTATTCTGTTCCTCAGAAATTAAGAGAAATGATGAAATTCTTAAAACGCACATAAAATATGAATTTCAAAACCCTCAGCTAAAATCTTGTAGGTAATAACAAGTAATCTTGTAGAGTATAAATGACGTACATCTTTATCTGGGTGTGTGTAGAAATGTTTCATTATCACATCTGGGAATTCAATGGTAGATAAATAGCTTTACATTATCTGATTAATATTTAATATTAAAATGCAAAATCCTAAAGTTTAGGTTCCAACGGGAATAAACTTGGATATTAAAATCCCCAGCAGCAATAGAACTGGACTTATCAAGATATAGTGATAGAAAGACAGTATTATAGCTGGTGGAGAACTAATTTGATGGTAAACTACAATCAGTCACTTCATCAACAAGCTTCGCAAAAGATTTACAGAAGTTAAGAACTATATCGAGTGTTTAAGGTGTAGAAGGAAAGGAAATAGAAATAATAAAGATTTACTTTCATTATGATATGTAAATAGAACCTTTTTGCATTTAATAGCGTTAATTTGTTTTCATATCTATGCTATATTTCACTAATGTTCTAAATCATTACGAAATCTCAAATTGACGAAACTGTGCGGGATAAAATAAAATGTTATCCGATATAGATAAAGCATAAATTATTATAGTTGAAAGTTATATTTTGAAAGCCATTTTTTGTTGATCATGTTATTAAAAATGTAAATATAAATTTTATAAAACTTTATTTATCAATTTCTGAAAACATCTTAGTCACGGTATCTTTAAACAAATTTCTATTTTTAACCCAGTAAATTGTCTCATTGCAAGAATTTAACGTATCTGTCATATGTATTTTTAACACATTATGTGATTTATAGTGCAATTTAATATATCACTTAAGGTTTGTGAGAAATGCGTTATATGGTAATCTTACCACTGAGAAATCCGACTGGCATTTTGCGAGATGTGGAGAATTTTAGTACCTTTAAATTAATTTCAGGCACATCTAAATCCAGAATGCAATTAAACAATTTATATATATATAGAAGTTATAATGCTCCACATAAGGAAAGACTGCCTTATTTCGCCGATTAAACTGATTTGAAATTAGAATCTAGCATAATATATCTATCGTTGATAATGTCAGAATTTATGTGACGCCAGAAATCGCAGATCTTGCAATATACTACAGAAATTCATCTCTGGATCTAGTGAATTATTCAACCACCTTCGTTAACCATATCTAATTTTCACATTTGGGGTATGTATCGTGTACTAATTATTAATAAATATGGATCTATTTTTCATTCTTTTTGATTTTCATAAAATGACAAAGACTATTACTAGACGTGTTAAGTAAATATTAACTTAAAGCTATTAAAATGTAATAATAATATTGATAAACTCACTATTTTATACCTATTATATGTTTTAACTTTCTCCTAACGACTCAATTTTTCTCAGATTCCTACCACACAGTGGATAAACAATGGTAATGTGACATAAGCTGATGTAACTTAAACATATTTACAGTTCCAATGCATTTTTCTTCCCTTTTACGAAGAAAATATTACCTGATGTCTTAATTTGTACTATTGGTTGTTAGTTAGCTAAGGAAAATTTATCATAATTTTTCTTTTAAATATTTTTTATTTATAAATATTTGAAAATTGATGTTCAGATAAGACCAAGAGTTACACTATGATAATCATGAATTTCTTCATTTCTTTCATGCATTTTACCTAAAAAAAACATAAATACTTATCTTGAATTTAACGATGTGTTAGATTTTAAATAAGAAGTAATAACCTTAAATAATAAGATTTAGCTACACATTTGATAAAGATATTTTAGTGCAATATAAACTATATAAGACATGTTATTTCCAATTTGCTCCAAGATAATGTTAATCAATTTGGAACAATAAAAATTAACTGATTTATATTTAAAAGAAGGAAGATATAACTTGGACTTCAGCTGTGGTAAAACAAAGGAGCTTATTCTTTTCAAACATTTATTATTTATATTCATTTTAAGGTAAAATTGTGGAAACAAGGGGGCTCTCAGAATGGTAGAATGGGACCAAAAATATAAAATTATTTTTTGATCCCAAAAAGTTAATTTAGGTGTATGCGTTTAATTAAAACATATTTTTCGAAAAACATGATTATGTTTCTACACTTAAATATGTTTTTTTAATAGTGGACCTTCCTTTTAAACTTTTAAAGTAACATTTTCCAGCTTGATAATTTTTGTATAGAGCTGATATTTCGAAATATTCTCAGTGAACTCATTTTATTTATTTCTTACTTAAATTTTTAGGTAGTTTTTCTCAATAATTTTATCATTAAACTGGGTATGTTTTTAAAAATCACAAAGTATTTTTTTAGTTACAGTTGATTAAGTATCGCAAAAGAGCAATAAGAGGAAAGTGATATTTTCTACGTGGGTAGGAATACATAAGGTCAGTTGCTAGAAATATTATTAATACAAATTGAAGAGGAGGGAGGTTGCAGGGAAAGAATCCCCTATATAATAATAGCCTAAGTTATCTGTACATCTGTCCTCGATTTTATGAAGCGGTTGGACCTGGAATGGATAGAGGCATCCATAGTTAGCAAAATTCAAAGAGAGTTATGTTTATTTTCTCTTAAACTATAGATTCGATTCTAAAATAAATTGGTATAAATATGCTTCATATCACTGCGAAAAATACTGCCTCCTTTAAAACATTCGAAATCCACACCTTCCCCTCTTTTCGAGATTTTAATGCCATTATTTCAACTCCTATTTTCTCCGGTTAAGAGCAGGCGATTAAATTTATCAATTAATGCTATAATAAATAGGTAAAAATAACATTTTTCTAGCATTATGAAGTCATTCCTTTAACCATCTTCATTGAATCATTTCTTATTTTAACTTATTTAAATTGTGCCTTATTTTCATCATTCATCATTATGCCTTATTTTCATCATTGTTTTATCATTGAACTTAGATATTACGTAAGTATTTTTCTTTTATATTTGACTTAAATAATAGATTAGGTACATATGTGATCATTTTAAATTGAATCATCGATTATTTTTTGTTGCAAGATAATTCTCAGCCAAAAAACAATCAATTTTTTTACCTGCCTCATAAGGCACTTTACAATTTTGGAAAATTAAAACTTTTACTGATCCCATCATATGACGGGCTATATGCTAGTTGTATAATAGTGAGAAAAAGTCCAACGAGCAGCTACTTGAGGATTAAGAGTCTCTCCTCGTAATTTATTAGTAGGGCCAAAGGAGTAGATCCCAGTCTTGGACAACCACCTTCAGAGGTTTTGTTTAGGATCTTGGTGGAAACTGTACCCACGAATCTATTACACGTGCCTCAGCTGCCAATAAGGAACAAAGAGAATCTAAGGCCAACTCGATCTTGTGGTCTTCCAATTACGAGATCGTTGATTAAACTGAGCTACTGCGGCACATTTCGACTTCCTATATAGTTTTAAAACTAAACTTAAATAAATTAGAATATTTCAAATTATTAACAATTTAAAAACGTTTACTTAAAATATTAGTTTTACCCATCAATAAATAGGGTTTAGAAAGCAATGAATTTATTTATATTTGGAAAAGTGTACGTTTTTCTGCCATTAATAAAATTTCCTTCTTTTTTCCAAAGAAATAAATTAATGTAAGGTAAACTTTTAATAAACCACTTTACCACACAATACGGTAATTAACCTGATATAATTTTTTTTCCTTTTATCCATCTCTCTGACATATGATGAACTTGATTCATCTGCTGAAATTAATTTTCAAATATTAATTCTAATTATCGAAATAGGAATTAAAAAACAATTATTTAGTCTTTATTTTTAGAAAACTTTGAAAAGAATAAAACTTCTGAACTCTAATTAATATCTTCGTACACATATCACCGTTTTCGAGTGCAGAAAGTGGGGGTGGGCGGGTGGTGAATGAAAAGGCGCTTCCTTCATTCAACCTAGATGCTCCTCCGTGTCAGTTCGAAGAAAAAAAGAAGCTAAATCACGAATAACTGCGTGTTACATCCCTGAGATACATACATATTCTCTTAAAATATTTGTCATTTCTAAAGAATAGACTTTTCCCCCAGGAAAACTGAGCATCTAATAAATTTTCACCTCTCTTTTTTTTCTAACTTCCTTAATATCTACAGGAAAGGAATATATGTATAATGGGACGTTGAAAGTTAAAATTTTACGACGCTACAAGAAAATGCTCTCAGAACATTTTGAAATAAAACCTCTCGCTGTCCTGAGTGACTGAACTTTAAAAAGTTGGCACATCGTCAGGATATCACTTTCAAAAATTATCATTTTCGAAAATATTTCTGAAGCTTGCAAAGAGCTCTTCTGGCAGATTAAATTACCGATAAGAAGAAGAGTGTCTCCTGCTGCTTTTAATTAGACGGTAAAATTGGACGAGAAGTTTTCGAATTAGTTTCTGGTTTAACTTTTACCTCTAATTAGTGAATTGTCCTTTTACTCAAAGGAAGTCACTTTGGAGTCATTTCAAATAAACTTATAATATTTCTCTGACTTGAAGATTAAATTCGTTTCTTTGTTAAAAAGTTCATCATTGTAGAATTATGATTTCAGTTTAGGAAAATATCCTTTTTTTTCAAGTAGGGAGATAAGCGACTGTTAGTAGCTGATATAAAAATAAAATTCCAATAGCATGTTAAAATATTGTAAATAACACTAGAAAGTTTATTAAATAAAGACGAATAGTAAATAAAATCTACATAAAATATTTAAATCCATGATCTTGGTAAATTAGTTGAAATTTAATGGCACTAATTCCACGTGGGACAAAATGCGCCAAATAGGAGATTACTACATAATAAACTCGACACAACGAGTACAGTCCAAAGTACATGATGAAGAACAATCAATGGGAATTTAGCCAGTACATAAACTTTTTCCCCAGTACAAGAGATTTTCTGAGTCACACTCGTGTGCCTCAGAGATACAATTCCTTATTTCATAGGTTCCATGACATTGCAAATGGATAGGCTGAAATGTTGTTGGTATTAGTACTGTGAAGTTTTTCCCACTGATAAACAGAATCAGATAATCGAAGAATAAGTTTTTTCATAAAACATTTTTTATCTATTTAGAATATCTACAATACTAGATTGCAATCTACTGTACTAAACTCAGTAAAATATTAAAGATGACAACGTTTATTTCATCTTCCATACGAAATAAAAACTAAATTGAATGAAATTTACATACAAATATGTACATAAATATACTTCATGATAAAAAAATAAAAGAAATGAACATGCAATATAGATATTTAATGTTGTATCAATACAAGAAAAAAAATGTAAACAGTCGTATAATGAAGATTTATGATATCTGCAACATGGGAATAAAACTTTAAAATATTCAACATATAAAACTGGAAATATTTTATTCATTTTTTCGAAAGAAAATACACGTATTTAAATATCTTTATGTGTCATATCATTTAAGGGCTTCTAACGGGTAGGAGAAAAAATAAGTCTGTAATGCGTTGGAAATAACTTACTAACATCATCATAGCATTAGAGTTAGCAAAATGCGTTTCGTTTTATTTTTCAGAGTGTAGACGTGAGATATGAAAAATGACAATGAAAATGACACTAAATGGTTTCTTGAATTTAATTTTTCAGGTCTTGAGATGGAGAATTCATATTTACTTGAAATCCTGGCTTGAATTCAGATTTTTTAAGCGTACATATAGGAATACATAATATTCATTAGTGTCTAACATGTTTGGTATATTTATATGTTACCATTAAAGTGTAAAATCAGTCACTTCATAAGATAACTAGATATTTCATGAAATAACCAGACAAATCAGGTAAAATTTATAAAATTATTGGATTCTACGATTTAACTAGGCATTCTATAGAATAACGATTACTTGATCGTTAAAGTATGAAATACTCGAAAGTTCATTGAACCAGTTCTAACTCCTTTTATCCAGTTTCGAACCACTTATAGCAGCTTTGAAATGACGTGTGTGTGTATGTGTATGCTTCATTTTGTTGCTTTTATACATAGAATTTAGACGGGGTATTTATGTTAGGTTTGGAGTGCTAAGGTCTACTTTTTGCAACACGAGGGCTAATGAGACCGGGACTTACAGCTTAAAGCCGATTCCGAACGGCTACGAACATCCATGTCACGATTCAAACTCACGAACCGCGGTACCAAATGCCAGCACCCTAACCAATCGGCCATTGTTTGGCATTATTTATGTTAGAGTTTCACATTTTGGATTAATAAAAATATTTTTTAAACCTGCTTTCAATCATTGACTTCTGTAAGAATGGAAGACCAACTTGTAAATAACAAAGATTTGATGCAAGAAAGATCTGAATATTCATTGAATAAACATGGGGCAAAAAAAAAAATACTGCATTTACTCGAAAAAAATTATTAACTTTGATAGCAGAAGTAAAAATTGCTAAAACAGTACAAAAAACAATATCAGGCGACTATTGGTTACTCCAGCATTATGATATCATTGAAAGTCAAGGAGTAGAAATGTTTATTGTATCAGAAACAGATGCAGAACCTAACGTGACATTTTATTGCTCAAGTGACATTCTTATGTGAAATAATAAATTTTATCCTCTGATTTTTCTTATTACTTATCAATGAATCATCTGCAATAAAGATAAAATGTATTTTTCGATAGATTTTAGCTATTAATGATAAATTAATTTATAAAATAATTTTGAAATTATTTATTTTTTAATTCAAACGTCTATCATTAGCTGTTTTATAGAATAACTAGGTAAAGTATGAAATTTTTCATATATTGTGTAGTCTAACTGACTTGTCTAGTTATTTCATGACGTACCTAGTTATTCTATGAAATATATAACTTATACAATTTAACAGTAACATACTGGCATATATACAGGGGCCGCACAAAAATATGGAAACATCTAGTCGTGTACATGCCAGGACTTAAATGTTAATTCTCGACAAACCTATTAAACGAATTGTTGTATTTTCTTCCTAATACCTTGTACAATATTTCAATTAGTTGCAAGTGCCAGTAGATGTTAGTACGAAGTTATGTGAAACTTTGAGAGTATTATGTCTGAGAAATGTGTATGTTAGAAAGTTGTTGAATGATTTCATAATCAAGGTAGCCGAAATGTTTGTGTTTTAGGAAACCAATATTTATACCACTTACAGAAGAAGCGAAAATACTCATCTGCCAGATTACACTGCGGATGAAAGTGTTAAGTGATCTTGACAGATGATCATTCAAGAGAATTGTTAGAAATATACATTCAACAGCCAAAACATGACCACCTGCCAATAACGAGTTGGGCCAATGACGCAACACAGCTTCAACCAGCTGAACAGTGTGCTCCAATACTATTCTACTTAGACCTGCTTTGTATTGGGTTTTCAGCTGAGCCACGTACTGGCTCCTGTTTTGCTTCACCATGCGAGACAGTCTCCGACGACCTTTTTCTTTGATAGCATGTGGACGTTCAACACCATGCCGTCTACTGCTGGTTTCACCGTCATTCATCCACTTTGCATAAGTAATAACAACTGTAGATCGCGAACAACCCACGAGTCTTGCAGTTTCGGAAATACTTGTTCCGAGCATTCGAGCCATTACAATCAGCCTTCTATCAAAGTTGCTTAGATCTGCAGCCTTTCCCATGACACATAGAAGTAAGTGAAAGAATGATTCTTCAGACTCTTCAACAGCAGTTAAATACCACTTCCACCTGATCACGTGACTTCCACGTCATCCAGGGGAGTTCATTGAAAAATGTAGGGGTGGTCATAATGTTTTGGCTCTTGAGTGTAAGAAGATGATAGCTGCAAATATTAATGCTACATTGAATGGTGAGCTTACAAACTCTATCAACACCAAAACAAGTATAAAATTGTTGCATAAACAGAGAATTTCAGAGCGAGATACAATTCAAAAACACTTATCAATGATGCAAAAGCCTGTAACCTAAGATCCGTAGCTATAAAGACTGGATTATGGAAGACAGTCATTTGATAGCATAAGTTTCTTTTTTCAATTTTCCAACTTCTGATTGAGTGCACGTCTAAATAAAACATGTCAGTAATGTAGTCATGATTTAAGCAGCGTTATCGCGGGTACAATGATTACTTTGCAAGATCACATTATGTAATTATATGTAAATCATATCCATCCCATTACAGAGATGCTTAAAGACCCTCACATATTTTATATATTTATAAGTATATATGCATATTTAACCCCAAATTATTAACAAAATTGACAGAAAATGTGTTCATTCACAAAATACCACATGCATTATACTGAATATAAATTTTATTTTTTTTAGCTGGAGAATGGGATGAATTAAAATAAAATTATGTAATTCAACCCTACATATTCCAAAGCAAATTCTGGAACTCTATAAAAAACAGCATCACAATTCAACAAATCATTAGAAAAGCTTTAAAAACGAAATGTTTATAAACATATGTGGATTCATGCATGCGAATTGATATGAGAAAAAAATCAAACTATTTGAATTAAATTTCCTGAAGTGCAAAGTCTTAAAAAGAGAATGAAATTCGAGGAGACACTATCACGACATTGCTGCCGAGCGTTTCGGTAAATATTCGGAGAGGGCTGCCAAACACCTGTGACAGCCACAGACGACAGTTGAAATGTGTCGCGCGCTCTGCCTGACTGCTTGTTTGAAACGTCTTTTGTTCTTTCGAAAAAAAAGATATTGGACGGCATCTGGCACGGTATGAATGACACGAAAATTTTGCAAGGAAAATATATATATTATATACCGGGATAAAGGATAAATGCAGTTGCTGTCAATTTTTCCTTAGCAGTTATTTGGAGAAATATTTTTTTCTACAATAAACTTTTATAGTTCTCGATGAATATATTAGCATTGTTTAGGTTCTTTTTTACTTTTTTGTGCGATACGCATATGATAAAGGTTTATTAGTTTTGTAAACACATTTTTAATAACATTATTAGTTTTGATTTAAACACATTAAGTACTTTAACCACCAATGTGCCAAGTGCTATGGTCTAAATCAGAATTATGTACAAATAAATAGGAATTTTTCTGACAACCTCAGTAATATTAATAGTCCTTATTTAAAAGTGGTAAGTTTAGGATTTTGTGTGTTATCTGTTAGTAAATGTGAATATTTTTTTCACAGTGAATGAAAATGAAAAATGAGCATTAGGGATGATAGTAAGTAATTGCGATAATATTTATCATATAAATATCTATGTGCGTAAGTGAACAGAAAACATAATACTCCGCATACTATAGTATATTTATATATACGAGGCGCATCCAGAAAGTACATTTCCCTATTTAAAAGATAAAAAGAACTCACACTTTCATGGACATATTTATTAGAAACAAGTACAGCAATGTTTCAGCTATTTTTCAACGTAGCCACCACCAGAATTGAGACACTTGTCGTATTGTGGGATCAACTTTTGTATACCTCTGTCGTAGAACTCTGCCGCCTGTGAATGGAACCAGCCTTCCTGTCCCAGACCACCGTGAACATTCCTTTCCGTACCGACAGCGTCTGTTTGAATTTGGTCCTGACCGAAGATCCACTATGATGCCAATGCATTGACTGCTGCTTGGTTTCCAGGGTAAAGTGCGAAATGTAAGTCTCATTGCCAGTGACGATACTGTCGAGGAACTTGTCGCCGTTATCGTGATATCGTAGCAGAAATGTCAGTGCTGCTCCTAAGCGTTGAATTTTGTGTTCGAGTGTCAATTACAGCTCATAGACCTGAGAGATATGTCTATGAACTTCAATTGATGCAATGTTTTATGCATTCAAGATCACCGACTGAACCTTGCAGGCGGCGGGAGAAGGAATTGGAGTTTCCATTTCGGAAACTCTAATTACTGCTACCCTGCTACTGGCACCAATCCGTACTTGTCCAGTTGGCATATGATTAATACGTCATATATCTGTTACGCGCGCGCAATTAACACGGCTAATTACTTTTACTTTAAAGAGGAAAACACGGGTAAACTTACTCTCTGGATGGGCCTCGTATATATACACATATATACTTCATTATATCAGCCATTTTTCTATATGAACACTGATCTGTGTATGAGCCTAAATCTAACATTACCCACTTTGACGAAAAAATAAATTCTGTATCAAACTGATTAAGATACCAGAAATACAACTATGCACTTAGAAAGGATATCGATTAAAGTAAACACACCGAATATTTGTAGACCAAAATTTGTAGCTGATTTCTTATGCTTGGTTAAAGTTAAGTTTTGGACCACATAATACGCTTTTTCCTCATTTTCTCCTATTTATTTCAATGTATATGAAAAAAGTTAGATAAAAAATTTGTATAAATCTCCAACAAACTAGAATAGAGCATAACGAAACGATAAATTAATTAAAAATAACGAAACGTTTAATTCAAAATATATCTGATAAAAAATGTAAATGTATTTAAATTAGTTATACTTTAATGTATACGGATACCTATTTTCGAACTTCAGTATATCATTACAACTATACCTATAATAAGATAACACTTCGAATTGTGTATCCTCCCCTTAATTTAAGTTCGAGACTTCTCAATAAGATTGCTCTCTAAAAATTTAATAGTTATTAAACTGAAAGATATCAGTTCCTTTGTGCTAACTTTTATTTCGGAGAACATATATTCAATATATTTCCTAGTAAATAAAATGAAAGAAAAAAGAAGAATTTACATCAAAGAATATCTATACAAAATTTGAGATATATAACTCCAACAGAATTTGAGATTACTCAATTGAAGTTCGGAATTTTTGAAAAATGTTATTCTCAGATAAACAATTCCTGACTCCTGGAATAGAATGAAACATACATAAAAGAGGTAATAGTAAAAGTTAATAGTTAAGTAGGTAATCAGGGTAGATAAGTATTGCTTGAAATATAAAAGTTTAAGAAAATTAATCCTGTGTACGCTAAAAATATTAAAAATGCAATTTGTCGTTAATTTTGTGTGCCCGACCTCTTATTATAATCAAAATTACCATTAAATAATTTAGGACTTTTCGGCTTATTGCAATAATAGCCAATATGTGAATAGCCAAACCACTGAAAATTAAAAAGATTGAACAGAGCTGTTGCTTTTGCTCTATACCTTCAAGAACTCGTATTGTTTGCTGCTTAGTCGGCATAATAACTAGCGCATTCGACTTTTTCCCCCGGAAGGCGTTGTTTCAAACCCTGCCATAGGTTCGGTTTTCAATCAAAAATGGAATCTCATTTTACTCGAATGGAAAGCAGTACCCCCCTCACATCCGTCACTTAAGTGATCGGCTTTTCATAGCATATAATATTTTGTATTTGTATCACCACTTTGTGTTGTTCTCATTTATACTTCGGAGTAGGGTTAGCTTTGAAATCTTACTTGGAAACTTTGATAACAATAACTATTTATGTTTTAGTACAAATCCTACACTTTTTATGCATGTGTATGGGTAAAACCTTCTGTTTAGAAGCATTGAAAAAAATTTAAAGGAGATGTATTTGTGGAAGAAACATTTGGTCCAATCAGTTATAAATAATTACAAACAAATCAACCAGCATTGACACTGAAATCACACAATACAGCACCAAGATTCTTATAGCTACTCCTTTTCTGCTATTTTATATTGTGCTGTTATTGTTTGTAATATTTTTACACAATGTAGTAGGTCAAGATGTTTTATTCAATAACACAAGATCGTCTTCCTTAATCAAAGGAGCTCTATTCAAGAAGTAAGGTCGTTTTTCTTGGTCAAGGATGTTCTTTTCAATAACGTAAGGTCGATTTGCTTGGTTATGAATTCTCTATTTAATAGAGTTAGTACGTTTTGCTTGGTAAAGGATGCACTGTCCAATAATTTAAGACTGTTTTGCTTGGTCAAGAATACTCTTTACACGGACGTTTTGCTTGGTTAAGGATTACATTAATGAGTAGAACGATAAGAAAACGTAATAATATTTTCTTGACATGTAATAAAAAATCCAAAGCTCATTATTTGTAATGATAAAATGTCATTTCACCATTAAAAGAAATGTGTATACTTATTTTGAATGCACTAATAAGATGACTCTTTTTTATTTCATAAAATTTTATTTACAATAAAGCTTATTGAAATCAATATAAAGTAAAACTTTTTGCTCTGTGTGAGAAAAAAATTACCCTGATGATTATTATGAAAAAAGGTGTAATTTTACTAAAACATCACCTAGTTCTGTTATAGAGAATAAATTTAAAAAAACATAAAATATATAAGTTGGGTGAAAAACATAAATCCAATTACATGATAAAAACCTCTTAAAATGTGAAAATTAGGATTTTTTATATTAAATTGAAGTAAATTATCTTTTTTTATTCTACGAAGCACAATTATGTTAATAGGAGCAATATATTCTATATCATGGCATGATAAGACAAATTGATATTTAAATTTATCCTTTCTTAGACCTTTTTTTAATTTTTAAAAAATGTCAGAAGAATTTTAGTTTTGCAAAAAAAATTTTTTTTAATTTGATATAAAAATGTAATTCCAAATATACATATTTCAAAATGTAACTTGTAAGTAAATTTGTTTTATTTGTGTGTAAATACTTTTATGTTATTTTTTAAAATATATATATATATATATTACTTGAATTAACAAAAAGAAATATGTTAAGTGTAAGGAACCACAGTATCTTCAGAGCTGAAACGTCTTTATAAAGACAATCTGTTTTTGATTCTTTCTAAAATAAATAACAAAAAACAAATTTCCTAGCTTGTTAATAAGGTTGTAACTTTAAGAAAAATGATTTTGTTTTTATACATGAAGCAATAATATTTTTTTAATAAAAGCAAAATATATGCACTAAGTTGAAAACATAAAAATCTATTTTTATGCAATTTTTAAAATTTTTTATGCCGAATAGTACATAATCATCAGTTTTATTATATTTGTTTATGATTAAATAAACTTTATTTAACTGAATAATAAAATGATTTTTTAAGTTTTTATTTGTTGACAAACATTAATATTTTAAAAGTTTTAATAGTTAAATAACTCAAAATTTTAGCTTTAAAGTATGAAACAGATACATTAGTTTGATAAAAAAAATATAGTACTATACATATCTTAAATTTTTCCTTTGGTTAAATGATTTCTTTTTTTTTATTTTCTGTAAACTTAAGTTATTTTAAATATATACTACGTGAAACGACCAAAACTAAAGAAGTTTCTTTTAAATAGCTTATTATTAAAGAATATGTGAATGAAAATTTTAAAAGAAACTTTTGTTTTATGAGGGATCAAAAATGCTATTATAATGAAGGTTTCAATTCTTGAAAGGTACTTTTTTAAATTAAGAACAGCTGAAATTCATCTCTATGTTATCTATTTATAAGAAATAATCCTTTTGTAATGAGCTCTTTAGATTCCACTCCTAATTTCTAGAATTAACATTAGTGCCTTTTTACTTATGATTTATTAATATCCTTTAACATTAAGTACTGCAGTAAATTCGCTTCCTCATATAAAAAGCAATTTTTGTTAATTATTTTGGGGTAAACCCCACTCGAGAAACATTACCGAAAATTCATAACTCTGATTATATCAGCTACTACACGTACCGAAGAAATTAATTAAAACAGAAATGTATTTTTAGTTATTTACGTGGCATTTTGCGTGCTTCTAAAAATTATTATTTAATAAATGATAATTAGCACTTGTTGTTGATGCATTGGATTTTTATGAAGAATTTTGTATCACAATAATTAAGTAAAACAGGGATTTCAGCACCTTGCCATTATTGAACTTCATTAACAGTGTTTAAAATATGTTTCATTGCATATGCATTATTTACATTACAATGCAAAATGTAAGATGATGACAAAAACCATTGCAATTAAAGTATTGATACAATCTAAACAAGAGAAAGATGATGTATTGTTAATATATATTATCGATTTGCGATGTTATAATTATGGAATTCATTAGACAATTAAAAAACTGCTGGCACCTCACATTTTTAGACACTACAAAAATAAGGTTTAATTAGTATGGTTACTTTAATAATTATAATTTTATAAAATACTAAAACTGCTTTAAGGCTGTTTCATCCTAATTAGAAATAATTATTTTAAAATTAGTTTAAAGTATAAAATATGATGTACTTTTGAAAGCATTTTATATGTTAGTATATAATAGAGTGTTAGGGTTAGCACGTATATTGCCGCATTAAAAAGCCGAATGGTCAAAGCACGAGATCCAAACCCAAAGTTTGTGGGTTCGGTGCTTGCCATGGCGGTTGAACAAATGTATGGATTTTAATTTAAAAATGTTATGTATTTGTTGCCTTATGTTCTCTAACATTCTGGATCTTTCTTTATTATGAAAATTAGTTATTTCTGGAATATTATGTTCGGGTATAAAAGCTGATACCCACTAGTTGTAGGCAACTTCTCGATCTTGCAAAGTTGCGAGTTGCTACTTAGCTTCAATAAATTCTTTTGTTAAGTTAAGCGGTGTGTTCATTCGAATCTTCGTGACAATATAATTTAAAGCAAATCCCTTAATATTTCATATTACATTTATTTCTCCATACCTTTCTAATATTTTAAAACTATAAGTGAGTAAATATTTTATATTAAACAATTTAAATTTAATAAGAGACTTAAATTATATTTAATAAAAATACACCGGAAATAGAAGTATTCTTATATTATATTTGTCTGTAATTTCCGTTAAAGACGATATTTTACTGTTTTGAGCTTAATTTTACATACCTCATTTTAAGCTGAAGTAAACAACTTTCACTTTAGATTTCATACTGATT